>CM053594.1:106213952-106241135 GCA_028646575.1 Pseudocheirus occidentalis
GGAAAAAGGACAAGAGAGAACACACTAAAATTCATAACTTGTTGGTTTTATCCTGCTTTCAGGTCACTGGAATTTGCCCCATGAAAAAGGAATTGTGGATCTGAAACCTAAATAACTTCAGCAATCCACATGTAAGTGAACAGCAACAATCATTTTTTTTCAGTTTTATTTTGCTCTCTCAGTGTTCATATCTACAAAAGCCTCTAACCAGTAGTCAAGATAAGTGTTGAACTGAGAAGTATTGATCCAGTAATAGCAGTTCAAGCTTTGACTGTGAGTCCTTAACCCTCCAGACATAATGTCATAGCCTCTTATCCTTGCCTCTTAACATTACCTGCCTATCTCCTCCGAGCTGTCACCTATGGTAATACAGTGCCAAAAGCTTTCTAATCATTACTCATTCAGGCAGCATTTATTCTGTAGCCAGTTAAAAAAAAGTTTAGGTATTGCTCTGAGTTCTAAAAAGAACAAGATGTTTTTCTTTTGCTTTTTTTCCTTTAGGGCTTTAATATCCTGAATATTTTAGAGAGCCACAACAGAGACAGAATCTATTACAATAATATACAGAAGAAAAAACTAATGGTTAAGATGGTTAAGACACCATGAACACATGAGCAACCCACCTGGGATAATGTAAAAAGACCACTAGGATCAGAGAAGCCCTTTCCTCCCCCTCAGGAGCAATGTCTTTCCAGAGCAAAGAACACCTGGTAAATAGCTTCTGTGTGTATCAAATGGACCCAAGGGAGCTGAATAGGTCAGGAAGAGATCTTCAGTATGTCTAGATGAAGGCTAAAAATAGCAGTGGGACTCCCTGGAACTTCTTTGGAGTATGTGTGTGTAAACACACTCACAATACACGTCACACATACAACACACATGTGTAAATACACACAATATATAAAACACGATATATGAATATTCAAATATTGTATAAGATTATGTACATTTCATATATACATGACCACATAATAATACATAAATGTGTATATGTTCATTTCACATATGTTTATGTATGTGGGTGCACACACAATGTATACACGCACACACATGCATGTATATGTTTGTTTACATATAGGTACAAAGTGCATATATACATGCAGAGATATACATGCATGTGTGTATATGTGCATGTATGTTTTATTCCTTAATGATACTCAGGAATTGTCTGACAAAAGTGACCCATAGTAACTAACACAAATATATATGTATATGCATATGTGTGCATGTTATATATTTTACAATACATTTGTATGTATGTATGTATGTGTTTATAGTACTATGGTTCACTTGTGTCAGGCTATTCTTGAATGCCATGTATGCACACATACATGCACACATATGCCCACACATATATACATTTCCCTGAATATCATTAATTCCTGAAAATCATTAATATCTCTAATATACATATTTTTGTATATATCTGTGTCACCTACATGCCTTTATCTTACCATAGGTCACTTATCACACTATTTCTGAATATCATCTATCCATCGTCAATAATAACAATAAGAACAGCAATAATAAGAATAAGAATAATAATAAGAAGAAGAACAAGAAGAAGAGAAAGAAGAAGAAAAAGGAGGAGGAGGAAGAGGAAGAAGAAGAAGAAGAAGAAGAAGAAGAAGAAGAAGAAGAAGAAGAAGAAGAAGAAGAAGCAGCAGCAGCAGCAGCAACATTTATGTATATCACTTTAAGTGTTAGGCACTCCAGAAATACTAACTCATTTTATCCTCACCATAACCCTTGGAGGTAGGTGCTTGTTGTTATCCTTATAGTACAAATGATGAAATTGTGAAGACAGAGAAGAAGTGACTTGCCCAGAGTCACAAAGGGTCAGTTTTAAACTCATGTCTCCCTGATTCCAGGTCCAGGGCTCTAATCTGCTGTGGCACCCAGCTCTGTCATATTAATATTATATTCATGTACTGTGAGTTGTATCCTTTAGTTGGTCAGAATAGAGAAGTTATTACCAGCATTCAGAATAAACACATATCCTGTTTTATCTGCACATGCATCTGAGATTTATATTCTACCACTCAGTGTTTCTTTATTGTTCACTGTATTAAGAGCTCCATGAAAGATATCTTGAACATTTATTTAGGAAATCACTGAAGTGGTTCATGACTTCAAGAAGCTTACCAACTAATAATGGAGACAGTATGTGCAAATTAAAATATGTGAAAATACGGGGGAAAAAGCAATGCTTCAATTGATTTTAGCTGATAATAGGTACTACAAAGGAAGTTATATTTTAATGATGTTCAACCAGAGGAAAGATTTCTAAATAGGATTATGATTGGATAGAGTGGCCAAAGAGGAGGAAGATATTCTAATGATAATAAATGACTATAGGAAGACAAGTGACATGTTGATAGATTTATAGATTGATAGAACAATCAATTGGTAGGTAGGTAGGTAGATAGATAGATAGATAGATAGATAGATAGATAGATAGATGATGGAGGGAGGGAAGGAGAGAGAGAGAGAGAGGAGAGGATGAACAGATGAACATTTATTAAATTATATGATGTGATAGATATTATGCCACCTGTTGGGGATACAAATAAAAGTGATATATATATATATATATATATATATATATAGTCCTTGCCCTTAAGGTTACATTCTAATGGACAAGACAATCTAAAAAAGGATGCTAGAAAGGGGAGCGGGAGGGTGCATTTTTGGCAACATGATTAGGAGACAGCCAAGAACTGTATGGGGGCCTGGGCCCTGATGTGATGAAGTAAGAACTGAACTTTCAGAGCCAAGAAACAGATTGTGGAGTCCAAGTTTCTGGTGGGAGGGAGAAGGTTAAGAAAAGGGAATCCATAGTTTGGGGTAGAAAAAAAAGATAAAGAAGCAGAATAAAGTGCTATTTTGGAGGACCCAGAAACTCACCATTTGGAATTTTGAATTAATTTAAGTGGCAAGTGTCTAGAAGAGGAAAGGAAGTGAGAACACAGAAGGAGAGTGATTTAAACCAAGTCATGAGAAAGAATTTTGTTTTACTTTTATAGGTATTAGATAAGGGATGGGAAATCTAGGGCTATGTTTGGTGTTGGAATATACTTTCGAATTGTATATCATTATACCAAAAGAAAAAAAAAGAGCAAAGGAAACTTCTTGAACAGAGACTAACCTCCAAAGTTTCACTTAATGAGTAGGAACTGCAATTCATTAGGACATCAGGACACTAAGGCTAAAAGAAATAGTGATTTGCCCAAGGTCAGACTGGTAAGCAATATCAGGGCATGAGTTGAGCCTACATCTTTTTATTTCAAGTCCAAATCCCCCACCCCTACTCCAAACCCTCTATAATACTGATAAATACTAAACAAGAATATTTTTGAACAACAAGTGATGAGATTTATTACATATCAAGGTAATCCATTGAATCTCCAGATAGTTCTAATTGTGAAGTTTATACAGGATCACAGGAGCATAAGTCTAGAGCTGGAAGGGACCATAGAAGTAATTCAATCCAATAAGATCATTTTACAGAAGAAGAAATTGAATTTAAGAGACCTGTCCAGGATTATACAGCTAGTAAGTGTTAAAGGTCCTGCCTCCATGTTATTTCCATTCATTAGTCTTAGTTTTGCCTATGGTGAAGCAGACTAAGTCAATATTATAAATGCCATGTGTTTAGGGGCCATGTCTCTTTATCTCCCTATATTGCTTTGTGTGTATTACAACACAACAGACACCCACAATAGCCTCTAATGCCTTGCCCTTTGAGATCACCGTCCATCTACTCCTCATTCATCTTGTATGCCTCTAGTTATCTTTGTCTCCCCCAATTGAATATCAGCTCCCTGAGAACAGTATTCTATCAACAAACAAGTCTCTGTTTTCTCCCTCTTTTAAAATGTTTCCATAATTTGGAAAAAGTCCTAGCACACAGTAAGTGCTTAATACATGTTGATCAACTGATCTACTTTAAAGGAATGAATTTTAAACTGTCTTTCATATATCATATCAGCTTTCTGAAGAAAGTGATCATGTTTTCCCCTATGTTTTATCATCTCCAAACAAAAGATCTCAGGGATATTTAATAGTTATTTTTAATATAGTGGTGTTTTGAGTCTCCTCACCAACCCAATTGTCCTCTTTGGGACATGCTCCAATTTGTTAATATTGCTTTTAAAATGTGCTACCATAAATTAACATGGATTCTATGTGTATTCTCAACTACAGAGAGTTAAATGGTGATGTTCCTTTCTCATCCTGTATATTACATTTTTATTCATGAAGTCCAGTACATTATTTCTAAAGCTCTCTACCTGAAGTCAAGAATACCTGATTTCACATCCCACCTCTGACACCATCTGCATGACCCTGGTTAAGTCATTTAAATTCCTTGGGTCTCAGTTTTTTCATCTGTAAAATTAAATGGCTGAACTCTACAACCTCTTGGGTCCTTTCCAGCTTAAAGTCTATGACCCTATTAATTAACAATTTTTTCGGACTTCAACTATATGAACCGAAAACTTGATAGGAGTTCATAACTGTCAGATATGAGAAACAGAATCACCTCCACCCTTTTTTTCAAGACCTCAGTTTTATACAAGTTTCATAAATAAAACATGGCAATCAAAACAATCCTGGTTTGAAGGAAAAATGGTGGGATATGGTGAGGAAGTGTTCCAATTCAGTATTTGCCTGACTAGTAGAGTGCTGGACCTATAGTCAGCATGACCTGAGTTCAAATCTAGCCTGAGACACTTACAGGCTTTGTGACTCTGAGCAAGTTCCTTAAGTATCATGTGCCTCAATTTCCTCATGTATAAAATGATGATAATTATAGCACCTGCTTCCTAGGGTTTTTGTAATGACAAAATGGGATAATATTTTAAAAGTGCTCTGCAAACATTAAAACACTCTAAGTATTATCATTATCATTAGTCCAACTCAGACGAGGGCCTTCAGAAATTAACTGATTTGCTTCAGTTTGTATTAGAGGTGGGAAAAAGAGGAAGTGTGATGTAATTGAAAGAGGGCTGGATTTAGAGTCAGAGAACCTAGTCTGAATCTTTACCTTTTTCCCATAGTGATTTTGCACAAGTTCCTTCATCTTTTTGTGTCTTGGTTTCTCATCTGTGAAATGAATGCTTAGGAGGTGCTTTTCAGCTTTCATGATTAAAACCATCCTGTCCCACCTTTGACTCCAGAAGCAAGACTCTTCTCTTGTATATGCTGTCTCATTGTTTCTGTAACAGACTGTCACTGTGCTTATATGGTATTCTCACCAGGGAATGATGGAAAAAGGTCCATATGAAGATGTAGGAGACCAGGATTCTAGTCTTGATTTTGACTTGAACCGACTGCATGATTATGAATAAGTCATGTAATTTTTCTAAACCTTGATGTCTTTATCTGTGATAATGTCTTTCTTCCTCCCCACCACTTCCAACCTTGACATAACCTTGTATCTATTTAGATATAGTCACATATAAATGCTTTATCACCCCTGGTTAAACTATAAACTCTTTGGGGTCAGGGGCTGTGTGCACCTCCAGAGCTTGGCACATAGTAAATGCTAAATAATCTTTGGGAGATTTATTTATGGTTGATTGACTGACACATGATAACATTGTCTACCAGATAGGAGAGAGGTTAGTAATTTCAAGGTGCTATTATAAATACTAATGATTCCTATAAACCTGGAGGTTTTTAGCTCTTTAATCTCTGGAATTTCTGCTTGCCTTACTTTTCTCCTCCACCATTCCTGTCCCTGCACCAAACACACACAACCTGATTGGTAATTGCCTCTCCTTGTCCATTAGGTTAGGAAAGTCAAAACATACTTTACTTTATTCCTTACTTTCTGGCCATTCACTGTACAGCTTCCTCCCTTTCTCACCTTCCTTCTTTACCCTTCTGATTCTAATTATGGTTCGGTCATTTCAGTTGTGTCCAATTCTTTGTGACTCCATTTGTGGTTTTCTTGACAGTGATATTGGAGAGATTTGCCATTTCCTTCTCCAGCTCATTTGACAGATGAGTAAATGGAGGCCAACAGGGTTAAGTGACTTATCCAAGGTCACAAAGCTGATAAGTGAGGCTGGATTTGAACTCAGATCTTCCTGACTCTAGGCCTAGCATAGCACTCTATCTACTGCACCACATACCACATGCAACACTATCTGCTGCTCCTAATTCTAGAACTATGATCAGATCAACTCTGCCATTTTTCCTGGATGGGCTGCATTAATCTCCTTTTCAGTATCTCCACTAACCATCTTGAAATTCACTTCCCTCCTCATTTGCTAATCTTCACATCTCAGCTCAATTATTATGGCTAGCATGTAAATAGCTTTTAAAAATTCGCAAAGTACTTTACAAAGATTATCTCATTTTATCACAATCCTGGGAAGCAGATGCTATCATTAACCCTGTTTAAAGATAAGAAAACTGAGGCTGAGTGAAGTTAAGTGACTTACCCAGGGTCACACAGCTATTAATAAGTGTCTCAGGTTGGATCTGAAATCAGATCTTCCTGAATCTGGGTCAGGCTTTATCCACTGAGTTACATCTTAGCAACTGTCACCTACTACATAAAGTGCTTTCATCATCTGTTTGAGATCATTATTCCAAGTCCTTTTTGACTCTTCCCCTATGCATTTTATCACCTCACTTGTAAGGCCTTTAACATTGTCTATGAACAAAGTTCACTGAAGTCAATTTTCTAAATCCATTAGAAAAATTCAAGTTACCAATTAAAGATGAACCCCCCCTAAACAAAATATATTTTGCAATAAATCCTCTTCTTTAGGTATTTCTACACCTATTAAGGGGATCTAGCTTTGCTCTGAAGGAAACAAGTTAATATTTATTTTGTGTTTTATGGTTTACCAACTAAACTAAATCAAGGCAAGAGTATGCAAGGTGAAATTAAATTAAAGATCGGCTATGTTCAAAGCCTCCATCTCTAGAGGGATGATTTAAGGTATGGCAGAGCCTAGGCTTCAAGTCCTATTAATTTTAATATGATTTTTAGCAGCTTCTGAGCAGGTGTAGTTAGATAATAAACATCTCCCTTTAAAAGAATCAGCTCTTCCTCTGCAGTACATAAAGTTACTCACTGCCTCTATCTGTTCGAATAAGATCAAGGTAATGTCTGTTCCACACACTAGTGGTAAGATGTGTGATTTCACCCTTGGTGAATTTGACAGAATAATCTACTTTGATGACTAATCCATTGTAACAGGAGGCTCGGCAATGGTGGAGAAGAATTTTCTGCCTTAAGTGACTATCCTGTCGTGCTGTGTTCTTTATAATCCTTTGGAAGTTGATATTCTGTGGCAAGAAATAAGGTTGCAGACCTTTAGAAATCACTGCAATGCTTTCAGAATCCTAAGATGTACATGTGGAGGTGGTGATTTTTTCCTTTGGTACTTGGAATTAGGCAAACCTGAAGTATCTCACCAAGTGGCTCTTCTGGGGACTCTTGGCTGATCAGAGGACATGCTCTTTTGCTGAGACTTGGAAGATTTGCCTTTAGCTATGGGCAAGGTGATATGTAGAACTGTTGCGCATCATTAAATGTCAGTGCTTAAATTTAGCCCTGACTGCACACCTAAGCATCATGTCAGCTTCTGGCTTTTCCTACTGGAGAATAAGTCCACTGAATCTTTTTTATTTAATTTTCATGAAATTACAGACGCAGGAGACATTCTCCCCCATTCTCCCTTTACTTTTCCCTGAAAAGGATGTCATTCACTCTTTTCTTGATTCTGTGTCTGAAGTTTGGTAATAGATAAAAATAGTAATTCCAAATTTCCATAAATTGTTAATGTAGAATTTCACTTAAGGTTCACCTTTTTAGTAGAGATCACAGTAAAAAAAAAATGGGGATGCGATAATTTAGGAAAAGGATGAGAACCACAGAGGAAGGGTAACCTTCTACCTAGTATGAAATGATGGAAATTGACCTCTGGTATCCATTAGTGTGTTACATTATGATTTTGCCAGTGATTACTTATCCTTCAAAAATGGTGAAAATGCTTGTCTGTTTTGACCAATGATAAAGAGGAGAGGATAGAAAAATTATGCAACTCTGAGAACATAGTAAACATATTTTGGTATCAATCAAAATTGTCTATTACCTTTTGATTGATCCTTTTCTTTTATAAATCTGGAGCATTTAGAGAGTCTGAGGTGACTTTTGAATCTTTAGAGAAAGAATGGAATTATGTAAACTTTTCCTTTCATGTGAAATTTTGGCATTAGGTATATTTTATTATATTCTGATTCTTTTTAAATGACTGAAATACCTATCCGTAGTATATATGTTTGTTTACCTCATTACCTCAGCCTGCCAAGAAAAAATTAAAGTGTCATCAATTATTTATTAAGCAACTATAACAGGAACAAGGTATTGTGCTGGGGCTATATGGACTAAAAAAGAAATGTATCTTTTCTCAAAGGAGCTACTTTATTTTGGAGAAAATACCTAGTGCTTAAAATAATAATGCAAGAAGATAAATCCAGAAACATCATAGAGTTGAACAGATTTACTTGTCAAGTCAAGTGAGCAAGTGGCCATGAGGTCATGGTGTTCAGAGAATATTATGACAAGTGACCACTGGAATCACTAGGGAAGACTTCATAGAGAAGCTGGAAATTCAACTTTTCATTGATAAGAGAAAAGAAGAGCATTATTACATGATTGCGCATTTTATTTTTTGTATTTGAGGTTAGGGGGTATTATAAGCAGAAGCCCAGAGGCAGCACTTTACAAGCCTTATAGGTGTGGGAGTGGAGTGGTGCCATAAAAAGATTAAAGTAGAAGATTCATGAAAGAAATAAATGAGATCAGGAATCAAAAAGGTAAGTTAGGGGCACAAGAAAGGGTCTTTCAGGATTAAGAAATTTTAACTTAACCCTATATGTGGTAGAAAACCTTGGAGATGAAAACAATAATTTAGGAAAATTATTCTGGAAATAAGCAGTGTCATAGAGGAGCTATCCTTGGAGATGGGAAGACCTGAATTCGAGTTCAGACACTGACACATATGTAACTACAGTCAAGTTACTTCATCTCTCTCCCTAAGAATTAGTCACAAATTGGCCACACAGCAGTGAAAATGACAAGTCAGCAACAAATGAAATGACAATTTTATAATCTGGTAGTGATATCCAGCATCAGTTGGCAGGGATGGAGATTAGAGACAAGGAAACTCTTGGCAGCGTTTTAGGATCTGAAAATTGGAACTGACAGGATGTGATGAGTATGGGGGAAGGTGAAAAGAGAAAAAATGGAGAAGTCAATGAAGACAAAGAGGTTTCATGCCTGACTGTTTGGGGAAAGTTTTCATATAATCTGCAGAAATAAAGTCAGGATAGGGAGCTATTATGGGGAGAAAGTTGATTATTTTGCTCTAAGATACTATGCTTGTGATAATGGTCAGATATCCATGTTTGAAAGATAATTTCATGTCTATTTCCCAATGGGAAAGTTTCTAAAAATTGGAATTGGTTGCTTAGCTCCTTTTCAGGCAATACAAGTTCAAGAACATTTAAAAAAAATCTTTTTGCTTTGTATCTCCAGAATTTAGAATAGTGCTTGACCCATATTTGGTACTTAGCTAGGTGTTGCAGTGGACAGAACATGGACTTGGCATCAGGAAGATCTCATTTCAGTTCCTGTCTTGGATACTTACTATTTGGGTGACCCTAGGCAAGTCATTTAATCTCTGCCTGACTCAGTTTCCCTATCTCTGAAATGAAGATCATAGTAGCCTGGGGTCATTGGGAGGATCAAATATATGCAAAATGCATTGCAGAACTTTAAAGTGACATGTAAATGATAGCTATTATTTTTGCTCTGTTAGACTCTGAGCTCCTTGAAAGCAGGGATTGCTTTTCTCCCCTTATCTTTACCTCTAGCACTTAGCACAGTACCTCATAGCAGGAGTTTAGCAAATGCTTGTTGATTGACTAATAAATATCTGTTGACTGTTTAAAGAGTTCCTCATCTAGATGTCATTAAATGAATTGATAGTTACGTATTATCTTTGAAAGTTTAGATGACTCCCTCTTTCTTTGCACTGATGAATCTCTTTAACTCTTATGCAGATATTAGAAGTAATGAATGGTCTTCAGTCCAAAGTAAAGAGGCCTTAAAGTGGCCTTTCCTCTGCTAGATGAAAGGACCTTTCAAATACCAACATATAAAGAAAAGGATAAGGTAGGTTAAGAGCTTGAGGAATCCTTAAATGCAGATGAGGTTTGCCGACCTTTCTGGAAATGGGGCTGAGTTTTGAATTTCGTAATGAAATCCAAAGCCAGATGGCAGAGTTTCACATTTCACCCTGAAAGTTTTACACAGCTCAAACTTTGTATCTTTTTCAGGTATCAGGCTACACAAAAGTTCCAAAATTTCTTCCTTAAATAAACAATGATGCTTAGGATAAGCTATTAAATTTTGTTCATAGCATACAATATGACCTTACTGACCTCCTGTTAGTAGGATATTCATGATAGGTGGTGAAGGGCTCCCCATGAGGCATCCACACTTTATTCCATCCATACCTTGTGATAAGCAATGCCAGACATCTGGAGAAAGACTGATTGGAGCTATAGGTGCAGTCTTTGGCAAAAAGCAAGGCTTTCTCTGGGAAAGTTAACTAGTGCTGATTAAACCTTAAAGATGACTTCATTAACATATATTCTAATCAAGTGAAGTAACTCTTAAAATCAAGTTTTAGCTGCCTTCCAGAATAAACAAATCAACCTAGCAGCTGACCTCTGAATCACTTTTTTAGTGTCTATATATTGGGGCAAAAATTTAAGTTTTTGGCAAAAGGTAAATTATCAACATTCTTATAGTTAAAGACATTAATCTCATGGATGGGATAAAGTATGGATGGCTCACAAGGAGATCTTTACCACCCTTCATAAGACACCTCAAAGCAAATATCCTAACCATAGGTTACAGTAAGGTCATGTTGTGTGCTAAGAACAAAACCATCGTATCTACCAAAGTTATGCAAAATTGTTTGTATTCCTGCCCTGCAAACATGACATTCAAGAAACCTTTTCCCTTCACTTCTTTATCTCTTGTTAAAAGCAAAAACTGAGAAATATTCACTATAAAGAAGCCTTCTTTCATGTCTGTTTTAATTCCACAAAATGAAACTACACGGACAGTATTCAATTAATACCCATATGCTGAGTGTTTTCTTTGAGACCTTCCACACTCTAGTATCTCATTAACCTTTCCAGCCTTATCTTATGATCTGATTCCATTTTTACCTTAGTACTTTACATTCTATGGAGCCCAGACTATTCAGTCCCCAAATATCCCATCTTTCCCATCTCTGTAACTTTGCTCATTTTCTTGTTTATACTTTGAATGTTTCCTATCTCTCTTTACATTCTTTTCTTCCTTTCCATCCTTTAAAGCTGAATTCACCTGCTACATTCTCCTTGAGCCTTCAGTGATCTGTCCTATGTATAAATACATCTAATCCTGGGTTTCACAAAATATTTTGTTTTGCATATCCCTATTCAGGAATAAGATAATATTATTTCCTTTGCAGAATGCATATATTTCCTGAGGGCAGGAACCATTTTATTTTTGTCTTTGTAACCTCTATCCCTCTAGACCTGTTCAGGGCTTGGCACACAGTAACTACTCACTGACAAATGCTTGTTGATTGACTTTTGTGAATGATAGTTATCTGAATTTGTGTCTTTCTGGACATAAACAATCTTATACTAGATTACAAGCTTTCTGAGGTCAGCAACCAGGTTTCATCTAAAATTTGGTTTATTTTCCCAAGATCTAACTCAGAGTTCTCCAAAACAGTTAAAAGATTAAATTTAATTCCACTATATTGAAAGATATTTCTAATTTAAAATTATCCAATTATATGTGTATTAACACTTACATTCATGTACATGAATCATATAAAACTATTTCTCCAAGCATGTACTATGTGCATGTACTATGTGCCAGGCATATACTGGCTCCTGGATTATATACATCCACACATACATACATACATACATGCACATACACAGAAAGGAAGATAATCCTTGACCTCATGGAATTTATATTCTACTAGACACATTTGCAAGTAAGTAAGGGCATACATAGTGCAGAAAAAAAAGACAGACAATGATATTTTGGTGGTGTTATTAGCAATCAGGGAAATCAGAACGGGCCTTTTAAAGGAGATTCTTGAGCTAAGCCTTGAAAACCATTAGGAGTTCAAAGGGGGATACATGAGAAGGACAAATGGTTATAACCAATACAAACAAAGGTACAGGAGATGGCATTGGTGAAGTATCCTGTTCATAATCATAAAGCTATGGAGAGTCCAAGGCAAAATCTGAACCTAGTTGTCTTGTTAAAGTGTGTATATGTATATTGGTGTGGAGGAAAAGGGATAATGGCAGGAGGTAGTAATGCAGACAGGCAAAATGGGAAAATAAGTGTTTTTGAATAACTATTTCCAATATTCCATCTAAAGAGTCAACATAGTAGTTTCATTGATAAGTTTTGGAACTGGTATCCCCCTTAATTGATCTTGCTGATTCCTAAGATTCAGATTTCTTTGTATGGAACCCTATATATTAAGAAAAAAAATTGTTCCATGATTCCCAATAGGTAAACTAAACAAGAGGACCTTCCAAAGAGTTATACCAAAATTGTGATTTCCAGTGTTGGAATATGCCAGATATGTGAAGAGTATATGTGATTTTTCAGACTCTGTAAACCATTTCTAGTAACTCTTATTGTATTATTTCAGTTTTCCCCCAACTCAGTCTCCTAGTGTATAAAATGGAACAACATATAAACACTCTCATGTGTGTGCATATGCATGCTCACACATGTATGCATATACATTCACACATGTGCACACAATGCATATACACACATATATTTATGTTACACATATTTCATATGCTCACACATGTACATATAGCTACGCACACAATGTTCATTTATACATATAGTTTACAGTTTTCCTTGTATAATCACTACTAAATGTAAGAAATAAGTTTTATTTACTGAATGATTAAAAATTTTTGATATACTTCTGGAATTGTCAGAACTAGAAGAATTCAAGTTAAAGAGAACTTTAGGAATGCATTGAACAATAAGAATTTTATAGAGGAAATAATTCTTCTATATTTTATTTTGTTTTCTTTTTTCAAAGAACAACCCAAGCATTTCAATATGTTACTTTCACTACAGATGCCTGCATTGGTATTTTACTTGTGTAGTATAGCTTTTCTTAAAATAGTTTGTAATATCTTCCTTAGTCTGTCCTGATAACTCTGACTTTTGTACTTTATGTACTCCTTATGTAGCTGGGTGGTACAGGAGATAAAGCACTTAGCCTGGAATTAGGAAAACCTAAATTCAAAACTGTTCTCCCTCACTTACTAGTTGCGTGTCCATTGGGAGGTCCCTTAACCTTTGTTTGCCTCAGTTTCCTTATCTGTAGAATTTGATCAAGATTCTAGATGTTGTCAAGAGGATTAAATGAAATAATGATTATGCTTAGTTATTCCCGTATCTGACACATAGTAGGTATTAAATAAATATCATTGTTGTGTTTCTCTGGAAGTTCTGGACAAATATAAATTCAACAACAGTATTCTGATCTAACTGATCAGGAGTGATTTACATTTTCCTAGAATCTTGATGTGTCTATTATGCTGGTGTGATGGGAGCTCTTTCTGATTATTTAAAATATCTACTATTTTACAACATATTTTAAGGACTGCTCCAAGTGGCAGCTCACAAAAAGCTGCATGCGCAGAGCACACACAGATTACTGATCTAGAAAAAAAAAAACCATAATAATATTGCTGGAAATAGAAGAGCATCTTATTGTTGATTGATTTTTTAATAGTTCTTTTATAAATCCTAAACTTAAGTCAATTTTAAAATTGCATGAAAGCATTTTCTTTCATGAATGTGATGTTTATCTATATATATAGTTTCTAGCAAAGTCATGCCAAGGGCTCTACCCAAAAGTGTATTAGTCCAGTTAGCTCCATTCAAAGAATGCTTTTGAATTGTAATGTCTTTAAATAATTTTCTTTATTTATTGAATGAGAATGTATTTCTTGAGAAAAATCATTTTCTGTTAGACAGAGAATGGGGTCTATAACTCTTTGCTCTAGTGAAACTGTTGAAAAGTCCTTCCTACATATGATATGCCCAACAACTTCCCCCATTCATGGGATGGATTCATTTTGCAGTTTTCCCTCATAGAAGTCCTAGCTTCTGTCAAGGACCAGTTCAGATGTTTCTTCCAACATAAAGTCTTTCCTTATTCCCCCAGTTATTAGCAGTGTCTGTGTTGACATTCCTTTACATTTACTGAGTGTAAATACTAGGCAGGGAAAAAGGTCTGGTATCACTGTGCTTTGTGTGACTTTTCTAGTAATGATGAACAACACTATCCTTTCAGTGACTTTAAATAAGGCACTCTTAAACTTTTTTTTGGCAGTCTGGTGAAACTCCCAGACTCCTTCTAAGAATAATGTTTTTGAATGTACGAGATAAAAAAACAAAACAAAACAAAACATTGGATTACAAAGGAAACTAATTATATTGAAATACAGTTATTAAAAATGTATTTTTTGGTTCACAGATCTCCTAGATAAGAACTCCTGCTTTAACAGTTTATTCAAAAGCAATCTCCATAAGTCTTCACTGATCTTCCCTCTGGATATTTTTCTATTTTATAATACCTACGCTAAAACCTCTAATAAATAGATACACTTATCTTTGCACATGAGAGATCCATTCCCCATCAGTAGAATGTAAGCTCCACACAGGCAGGAACTATTTAATTTTTTCTTTATTTTTGCCTTTGTATGCCAAATACCTAGAACAGTGCTGTGTACTACTAAGTAGGGACTTAGTAAATGTCTATTGAGTTTATTTAATTGGATAATGCATTTGTGCTGATTTTTATTGACCCATACTTTCACTTCTTGGTTTCCATGACAGAACAACACGGCTTTGTGCCTTGACTAAGGGTACTGGGACATAGTGTGTGGTCAGAGGACATAGCAAAGCAAATTGATTCCTTATTTGGTCTTTTTGCTAGTCGACTGAGCCAAATAACCACAGATAAAGAGCCCTTCAGAAAATGAACTTTGGATTCATGCAAAAAGGTGAAGTACTTCCTGGAAGTGTAATTGTAGCTTACTTTCCCCGAAGAGAGAGAATATCTTATCTAAATGATACAGATGTTTCTCAAATGACCTAAAAAATATGAGAATATCATCTAGGCAAATGAGATAAATTTGCCACTGAAGTCATATAGCCTTCCATAATTGAAAGCAAGACCAACAGATAACTAATTTCTTTCTAGCTAAATTTGATCACTTCAATGACTCCACAATACACAAATAATGCATCTCTCAGAAATATGTTCAAGTATAAGGGGGGAAAAGATGGCTATTTGTCATATATTTTAATTATTTCTATATCCCAATGTGTAATAAGTAAATAAAAGATCAATTGTGATTTTCAATCTAAAATGCTGTCAATTTCAGGTCAGAGTTCTATCGATGAGCTTACAATCTTTCAAATTATAATCCTTTGGGCCGTACAACTCACTGGCATATTCTGTATCAAGAAAGTTGACTTTATTTTTTTTAATAACTAGTATGTTTTATTTTTTAACTTTACTTTTTGCTTTTCTTGAGAGGAGGAAGGTAGGGCAATTGAGGTTAAGTAACTTGTCCTGGCTAGTTTTGTTTTTTAAATTTTGTGTCTGACGCTGGATTTGAACTCAGGTCCTCCTGACTCCATTCTATTCACTCTATTCACTACAACACCTAGCCGCCCCAAGAAAGTTGATTTTAGAGCCAAGAACTAATTCTTCCCATACCTGAACAAGAATCCCTTCTTTAAAATATGCGGAGAGATGTGTGGACCTCTTCGAGCCTGGGCGATCTTTGCAGCTGAGCTCCTGGAAAACGCCACAGTTGGAGCTTCCACTTTCTCTCTTCTTCTTAACCCCTTACAATCTGGCTTCTAACCTTATCATTTCAACAAAACTACTCTCTCCAAGGTTACCTGCCAAATCTAATGGCCTTTTCTCAATCCTCATTCTTTTATTATTTTTTAATTTTCTTGTTTACATCATTCATTTCCACGAGAGTATGAGTTATAAATTTTCTCACCGTCTTTCCCCTACCCACCACCTCAAAACAGCCATTCCACAGTATAATCCCTCCCCCAATCTGCTCTCTCCTATGTCCTCCCCCATTCCCACTCTGACTTTCTGATAGGGCAGGATGGATCTCCCTGCCCCAGTGCCTGTATATCTTAATTCCCAGTTGTATGTAATGAATAATAATAATATTATATACATATATATTTTTAACATTTGATTATAGAACTTTAAATTCTAGATTCTTTCCCTTCCTCCCTTGTTACCCACTTCCATTGGAAGGACAAGCAATTCAATACAGGCTGTCCATGTGTAATTACACAGAACATCTCCACAATGGCCATATTATGAGAGACTGATTATATGTCCCTCCTTCCTATCCTGCTGCCCCCCATTCTATTCTTTATCCTGTCCCTGTCCCTGTCCCTTTAGAGAAATGTGTGCTTCCAGCAACCCTCCTCCCAACCCTGCCGTCCCATCTATCATCCCACCTCTCATCTCCATTGTCTCTCCTGGATCTATTTTCCAGGTCAGTGGTTTTTTTCAAGAAGATATTTCACATTGTCTTCTATTTTTTTTTCATTTG
Organism: Pseudocheirus occidentalis; assembly: GCA_028646575.1. NCBI lineage: Eukaryota > Metazoa > Chordata > Mammalia > Diprotodontia > Pseudocheiridae > Pseudocheirus > Pseudocheirus occidentalis. The sequence continues at coordinate 106,230,705 of CM053594.1, forward strand.
TTTGGATCTGTTTAATAGTATCTCAATTTCTCATAAAGTCATTTGCTTCGATTTACTCCACTCTAATTCTGAAGGAATTCTCCTCAGTAAGCTTTTGAAATTCTTTTTCCATCTGGGAAATTTGGCTTTTTTCGACTTTTTAAGACGTTCTTCTCCTCATTGGCTTTTTGGGCCTCTTTTGCCATTTAAGTTCATCTATTTTTTGAGGTGCTGTTTTCTTCAGTCAGGTTGTTTAGAGTCATATTTTATGGGTATTTGAGGTGGCTATGTGGGTGCTGTGGAACCTTGTTGACTCGATGCTGCCATCTTGGCTCTGCCCTGCCCCCAATCCTCATTCTTGACTTCTCTGCTTCCTTTGATACAGCTGATCACTCTCTCTTCCCCAAACTCTTCTCTGGGTTTTAGGGAGATCTCTCTCTCCTGGTTACCTTGCTCCCTTTGTAACCTCTCCTTCTCTGTTTCCTTTGCTGGATCATCCTTCAGATGATGCTTTCTAGCTATAGGTGTCTCACAGGATTCTGTCTTGGGTCTTCTCTTTTCTTTCCATACTATTTCATTTAATGATCTAATCAGCATTCGTGGATTTAATGATCAGTCCCAGATCTCCCATTCCTTCCCCAAACTCTTACCTCACATCTCCAACTGCCTTTTAGACATACACGCCCAATAGACATCTTAAACTCAATTTTTCTTAAAACAGAACTCATGATCTTTTACTCTAACCCCTACCTCCATCCCACCTTTCCTAATACTGTAGAATGTTAATACTACTGTGCTGGTTCCTCACTATCTCTCACCCACCTACCCTCTCCGGCCATATCCAGCTGTTGTAAGGTCTATCGATTTAATTTTTTCAACATCATTCAAATATGCTCCCTTCACTCATCTGATATTACCCACGCTCTAGATCAGGCCTTCATCACCTCCTGACTGGGTCAGTGTGATAGCCTTCTTGTGGATCTGCCTTGTCGAAGTCTTTCCTCATTCAATTTCATTCTCCATTAAGCCACTAAAGTGATTTTCCTAAAACGCAAGTCTGATCATGTCACCTCTCCCTTCACCCCTTCAATACACTCCAGTAGCTCCCTATTGCCTCTGGGAGCAAATATAAAATAGGTCGTTTGGCATTCAGAGCCTTTCATAACCTATCCCTCCTTCCTTTCCAGTTTTCTTATACCTTGCTCTTCAACAAATACTCTTCACTTCAGTAACACTGGCCTTGGAGTTGTTCCACAAATAAGACACTCCTTTTCTTGGCTCTAGGCTTTTTCTCTGGCTTTCCCCCATGCCTGGAGTGCTTTTCTTCCTCTGTTCTATTGACTGTCCTGATTTCCTTTAAGTTCTAACTGACATCCCACCTTCTACAAGAAGCCTTCCCTAACACCTCTTGATGTCAGTACTCCTACTGATCTCACTCCTTTTCCTCTTCCCTCCTGTCTTTTATGCTGCTTTTCATGTTTTATGACAACATAAATCTTGCCCAAATATGAGACAGCTAAGATCATGAATCCAAAATGGTTCGTATGCCTTTGAAGAGCACTCTGTCTAGTGAGAGCCTTGTATTTATAACTTAGACTCTTACAGAACACCATTGTATTGTGGAAAGAACACTCAACTTGGGATCAGAAGAGATATATGTGGTCAAGTCTATTTTGGATTTTACTAGCCCTGAGACCCTGAACAAGTCATGCTACTAGGCTCAGCCTTAGTGTTCTTAGCTCCACAATGAGGATGATAATACCTGTGAGGTATTCCTACAGCCCTTGATAAGCAAATAAGAAAGCACATTCCTCACCTTTAGGCACGTGGTATGTGTGACAGTTTGTATTATTCCTCTTTCTGAAGCATTTTCACGTGCATTCTTATTTTATAAGCAAACCTCCATGTTACAGGTGCTCTCAATCAGGGTGGTAAGCTCCTGAATCTGATGGAATTGTCATTTCCCTTAATACCCCAGTTAGTTATTGTTTACTGCAATTCAGCACTTAATGAAACTAATGCACAGAGTGTACTGAAAGAAGGGGACACACATCCTCTTTCAAAACCCAAACAGAATAAGTCCTTTAAGAAGGCTGAGCAGACACTTCCTGTCAAACAATCAGCAACCCAGCTCAACAACATTGTACAATAGATTTATTCATACTACAGCTGTGATAACCAATTCTCTTTGAATTTATTTGTGAAATGTCACACAATCCAAGATGTTTTAATTATGTTACATTCTGCACTTGGCTGTTGATTATAAAATGAGTGATCAAGAGTTAAATCAACTAAAGTCTAGAGAAAAAATGTAGTATGACAGACGGTTATAGTGCAAGCAAAGCAAACCTGTAATGTCTGGTGGGATGATTTCTGTTTATGTTTAAAAGAACATACCCTTGGCTCATGAAAATATGCTTCATCTTTCCAAAATGACTGTAGTTCCTTGTTGACACACAGTATTGTGCAGAAATAACTTTAAAACCATCATTATAAAAACTCTAATGTATTTTTACTCAGCACTCACACCTCCCAGAGGAATAATCTTGCTTGCACATATTTGGAAACATTAAATTAGGCATATTTGTTTTTCTCTTGCACAATTTTTACTGTTGTTAAGGCAGGGTATGGATAATGCCATTATGAGAGGGCATGGCACACTTTCCATCTTTCTCTTTCAAAACCACTGTTGTAGCTACAGATTAGGGCATTCATTTTAAAGATTGTTTGTTTCTGCTTCCTTACTTGCTCAAACCTATTTCTATTTTAGTTTGATTAGAAATGTTTACTTTAAATAGGGTAGCAAGTGCTTCTCTGTTGATTGTAATTCAGTCAAGAATTTAATGACATAAAAAAAAACAAAAACAAAAGGAGAGAGAAAAATTAAGTCACTGAACTATTCAAACACTTAAATCCAAAAATACCACTCTTGGCCTTATAGTCCCAAGGAAGTAAAATACAAAAGGAAAAACCCAAGATAGTTCAACATATTAACAATGTTTATATGTAACATACTGTTATATACATGTATACATTTTACATCCCATATTATAATCTATATCGACATACTCACATACATATTTCATGGCTGTGTACGTCTTGGAACAAAGCAGGAACTTTTCAGTTGAGGAATGGCCACACCAATTGTGGTATATGAATGTAATGAAATATTATTGTATCATAAGAAGTAACAAAGCATTAAAAGGAACAATGCAAATATTTGCAAATTGATCTAGGGAGTAGTAAGCAGGATCAGTGGAACAATACTCACTATATTAATATATATTTTTTATATATATATACTTACTATAGCAATATTCACTATAACAATACTCACAACAATCAGTGGAACAATAATCACTATAATAATATAAATGAAAAAGACCACAAAATGATGCGAAATATTAAGTAATTGTAATAATTAAACACCTTGGGCTGATAAGGAAACTCCTCTGTCTTTTTCATAGAAAGTGGGTGGTTACAGGTGTGGAATATTGCCTATACCTCGTTACACTTTATCACTGGGTCAGTTGGTTATACTTAATTCTATTTCAAGGTGGCAGTGTTGGGAGTAAGGGGTGAGGAAGGAATATCCAGAAATCACTACAGTGTGACAACAGAAGCCATCAATAAAACTGATTTTTATAATGAATACATCAACCAAGCGATTTTCAGAATAATGTTAATTTTAGCTAAGGATTCCTAGATTATTGAGAAAAACAAATTTAAAAAGCAGAAAAATCACAGACAGGAAGCTTTAATGTTTTATAGGCCACTAAATGTTATTTAGTTCATACAATTTCAGAGAATTGACTTTTTATAATCATTATTTCAGAAGTTTTTGCCTCTATTTTTACTTTCAATCTTTTTAAAAAAAATTATAAAACTTAAATGCTCACTAAGAAAAAAGAAACATAACCTTAAATACTAAAACTTAGATACAAAATAGGAAAAGAAAAAAAAAGCATTGCCATATGCACAGCAGAACGTGAGAGAGGATTCAAAGTACACAAATGAATTTCCATTTCAAGAAAGAGTATGTAATAAATACCACACATTGTGTTCAGAGATTTTGCCTCTTGTTGAGCAACATATCCTAACAAAAGACAACTTTTTTCCTCCTAAGTTTATAAAAATGCATTTCACAGATATGACCATTACCTCTGAGTATGCTGAACTCCAAAGAATTAGAAAAGACAAAGCAAGATTATCGGAGAGGTTTTCCGCTAAATTATTCCAACTATCTGTAATTTCATGAGGAAACTCTCTTTATCAAGGCAGAATGGCACCTGTTCTGCAACTTACAGAAATAGAGCACTGTCTGGAGCACTGAGAGGTCAACTCACGTAACCAATGTCACACAGCTAGTATGGGTCAAAGGTAATGTTCAAAACCAGACCTTTGAATTAGGGTTGAAAGAACTTATTTCAGGATCTCAGAATCCTAGAATACCCAACTAAATCTGGAAAAAATTCCAAAATAAATATAGGATAAGTCTTTGCCCACTGAATTAAAAAAAAAACTTTACAATCCACAGCCACTGGTTGCCATGCAACTTGCTATACTAGTATGGCAAAAATAAGCTATGTTAGAATTTTCAGTGCCCTCTTGCATAGCCTTCTTGATGTTGTGATACTTTAATGCATCTCAGTTAACTTCCATTAAGTAGGGTTTTGTGTATGTGGGGGGGAAGGGGGTAGTATTCCAAGGTTAAAATGATTAAATAACTTTTATGGTTGATCAATAAGCCCTTATTTTACACAGTAGGCAAAACCATACATTTTAATTACTTTGTTATCAAAGATCTAGGTATTTACATTTCATTTTTCGGCAATAATTTTGAATTTGTTTTGACCTTCAAAAAACAACTAGAAGAGCTAAGTTTGTGCTGCCTAAATTATTTTCTTCATAAACAAAAATGAAATCAGTACTTGATGATAATAAATAGCGTAAGAGCATTACCAGCACAGAGTTATAGGATGTTGCTTTTGAAATTTTTTATTTCTTACTTTTGTCTAGCTAGTTTAATTCTTTTTTTCATTTAATTAATGAAATTATTTGGGAGTTTACACTATATTTCTCACTTTGCAACCATGCACAAAATAAGAAAAACTGATCAATATTTGATCATAGTTACACTGCATTAATTCAAAGTTAATTTTCAGTAGAATCACTGCCATTATTCACTGTTGAGAGGTGTTATATGAACATGGGGGGAAATGTCGTTGCAAAATGGAAAAAAAAAACATATTATAAGAAGACTTTAAGAAGATCCACTATATCCCAAAGAAATGCTCATTTTAAAAATAATAAAAATACTAGCTAACATTTTGGTGAACTACTTATTAGGATTCACATTTCACTTTAAAGTTTGTGCAAATGTGAATTATTATTTTTCAAAGACAGAAATCAGAGCCTCCAAAATCTCTTTAATAAAATCGTCTTGTCTTAGACATTTACTTATTATCAAATATAATGCAATTTAAAATCTAGCCATTAACCTCTAGCACTTATGTGAAAACAGATTTATTAGAATAGGATAGACATACCATTTTAGTAATTTACACTATAAATATTTCAAAATAAAAATGCTACCTTTCATTTATTACAAAGAGGGAACTAAATGTTAAATTTTTCTTATACTTAATTTCAGTGGCAAAATATTCAGTTGATAGCACCTTAGAGGAAGGCCCCCAAATTGCGATTAAATCCAAATGGATTTAGCATTGCATATATCTGACACTGGTTAAATGGGCCTGCAGTGCACTGCTGTTAAGGAACTTAGAGCAATGAATAAGCATTCATTGTGTTTCTCTGAGTTCTACCTTCTCTTTTTGTTTTTAGCCTGAACATACAATCCTTTGACATTGTATGTTCCTATTTGCTATCCCACTCTACTAAAAAAATCAAACAAAAAAGAAAAACCCCCCACTATTTTTGGTCATATGGGAAATGGAATACAATATAAAATATAGAGAAAGCATCAAATTATCAGTATAAAGCAAATTGAAGAAATCTTGATGCTGAAGTTTTGTAACCTAATTCCAATAATGGGCCAAAGATATAAGGCATAGCATAGTATTTCCTCTTTTGAAAATATGATTAACATTCTAATGTTCAAAGGTAGGGGGAACCAATGTAACTTTAATTTTACAAGACAATTGCTTGAACTTCATTTTGTTACTATTAATAACCAATGTTATACTTTAGATGTCAGCCTTTCTACAATCTGCCAGTCTCCTCCAAAGTACTGTTATCAATGTAACACGAACTGAATGAAACAACCAATCCTTGATTTGGAATCAAATAAAGCGATCACTAAACTACATAATTCTAAGAATGATTTGTCTTTCATCTCCATTTGAACTTCTCATTGAATAAAGAGTAAAACCTGAATTAAACTTCTCCCACTAAACTCTTACCTCTTCAATCTCTACTCAAATGACTCTGAGATATGTATATCCATTTCCAGACTCCTTCCTGAGCTCCTGTTTCCTGAGTGCCTTTTCAAACTGACTGTCATCCATAGGCATCTCAAACTCATGACTCATACAGAATTCATCTTTTTCTTCAAACCTACTGCTTTAAAATTTCCCTTTTTCCATCAACAAGTCTATATTCCTTCTAGTCAACCAGATTTGCAACTTTGGAGTCATCTTTGAGTCTCCCAATATCCTTTAATCTATTCATCCAATCAGACGCCAATTCTTGTCAAATCTACAATTTTATGATATCTGTCCCATACATCCACGTTCAACTACTCACATGGTCTCAACCCTAGAAGTTCCCCCATAACCTCCTGTTTGGGCCACTGTACTAGGCAACCAATTGTTTTTCCTGATTCCAAGTCCAGCCTGATCTAGTCTATCCATCCTCAAAGTTGCTAAATTTATGTTTCCAAAGCATGGTTCTGACATCATTCCCATGCTTTCCAAAACTTCAGTGATCCCTGTTTCCTCTAGCATAAAATACAAACACCTCTGTTTGGCATTTAAAGCCATTCACAATCTGGCTTCAGTTTATCATTCTTGTCTAATTTCATGTTGTTTCTCTTGTGTACTCTACATTTCATTCTAATAGGGCTATTTACTATTCTCTGTAAAAAAAAACAACAACCCAACATTCCCTTATTTATCTTTGTGCTTTTCTTCTAGGATTTCTCTATGCCTAGAATACTCTTCCTTTTTACTTCAGTACCTTAGAATCCTTAATTCTTTCTAAGGCTTCGCTCTGGTGAGACTTCCTACATGAAGTCTTTCTTGACGACTTGTTAATGATTTTTCCTCTACAATTTCTTTCTATTATGCATATAGATTTTCTATGTACTTATCTGGGCACAGGATGAATGCCATCTCAGTAGAATATAAACATTTAGAAGGCGAGAACTGCTTCAATTTTTCTTTTTAATTCTATTGTGCTTTATACCTATTGTGCTATTGATAAATAGCATACTGAATTCAATTAGATTTGCCTTTCTTTGACAGGAAAAACACAAGCAAGTCTACCAAAAACTGTTGGTAAATATTTAACATACAAGAAGTATAAAGAGAAGGGGGAGGGCATAAACAGAAGGGGGAGGGCATAAACAGTGAATACTTCGGGAGGGCATGTTTCACTATATTTGGATGGATGAGAGTTTTTGGCTTCACACAACAGATGATAGCCAAGTTTTATCTCAGATCAAACCAGCACATAACTGTTGAATACTTACTACTTGTTGTATAATATGCTATGAAGGGGATGAAAGAAAGCGTAGTTACTGCTCATCAGGACCTTCAAACAGAAAAGCTACAAAAGAACTAAGAGAGCATCGATTCTATAACCTTTTCAATTTGGCTGAGGAGACAAGACTCAGACACATGCTTAAAGAACAGGAGAGAGCAGATTGGGGGAAGGGTTATATGTGGGATGGCTGTTTTGAAGTGTCGGGTATGGGAAAAGATGGGGAGAAAATTTGTAACTCAAAATCTTATTGAAATTAATGATGTAAACAGGAAAATAAATAAATGAATACAATTAAAAAAAGAATAATTTCTTGAAATCTCATTGGTGGAAGAGAGCTCATCAACCGTTTTAGATCAACCTATACCTAAGAAAGAATTTCCTTTACAATATACTTGACAAATAGTCATTCATATTTTACTTGAAAAACTACAGAAGGAATCTTGTATGCTTGAAGTTCCTCTTCCTCCCCTGATATCCCATTCAACTTTTGGACGGCATTAATTATTACGAAGTCTTTCATTATATCAAGCTTAAATTTGCCATTCTGCATCTTCAAACCATTTTTCCTATTTATTCCTCCTAAGACCTAACAGAACAAGTTTAATTCTCTTTGACATGACAGATCTTTAAATATTTAAAAATGGCTATCATACTTCACCCCTCCTTCCCAAATATTTTCTTACCAATGCTTAATATTCCCAGTTTCTACAAATATCTTTATGTGATATGAACTTGACAGACTTTATCATCTTTAGTATCCTTCTTCAGAATGTACATGTGAAGTTGATTTATTTTTTTAAAAAAATCCCACTGAAGAATAATGTTCAGTTCACAGGCACAAAGAGTATAAGTTGAGTTACTAATCATATTCACATATCTGCTCTTTCTGCCTTGTCCCTTAATCTTGTTAAGCAATAACTTCTGTACTGCTTAATACTGATTTTTAGTTGTGGGAAAGTATCATAGCCAATTTGACAATTAATCACAAAATAACAATGCTCTAGCTTTTACACTTCAAAGAATCCTACTGTGAGTCTATTAAGTTTTCTTCTTAGAGGCAGCATGGAGAAGAAACTAGCCCTAGCTTTGAGAAGATCTAGATTTCCAACAGATACTGACAGCATTTTTAGACTACGTTGCCAATACATATTGATTGGGGGGGGGGAGTTTCCAACATTGATAAAATCATAGGTTTGATCTAAAAAAGAATTTCATCTTAGGTTTCTGTCCAGTTAAGATCTGGACCTTGACTCTGGCATTCTTGGTGTTAGTTATTTTGCCCAGCTTTGTTTCATCAAAAAACCTTATAAATATGATAAGCACATTTTAGTCTAAATTATTGAGAGGAATATTAAACACCTCAGGGCCAAGCACAGATCTCTGGGTCACTCAAGTGTTGACTGCTTTCTAAGTTGACAGTGAACCATAATGACTTGAATAATCTTTGGGTCTGGATACTCAAGTAGCCCCAAATCCACTTAATTAGACCACTACTTAGTTCGTATGTCTCCACCTTTTCAACAAGAATATTATAATAGAATTTTTCCAATTTCACAATCTAAGTGAACAATATATAGCAAGCACCTAATCTACACTGATCAAAAAAAAAGAGAGAGAGAAATGAAGCTATTCTGGGCAGGAATAATTGTCAATGAAGCCATAATGGATTTTTGTGATCACTGCTTTTCTTATTAACTGTTGCTTTAATACTGTGTCCTAGAATTTTCCTAGGAATTGAAGTAAAGAAAACTGCTCTATGGTTTTCATGCTCTTAACTCTTTCTAAAGTTGATACACCTATATATCCTTCTACGATCTTGTGTTGCTGGTCAACTGTCCATCATCTTGGACTGACTGTGACTCAGCAGTTGAACTTGCAAGTTATTATATACTGTGTAACTAACCGTTAAGTTGAATGGCTGCTATCAGAGCTCATTGGAGGAAGAGATATGCAAAAAATATGGCGTAAATAAATATCATGATTTTGACCTGTATTTGAGCCATTAATAATTAGCCATGTTAGAAATGCAAATTAGGCATTACTAACTTGGGATGCCTAGAAATGAAAAGCATCTCGTAAACTCAGTTTGTTGGTTTTAAGAAAATATTTCCATTTTATAATATGGGTACTGTAAACATGTTGGTTAAAAAAGTACATTGAAGGGGGGCGGAGCCAAGATGGAGGCGTAGAAGCAGCAAGGTCCTGCAGCTCCCACACCGCCACCCTAAACACCCATAAAATATGAGCCCAGACAAAGTCTAGGAAAGTCTAGGACTCTCAGACTCACAAAAATACAGAGAACACAGCTCTCGCTCAAGGTAGCTTAGCAGCAGGAGCTCAGCAGGGCCGCAGGAGTGGAGGCTGGGACAGCCGGAAGCCGAGACCACGGCCAGGCCCAGGTGGTGGGAAGGAGGTGAGCCAAGCCCCGCAGCCAGCCTGCAGAGGTTCTACAGCCTCCAGCACCCCCACATCTGCCAAGGCGTGAGGAGCAGGACTGAGAGGTGCAGCTCGCACCTCGGAACAGAGACCCTGCCAGCCCAAAACCCTGCGCGGCAAGGCCCCAGGGCGGCCAGGAGGAGCAGCGGAGCCTCCCAAGCCGCAGCATAAGTCTACTTCAAAGAAAATCTAAAGCACCGGCCTGAGGGGAGCTATGGTCAGAGATGGTTAGTGAAAGCTGAAACTTTGAAAATTAATTGGGGAGGGTAAAGCAGTTCGGCCATTCTACCC
>CM053594.1:106241635-106279341 GCA_028646575.1 Pseudocheirus occidentalis
TTATGGGGTTGGGGCAGGAGCAAGACGGGGAGAAAATGTGTAATTCAAAAAATGTAATGAAAATGAATAATGTAAACAAGAAAACAAATAAAAACTAAATTAAAAAAATAAAAATAAAAAATCATCTTAAAAAAAGTACATTGAATAAAAGGAAACACAGCATTTGGATGGAATTGATATAAAACTGATAAAAAAAATTTTTAAGTTTAACAGATCTATCATCAAAACTTTAAATAGTCCTTTCTCTGGGCCTAGCTAAATTACTGTATTTCTTGACACTGTTTGCTCCTCATAGCAATTGAAAGCATATGTAATTTAACAGCAGGCCTCAATCCTTTAATAAGCTGTCTTTAAAATACCTTACATGGATTACCTATCTGTAAATCTGCTTCCCATGCAGAATGTGACAGTATTATGGAAATTGTTAGTTTCATAAAGATGGCATATACCAAAGGGAACCACATCTGCCCACTGTAAGATTATACCAAACATTGGAAGTAATCTTTAGTCATTTATAATACTGCTGAATGCATAATTAAGATTACGAGCTCTATTCTAACCTTCGTTATGTTCTGTGTATTTCTATTTTTTCTTTGTAAATTAAACTAAAACGCAGCATCATAGTACTGTCTTGCTTTAATTGTACAAAGTTGGTGTTTGACCTCTTAAGACTCAGAAAGTCTTTAAAACTTTGTCAATTTAACTAACATAAAAGGTGCTCTTCATAGGGAAAGGGACAGTTCTACCGAAAAAGAAGCAGAGATGACTTAATTTTTTTTGCCCCAAAGCACAAGTTTTGTACCCGTCACATTTTAAATTAGTTGTTTCCTCCTACCCTGATCTATCATTTTAATCTGTCCTTATAAATCAAATAAAGACTGCTAATTCCGAAATTTTAAAAATATTTGACTTTTTAACTATCGTGATTGAAAACAATTCCTATCTCTTATTCATCATTTTACATCTTTCTTATTAAGCAACTATTAAGCACTATCAATGCTGTTAATTTATCTCATTTGCTGTCATATCATCATTTGAAAATGGACCCAGACAATTTAGACAATTTTGAAGAAATACAAACCTTTTAGAAAAATTAGGGGTAAGATTATTTTTTTGAGTAAATTTCTATTAACTGAAAATATTAACACAAAGTTACATTTTCTGGAGTCAAATGACTAAAGCAGCTAACTATAATGTAGATGATTAATAAGTTGTGATAAATAACTGAAGAGGTCTAAGAAAGAACTTATTTTGACAATCATAAGGAAAATAATCACTGATATGGTACAAACACATTTCATAATGTTTGGTAGAAAGGGTTAAACTTAGTCCTTGAACCATACATAAAAATAGTAAATTATTTTGTTTGTTGATAGTTTAGTGATACACCAAAATGGAAATTAAAAGGGTTATTTATTTCTCAATGTACACCAAGAAAATAAGTTATTGAACTGCAGCATGTCAAGAAAATTTCACATCAAAGTTTTCCATTATTATAGGAGTCTACTAAAAAGGAGGCAGCTAAATATACTCTGTGAATACTTAAGAGTTATATAAAGCACTATTTTGGAAACAGATGAGGGAGAAAGGTTATATAGTTAGGCTATGTGAAAATGAATTAGGTATTTTAAATACAAAAATATCATTGAGAAAATTGGAATGGAATCTGGGAGAAATTAAATTGAGATAAACAGCTTCTACCATAGATCACAATAAACTAAAAATGGATAGATGACCCAAACATTACAGATTATATTATAAAAAAAATTGAAAAGAAAGGAGATTATATATCTTTCATAGCTATTAGGAGGGTGAATTATTAACCAAACAAGAGATATAGGCAATTACAAAAAAAAAATGAAATGGATAATGTCAATTACATAAACCTTTTGCATGAATAAAATTAATGCAACTAGTATAGGAAGCAAAGCAAAAAGTGGGAAAAATTTTGTGTAAGAAACATGTCCAATAAGGGTATGATATACTAGATATATGAATAACTAAACATATATATGTGCATATACATATAATCATTATATATGTATATATGCACACAAACATATACATACATATACATATACATAAAAGTCATTCCCAGTGATAGATAAGTAATACAAGGAAATGAACAAATAGGTCTCAAAAGAAAATTTCAAATCATTAATAAAAAGATAAATAAAATAAAAACAACCACATGACAATTTTACACTCAGCAAATTGGCAAAGATAACAAAAAATGGGAATGGTCAACGTGGGATATATTGAAAAGGACAGACATGAATGTTCTGTCAGTGAGCATATGAATAGTTTCAAGGGCTCTAAAACACAATTTGTGAAAATATATAGAGTGGTTAAAATGGTTATGCTCACTGACTCAGAGATTCCATTCTAGACATATATCCCAAAGATTCCAGTGACTAAAAAAAGGTCCTACGTATACCAGTAACAGTTTTCGTAGTAGCAAAGAATTGTAATCAAAGCAGAGGCCCATTGACTGGGTATTGCAATGGCTAAACAAACATTGGCACAAAAATATAATAAAAATATTATTGTGCTATAAGAAATGATGATTATGATAAACACATAAAGAGAAGGCACATGAATCAACAAAGTGAAGTCAGTAGAACCAGGAAATGCACAAATAATCCCATTAAATCTCATCTTCTCCACCAGATTGCACCCTTTATCATTCCTACTTTCATTAATCTTCAGTCTCTACCACTTGTTTTCTTCCTTCCAAAATGTACAATCACATCTCCCCCATCCTCAAAAAACCCTCACTTACTCGTCCATTTCTACTAGCAATCATCCTACATCCTACCTCTTTTATTCTAAGCTTGTTGGGAAAGCTGTCTACTATCAATACCTTCACTTTCTTCTCAATCTTGTCTTAACTCTGCATTTTGGCTTCTAACCTCATTGAATGAAACTGCTTCCTTCAGGCTATGATCTCCTAATCATGTACTCTAATGACATTTTCTCACTCTTCTTCATTCTTGACCTCTCTTGCAACCTTTGTTAAAGTTGACCTCTCTCTATTCTCCTTTATACTCTTCTTTCTAGTTTTGCATGATACTACTGTCCTATTTTTTTCTTTTGAATACTCCTTTCAGTCACCAATGATGAATGTTCATCTTGGTCACACCCCCTATTGGTGGGTGTCCCCAAAGTCCTACTCTGGGTCCTCTTCTAATCTCCCTCTATATTATATCACTTTGTGATCTCATCAGCTCCCATGGATTCAATCATTGTATCTATACAACTGCTTACCAGATCTGTTTATCTAGATCTAACCTCTCTCTTGATCTCCACTCTCACATCTTCAGCAGCCTATTGGACATTTAGAAGTGTATGTCTAATAAACATTGTAAACTCAGTTTTACAAAAATTGAAATCATTTTCTTTCTCTGACTTCCCTGTTATTGAAGGTACCACCATCATCTCTGTCATGCAGGTTTATAATCTCCTCACTTTCTGTCACTCATCCTCTGGCATACAATAAAAAATAAAACTAAACAAAATCTTGTTAATTTAGTAAAAGTAATTATGGAAGCCACTTATTTGGCCAATTTTTTTAAAGCAACAAAATCACCCCTATTCCCCTTCTTTCTCTTCCTGCTCCCTCCAAATAATTTTCAATAGCTGGTGAAGAGTTTGCTGTTTCTAACCCTCATTTCATTTCCTGTCCATATTTTTGCCAGGCTGCCCTCTATTTTCTAGAAGGTTCCCTGTCTTCCCCTCTGCCTCATGGAACTTCTAGTACCTTTTAAAGTCTTTTCCTGATTATCCCAGTTGTGAGGCCTTCCCTGCATTACTTTGTCATTATTGCCTATATTTCATGTATTTTGGGGGGTACATCTATCCCATTCCCTCCCCCTCCCCTAAGAGAAGACAAGCTCCTGGTAAGAACTCTCTTATTTTGGGGTGTGTGTGTGTGTGTGTGTGTGTGTGTGTGTGTGTGTGCACGTGAGAGAGAGAGACAGAGAGAGACAGAGAGACAGAGAGACAGAGACAGAGACAGACAAAGAGAGAGACAGAGAGACAGGGAAAGAGAGAGAGAGAGAGAGAGAGAGAGAGAGAGAGAGAGAGAGAGAGAGAGAGAGAGAGAGAGAGAGAGGGTCCCCAACACATTCCACATTGCGTAGGACACAGAAGGCATTTAATAAATGCTTAATGAAGCAAAATGAGTGTATTCTGGCCTCTGGCAAATCCATTCCAGTCACACTTCTGTTCTTAAACAAGATAAGTTAGACCAACTCAAAGCAAAATCATGTTATGACACAAATATGACAGAATACAATGTCATCATGTATATGAAATACTCTAATTAGGTTTTGAATTTTAAAGAAATGAAAAAGAACCATAGCCATTGGTAACTATATACAGAATGAGCAAATTTATTGTGACAGAGACAGATATAGGTAGGGTATCTCATACTGACAGCTTTATAATCACACTAAAATCATACTGTAGATCATAGCTATGCCATAAATCATCACTTTTCCTTCAGCCAATAAGTACTTAGGACGTTTTAAAATGCCGAAGCTGTCTTTTTAGGAACTAGCCTTCATGTCATTTCCTGAAAAGTAACATTATTTTTCTTGAATTTGAAGGCTATTTATTTTATTTGTGATGGGATCATATAAGATGCTAATTACACTAAAATATTCCATTTAAAATTAAAGTAGCCTACCTCATCTTTATTCAAAGAAGTACTTAGAAGCCTTGTTATTTGTTTCAAATTTCACTGAAGATTTTTAATGCAACCAATAGTCGTTTGACACAAAATGTCTCAGTGCTGAATACCTACTTTGTTGCTGTTGTCAATTGAATCACTTCAGTCAATCCCAACTCTTCACTCTCCCATTTGGGATTTTCTTGGCAAAGATACTGGAGTGGTTTGCACTGCTTTTTCCAGTCCATTTTCCAGATGAGGAAACTGAGGCAAACAAGGTTAAATCACTTGCCCAGAGTCAACACAGCTAGTAAGTGTCTGAGGCCAGATTGGTTCTCTATTCACTGCACTACTAGCTGCCCAATAATAACTTTCATAAATATTTGTTGAATTAATTTTTTCACTGAATGATATTAGTGCTTCTCAGTTTTCCTTTTGATAGTTTCATGTCAGAGAAGACATTTGAGTAGATATACTATTTTACCTACTTGCAACACAAGTTAGAATACCATGCTAATAAAACTGAAATCTTGTGTTCAAGAGACGTAGAGACCAGTGGAATTCATTGTATTTTCCTGGCCATAGACTTCATATACACCAATTATAGAGCCTATTGACAAAGGGCCAAGGCATGGGATAAAATGAGGGCTTAGTAAATGCTTTTTGACTTGCTGACTTAATCTATTACAAGTTCCTCATAAACTGATATTTATCTATTAATCTCCACACATACAGACCGGTTATGATAGTAGTGATAAAAATGGATAGTTCTGGATGCCTTAATATTTACAAATCACTGTAAATTATCTTATTGAACTTTTGCGTATAACTTATAGGAAGACTTTAATAAATGGAAAGTTGATTTCAAATTCAAGAAGACCTGGGATCAGATGCTCCCTCTGGCACATAGCCTGTGTGATGCTGGGCAAGTCATTTAACCACATAGTGCTCTGGGCAACTATCTATGACTTCAAGATGCAGAGATCATCATTTATATTGGTAGAGGAAGTTTCCTCATCTCTAAGTTTCCAGTATTTGTGAAATCGCAGTTATACTTTCTTTCCAAATTCCTATCACTATTTTGTGTTGAATCTCTGAAAAATATGAATTTCAATTTTCCTGTTCAGAAGTATGACCATCTTTATATAATTGAACTCCATATACCTCCTAAAGAAATAAAGAAGAGTATATGATGAAATAAAGGAAAATACACTTCTTTATTGATAATGGTTGAGTCCATCATATTTCTAGATATTTCATAGACATTTTAATAGTTCATTATATCTGGAAGGGTCCTAAGTTATTATCTGTTTGACCCCTTCATTTTATAGATGAGACATCTGAGCCCCAGGTAGATGAAGTGACTTTAATGATATAATAAAAAAAAATTGATTGTATCACTGTACTTGCTACCTGGTTTATGATCTTCTCTTCCCTAAAATTTGCTAAGTCTAGAAAAAAATAGGTCTTAAAATAACTATATTTTCCAAAAAGACTTTGGAATTTCTTTAAAAATGATAAATCTGTTGATAAATATTTAAAAATGGTTGTCACAGGTATTTCTACATGGAGTATACCAAGGGGAGGTACAGAAAACACTGACCTGGGAATTGACAGACCCAGATTCTAGATTTAGATCTGTTACTTAGAAGACACATGAACCCTAAAAAGTCAGATAATATCCCTCAGGCTTGATCCTTAAGTTTGTCATATAAAATGGGGGTCATAGAATTCGTGCTAATGACCTCACTAGGCTGTTTTGAGGAACAAAATAATCAACAAATAAAAGATATTTTAATGATTTTTTTTCAGTTTTTCACTTCTAATAATAAATTACAAAATTCCATGCAAATCTAACATGCTATAAAGATGAATAATGTAAAGGAAAGAGATTATGTGTCCCTGAACCCTGGTGGTTGAAATTCCTTCTACTTAAAAAAAAATTAATTAAGTTTTCCTAAACTGAAAATATAAGAAAGTAGGAAACAGAAAGACTGAGGGTCAATAACAATTACATTAGCTTTCCCCTTTTCTCTCCTCTTACAAACACAACTTAGAATGGGAAAGTTTGGCTGTGGTCCTAACACTCTTGGATGGGGCCATAGGAAGTAAAGAGTCTTCAGCATCACTTGTAGAATGGAGAGAAATGCATTTTTATCACTGGCTCTCTTCCCAACTAATTTAGTGCATGCTGAGCACCAGGCAGATGCCAACAAGCTGATCAGTAACTTGCACCAATGCACCTTCCACTTTACCTTCTATATAAGGTTAGTTTGTGTGTGATCAAAGCTATGGTTTGTAAGGTTGTGTCATTTCTTCACTGATTTAGTCATGAATCCAGCAGTGACTTTTATCTTTCTTTGGATTCCCAGGTCTCCTTCTTGTCCCTTCTTCTTCTTCTTTTGTTTTGTTTCACATATTATATATAGTTGACATAACAATCAGAATGCAGAAATGGATAAGAAGTAGTCTGAGTTAAAAATACTGGGGTCCCAGGCCTGCCTCTCACTAGTTGGACACTGGACAAGTCATCTAAGTTCTTAGAGCCCCTAGGCAACTCTTTAAGATATATAAATTTAAGAATTGTTGATATACTTTGGTAAGAAGATGCTTCTTCACCAGGAGTTCCCAGTGTCAAGAAAAACACAGGTCTGACTCTCATCCAGCAAAAAATAAAATTTGATACTTATGCAATTGAATCTGCCAAATGAACCATAACCCCTAAGCGTTCTACTCTTGTCATACTCACAGATGACTGATATACTTGGAAGGTCTTTTGAAGGTCACATAACATATGGCTGAAGAAAGTGAGGGCCAAAGAAGTGACTTGCCCATGGTCACACAGAACGTAGGTGGCACAGAGAGGCCAGAATTGACCTCCTTGAAGTACAAATCTAGGGCTTTTTCCATTATCCCATGTGATTAGCAGATAAATTAATGTATCATTGTTTAATAGGTGGGAGTTCTTAAAATCTCCTACATGAACCACAACAATACACTATATGTTAGTCTCTCTTAATTGAAGAATATTTAAAATTCTTCCCATTCATCTTTTCATGTTATCACCAGTTTAATTTTCTTAAAACAGTTAAATGCTGGTTAAAATATTTCACTAGTTCTTCATTCCCTATAGTATAGTATGCCAGCTAGTCTCTGTTCTGTGGACATGACTCTCTATCTCTCAACTCTATGCCCTTTCACTGGCTGTCTTCCTTTCCTAGAATGTCCTCCCTCCTCACTTCTGCTTCCTGACTCCCTTCAAGACTCAGCTCAGATCCTATCTTTGGTAAGAGACCTTCTCTAGTCCTCCCTACAGTTAGTGTCATCTTTTGAATACCTGCCATTAACTTCTATATATATTGTAATGTACCTGATTACCTGCCATTAATACTCTATACATAATATATGTGCCTGATTCTTTCTATGTTGTCTTCCTCATCTGAATGTGAGTTCATTAAGGGCAGAGATCATATTTTGCCTTTATGAATATTCCCAGATCTTAGTCTAGTGCCCAGCACTTAATAAATGCTTGACTAACTTGTATTCAAATAATCTCTCACTATTCTGCACAAATCATCCGCAATAGTCAAATTTATCTACTTATTTCCCTCTAAACACACTTTGTGTTTTATTGACTTCATGTCTTTGTTCATGTTATTTCACTACCTAGAAAGTCTTCTCCTCCTTCCTAAAACCACTGCCACATCTCTAAATGCTGCTCATTCTTCATAACTGAGTGCAAATCCCATCTTTCATATGAAAGGTTCTTTTAGAAGTAATTTCACCCTCCTTCAAATAATGTAACTTCAATAATGTAACTGTCTACACTTACACCTAAGTATTACCTTGTGACAGGTTTGTATGCAAGTCTCATCTCAGTTTGATTCCAAGGTGCCAGGCACCAAAATGGCTTTATATGTCCCTCAACATTTGCCACAATATTTTCTACAATGTATACTCAAAACATGCTAATAGAATTAAGATAAGAATTGTACCTTCTATTTCACATAAATAGAATAATAGCATTTCTAAAGTGTCTTAAGTTTGCAAAGAAATTTATAAATATCATTTGATTTTATCCTCTTAATGACATTGAGAGAGGGGACATTATTTCAATTTGTAGAGAATACTGAAATAAAGAGAGATTAAATGATTTCCCCAAGGTCACACAGTTACTGAGCATTTGAGGCTGGCTTAAAACTCAGGTCTTCCTTTAACTTATTGGACACTTGTAATGTAGAGATCTTTAACCCTTTTTTGTGTCATGAATCCCTTTGGAAGCCTAGGAACTCCACAGAATTTATTTAAATGCATAAAATAAAAGATGATTACAAAGAAACATATCATATTGAATTAAAGATTTTTTTCCTGCATTTGAGCTCATGGACACTCTGGAATCTATCCATGGTACCCAAGTCAAGAATTCTTGCTCTAGTTCAACCCTCTCCATTTGTAGATGATAGAATTGAGTCCCGGAGAGGCAAAGCAAAGCTGGGAAGGTCACACTAGTGGACAGTGACAGTCATAAAATGATCTCAAGTCAACTCACTCTTCATCTAGACCTCTTTCTACCACAACACACCATGCATCCTCCTGGATGGCATTGTCTATTCTGGGCTTTGTTGCATGTCTTGCTTTGGCTAAAAGATTGGGAATGCTTTTGGCTATTGATCATAGATTGAAACAAAGAAAGAAGCTGGAAAAGAATAGCAAAGATCATCTGCTTGATAGAGATGGGAATTCTGCTCTTTATTTCATTTTCTTCTGGTTGGTTGGCAGTCCACTTCCTTCACTCACTTTGTACCTGAGTCTTTAGGCTAAAAGGGAAAACATGTCCCTCTTCATCATCATTTACTTTGATGACTACTGAGTTTTTAAATTGCAGAATTAAATCAGGACTCCAGAACAGGAGGTCTATCCTACTTTTATTTATTCATTAAAGCAGGAATAATAGGTTTCAAAGAAAAAAAGATCAGAAACAAAAGAATAAATTATGATTATCAATCATATTATCAATTAATCCTAATTTATTAGTAATATTATTAAGAAATAAATTACATTGTATTATTGATATAGCATTATTAATAATGAGTGCTAATAATAATCTAATCTGAATTCAAAGATCTATAGTTTCTAGTGGTTTTTCTACCTTCTTTAGCAAACTTGAAAACGATCAATTATGAAAGCTACTCTGTATTCTAGCATCTTGTTGGCTGAACTTTATAATATGATTCGTGTTAGCTATGAAACATATCAGAAGATTGGTTGGGTGGACCTAATCTATAAAATGAGGCAGTTGGATTAGATGGTCTCTCTGTATCCCTTTAGGTACAATGTGCAATCATTTGCTTATTAACCAACATTTGCAATTAAGTCCCTTTGATTTTCAAGTAGTAGTTTTTTTTCATAATCTGATCATTGATAAAGGAATTGTGAAGTGTCAGTGTCTACTTCTGACTTTTAAAATAATGCTGGTATTGTATTGTCTCATTCAATGACAAGTATATTCCCTGAGTTGGTTATTTTGCTTTTAACTAATTATTCTTAATATTTTTTAGAATCACTATGGCACAGTAAACAGGGTGCTGAGCCCAGAGTCAAGACCCTTGTTTTAAATAGTCCCTCTGACATCTACCAGCTGTGTGACCCTTCGCTTTATCTCAATGTATCTAAGACAGCAGTTCTCAACCTGTGTTATGTTCAATTTGTAACAATGAAAATACACCTTGCATATCAGATATTTACATTACAATTCATAACAGCAGCAAAATTACAGTTATGAAGCAGCAACAAAAATAATTTTATGGTTGGGGGGGTCACCATAACATGAGGAACTGTATTAAAGGGTTGCAGCATTAGGAAGGTTGAGAACCACCAGGACTTTGGAGCCATATAAAAAGACCCTGGAACTGAAGTCAGAGGATCCTTGTTCTACTCCTATCACTGCTTAAAATCCCAACCTTGGTATTTGCTGCTACTAACCTAACCTCTCTTGGTCTGAGTTTCCTTACTTGTAAAATAAGAGGCTTGAACTAGAAGGCCTTTGAGGTCCCATGAAGCTCCAAATCCTATGATCTTCTGAAATGTTGACTTATTTTAAAAATACATACCAGTTCATGGAGGCAGTTCTTACCAAAAAGTCCTTGTTTGGAGAAAATCAGAGATTCTCTGTACTATTTGTGTCTTAACTATGCCCCAAGATTTCTTCAAGTTGTTCCAAATATGTGAGATCATGCCAGTGAAGAAAGTTTTATCTTGTGCTCAGTGTGTTTATTTCAGTTTAACTGGAAAACATGAGGACTGTTGAGTTGACTGCCCAAAATAAATGACTTTGAAGATGGACATCTGTCCATTATCAGATTGTAATCTTTTCTCATAATAATCCTAACATTTTGTAAAAAACACATAGTTTAAAAGAAGCAATTTCAAGAACTATACATATTTTTTGCTTATCAAATTGGCACATTCTGAACCAAGCTATACAGCCGCCTGATTACTCTGGTCATTCAAATCTATGACTTGAAAAGCAGAGCATAGTCTTGGTCTTTGTCCAATAAAAAATCACGCTATTATCAAAATTAATGTCTTGAATAATTATTGTGTCTTTATTCTGAAGAGTCTAAAGTGCTCTAAAGAATGTTATCCTATTTTTTTTTCAAGAAAGGGGAGTTGTTTGTATTTTACCAATGGAGAATATGGAGTAGGAAGACAATGCTACCTAAACCTAGTAGAGTAGAGATTCCTTTTTGTACCATGGATTCACTTCTCAGAACAACATTTTCACATACATGCAATAAATTACCTAGGATTATCAAGGAAGCTAATTATGTTGAAATATAATTATCAAAATATTTAAAGAAAAAAACAAGTTCATAGACCTCATATTAAGAACATTAGATTTAGAATATTAGTCTACACTAGTTAACATTTCTTAAAATGCTCTGAAGATTTGTGAAACTCATATAGTCATAACATTGCCTTCAATAAAAGACACCAATGCTAGAACCATATTTACTCTTTATTCATTAATTCCTTATAATTCCTGAATTTGGTATTTTCTAAGAATTCTCTCATCTCTGTTACTTTGTCTCTCTCTCTCTCTCTCTCTCTATGTGTGTTAGGAAACACCTAATATGTACTATATTATATTATATTATATACAATATGATATATAATAACATGTATAACATAATATATAAAACCCAATATATAATATCCCCAAATCTGATGATTACATAAGCAATTTTCAATGTATTTCCTAAATTTCAGCATCATCCATATTAATAGAGTCTTCGTTACTTAACAATTTTACATAACTTTTACTATTTTTTATTAAACATTGTTTAAAGTTAAGGAGCTTAGCCATTTTAAAATGTATTGATTTCATCTACTTTCCAAGTTATTTATGGGTCCACTTTCATGCTAGTTCTTTTCACCTGATATAATTATAAAAGCTCTTATTATCTTACTTACCCCCTTTTAACCAGCATTAACTCATCCTGTTTTATTTTCTTTTTGCCCTTCCTGGGGCTTTAAGAACTTAAATTTTTTTATATTTGATGTACTAGGTAGTCTTCTTTTATTTCTTTTTATCGTCCATTTCCATAGTGTATTCTTTTTTTTACCTTTCTAATCTTTGAGCAATCCCCTGTGAAGCACCATATGTAATTATTTTTGACAACTCCACTTTCATATATTTTCATCTCACTCATAGAACTTTTCAGAATATCTTAATTTTCATGCATGCCATACTCTTTAGCATTGCCCCAAATATTTCACTGGTGTATGTTCTAGGCACCTTTCATTTGTGAAGTTCATACAAATGTACAGCATTCAATAGCATACATTTAAAGCACAATAGCACACAAAGTGTGAAAAAAGAGGGTTTAGAAAAAAAAATAGGACACCAGGTGTCTAAATTTTTAGATCCTCTTCCTCTCAAATTTCCATCCTATTGCAACCAAGCATCTAGTTCCTTGGTTTTCATATTTCCTTTTTATCAGGAAGTGGAAAATGAAACTTGCCGCCCAGGTCTTTGAATTTTTTGACTGGATCTTTGTCAGGTCTCTAGTTTCAGACCATATTAGGTTAAAATGAACTTAATGAGATGACACTTATTTAACAAGCTGATCATTTCTACTAATATTTGTAGTATTGGATGAAAATAAATAAAAAATCACTTTTTATAAATTACTAGCAAAAGGGATTTTAAAATATCGAATATGAAGCAAAGAGAATGAAAATAGGAGAATAAATGAAGACAGAATCAAGTACTAAACACAAAATTAAACTTCTTTCTTGTAAAGGTTTCCTGAGGTTGTAAATAACCTTTTTATGTTATAACATTTAGCACATTTAGTTGGTTTTTATTATGTTGATTTAACATTTCTAATTTTATAACAAATTGCAATGTGTATAACTGACGGTATTTCTTCAATGATATAGGTTTGCTAAAAGTAGAACTTCTTCATGATTAGCCAAAAATTTATGGATTAAATGTATAAACAATACCTAAACATGCAAAAAGAAATATAAATGTATGAAAATTTAGAGACAATTCTGGAGTTAATCAGATGTTCCTGATACATCCCTTACTGGCTTGGAACAAAGGAGGAACATTTGTTTTTCTTTCGGATCCATAAAATATCACTGCCAATAATTTATCAATAATACCAGAAGTGCTACGCAGCAAAATATGGCAGATTTGCTAACCTTCCCAAAACCCATTTTCTGGAATAATATAGATGAATATAAAAATCAAGGAATATGCAATATTAATCTCAGAGAAAATGGAGAAGGAATTATGATGTAACAAAAATCAAGTAATTGGTACTTTGATAAGTGACATGACTGCTTAATTGGTTCAGTTAGCAGACAGAAGAGATCCAGTTTAATGTGTTTTAATAACAATGGATAACTGACACATCTAATCTTTAATTACACCTGCCCCCTGCCTACCTTACAGGGATGTTGTGAGGACAAATTAGATAAAATATGGGAAGTATGTTGAACTCTTCAGAAAAGTGGTGCTATATAAATTCAATACATTTATTAACATTACTATGACTTTGACAGTGTGATGGCCTCATGTTAATTTCAATATGTTACCATGTCAGAAAAGAAATGTGACAATATTAAGCAAAAAGCATTTGAATAAAAGTTTTATTTTCCCTTGAAAATATTAAATGACTATATTTTCCTAAAGTAGGAATGATTTGGTTTTTTTACAGAAATATTGAATAGGATTTGCCTTTGTTCATTTATATCATTTGGAGTTTAATTTCTATAAAAGAAAATGCTTTTCTACACCCTCAAACTTACCAAAAGAAAAATTAAACCTGTGTAATAATTGTAATGACAAAGGCATGTTTCAAATATTTTGAGCTTCATAAAAGTGGAAAACAAAAGCATCAGTCTGCTTCAAACCAACAGAATAGTTATAACAACTGACTGAAAAAAATTGAGATAGTAAGGTAATATTCAAGGGGGAAAAAATCCCAACATGCTATTTATCTTTTTGCCAGAAAAACATTTTTTTTTGCAGTGGGGAAGGTAGGGCAATTGGGGTTAAGTGACTTGCCCAAGATCACATGGCTAGTACATGTTAAATCTCTGAGGTCACATTTGAACCCAGGTCCTCCTGATTCCAGGGCCAGTGCTCTATTCACTGTGCCATCTAGCCACCCCCCAAAACATCATGTTTGATAAATATAGAAATACACACAAACTTCTTTTGGTAAAAGAAAACCTTTTAAGATCAGAAATGGAACATAGTCTTTGATAATCAGAGCAGAAAGTCTCAGTATAGCTATAAAGTGGAGTACTGAAAAATCTTCCTGAGAACTGTCTCACATTTATAATCTTAACATGGAATCATTGTTCAAACATATTCTACCAAGATTTGACCTATCTGCAAGAACTCGATCTGTTCAGAATTTTTTTCTTCTGCTTGACGAGAGGGGAAAAAATACGAACTGCTTTTATGTTTAATCATATGATCCATGACTAGCGAGGTCAATTAGACAAATCTCTAAATAAGGAAATCAGTCTACAGTATTTTAACACCAAGTAATTAATCTGAATTTATAAAGGATGACAAACCATTTGTTACCTTAATTATTTCCCATACAAAATATATATAAAGGCCACCCACAAAAATTATTCTCATGACATAATGACAAAATTATTTTATCCATTTAATATGTATGTGTATTATGGTTGTACAAAAAAAGAACAAGGATGAATTTTATGACACTATGTTGATAATCTCAGAAGATTTGATGTGTTGAATCTAATTATTTCCAAATAGGACATGATTTCATGGTTTCATAAGGACTAGGATCCCAAATTGCTGACAACAGACATAAACTGGCAAGTTCTTTATTTTGATAAGTCCCCAATAAACTTGATATTGAAGGGAATTCTCTGCCTTTTGATGCCCTAGTGGCATAGTTTGGGAAAGGGGATTAGGAAGAGCTAAGAGAAAGCAGAGAGGAGGAAAAAATAGCCTGTTGACCCTTAGAGAATCTCATTATTTTGGATCTGAGATTAGGAGATCAAAGAATACTTAGAAGAGTTACACCCCCTACCCAAGAACATTAGAATCTCAGAGTTGGAAAGGAGCTCAAAGGTCATCTCTGAAGCAGGAATCCCAGTTACAACAATTCCAAGTTGTCAACTAATGTCTGCTTGAATAACTACAGGAATAAAAAAAATTCACTACTTTCTGAAACATCCCACTTTTGGAGAGGGCTAAATGTTATGGAAATATTCTTTCTAAGTGAAATTTGGGGCCTTGACATTTCTATCCATTACTGCTAGCTCTGCTCTCTGAGACCAAGAGAAGTATAATTCTTTTAAAAATATATTATATATTATTAAACACCTGCTATTTGCAGGACATTGTGCTTGGTCTGCACATGGCCATTATATTCAATGAATTTATTTAAATAAATATGTTGGTTGAATATAATTGACACCTTTTCATATCATTGTTCAGTTAGGTGGCATAGTGGATAGAGTGCCAAGCTTTAAGTCAGGAAGACCCTTCTTCCTGAGTTCAGATCTGACCTCAGATATATACTACTTATATATACTAGTTATGTGACCCTGTCACTTAAACCTGCTTGTTTCGGTTTCCTCATCCATAAAATGATCTCGAAAAGCAAATGGCAAACCACTCTAGTGTCTCTGCCAAGAAAAGCCCAAACAGGGTCACAAAGAATTGGATATGACTGAAAATCACAGGACATTTTACATAATTGAAGATAGTTATGTCGTTCTATGTCTTCTCTTCTGTAAGTTAAATATTTATACCTGTTTCAATTGTATGACAATATTTCTACTACCCTAATCATCTTGGTGAACATCCTCTGGATATCCTCTATTTTCCTGATATCAACAGGAACCAGAACTGGACCATATGCCAGATGTGGTATGACCAGGGACTACTAGCATAGTGGAATCACTCACTTCCTTTATTCTGGACATTGGAGTTGGGAGTCAGAGACAAAGAAGTTTGAATCCTGATTCAGACACTTACTAGCTTGACACTGTGGAAATCACTTTATCACTTTGGGCCTCAGTTTCTTCATCTGTAATATGAGGATATGAATATGAATATGAACAGCAATTCATGATTTTTATGGTAATGAAATGGCGTAATGCATGCAAGGCAGTTTGTAAACCTTAAAGCATATAAAACTGCAAACCATTGTTACAGCTAATAATAATATAAATTCCTTGATATAATTGCCCAACATGTATGTTTTTATTACCAGTACCTAATACTGTGTATAGAACATAGGCAGTTTTAAACAAATATTTTTATTATCAGTTTAAAATATATTGTTAAAAGGTCACATGATCAAACAATTCTAATCATAAGGTCAAGTACATAATACAACTTTTAGAGGAGTCATGGTAATTAGTAGTTTTCATGATGCCTACTCCCCTTTCTTTCTTCTTGTGTCAAAATAAATGTCAGAACTGCTGACTCTTATGGTAAACAATATATAATATTTAGAGCATTAAAGCTCCAATTAAGTCAATATTTGTTTTTGGGAATCACTATGACTTGAACTCTTTCTCTAATTATGGAAAAATTCTGTGTTGCTCTGGAGACTTTCTGACAGTGGTTTACTTCATCTTGAACAAAGCTTCCTTCTTTTTTCATCTTGGCTTTGCAAAGATGCATGTGGCAATTTCTGGCAAAAAAACTGAGCCCAACTGACTGAAAGTCAAACTTCAAGGATGAGAAAGGAAGGCAGTCTTTTGACCCATACCTTTGTTATTCCCTACTTTCCATCTATGTTTCTGGGACTATAGTTTACTATCAAAGCTAAGTGTTTGAAATACAAGTACCTCTTAGTTAAATTTCTTTTGATTGGAGATTATTATTTTTCTATATTTTAAGTCACTCAGATGTTTCAAAATCTGAATCAATAGAAGTGTCAAATATAGGGTTGTTTTTTTCTCTTTCACAATCACAATGTTTCCTCAAGACAGACATGAACTCCAATTCATGCCATGTTTCCCAATCAGCATATTACATTTTGATATAGTATTAAAATATTATTGTGTTTGCAATGAAAAAAAATATTTCCATGATGTTTGGACACTACCCCCTGTACCATCAAAGAATGGGGTTCTCAACCTAAAGCTCTAAGAACTTGTTTTTTAAAAAGTATTTTGATAATTATACTTCAATCTAATTAGTTTCCTTTGTAAACTTAAATACTTTATTTTATACATGTAAAAACATTATTCTGATTTCTTCTGGGGGCAGTTATTGCTAAAAAAATTAATTTGTCCTCATATGATAAGGGCTAGTGTTTCCCACGTTCTTAGAAGCCAACAAAGCATCTCTCTGTCTCCAAATTTCCTCTTTTCAAATAGTTGGGTGAGATTATTCAAATTCCCTCAAGGCTGTCAGAAATCTCTAATTAGCAACCATTCCTTCTCCAGAAGGGGGAGCTCTTTTTGACTGTTCCCAAGGCTTATCACAATCAATCTCTCTGTCAGATTGAGAACAAAAGGGGAGGGAAGGAATGTATCATCTGTGGTTCCAGTTTTGATGGAGGTTTAATCTCAGTCTGGTAGCTCTGCTGAAGTGCTGTGTTACAAGAAGAGACAGTCAACAAATCATGACTAGCCCTGCCTTCCTAGGCATTTTGTTTTTTAAAAGTCACAAGAAACATAAGGGGAAAACAAACATTCTGGTTTTGATGCAGATGATAAAAAAGAACTGGTTAATGAAGTGGAATGAATGGTAGGAATCACTGCCCAAGACTGTGGGACCTCACTGGTTTCTAATATGAAAAACACTACTGGAAGTAGTGTAAAGCTATTGTCCGTTAAACTTTGTGTTACAGGAATGTTTGTGTTATAATCTATTCTAGAAATTAAAAACAAAACAGTGACCTGGTGATTGTTTCACAGATTTTAATTAAGAAATATACCATTTGCATGATCTCAATTCCATTTGGATTTATTGGTTTCTTAGGTGCCTCTCTCTTTTGCCTTTTCAAACCCTATGTTCCTATACAGACAACCGTAGACTTGGATCTTGGACATACCTTTTGACTCTTCTTTCCTATCCACTTGCTTTTTTGTAACGATTTTTAGCACTTTCTGATTACAGCCCATTTCATGGAGACTTCTTAATTACATATGGGCCAAATATGAAGTGGGACCAGGGAGAAAGCACACTTTTGTCTTCTTCCTTTCTCCCCCTTATCAGGAATCTCAAAGCTGCATTGGGAATTCTTAAACAGCAGCTGTTTTGGTTTGAAGGCCCAGAATTCAGCAGGAGTTCACATAGCTAGTACCTGAAAAGGTGACCCTTTGAGAGCAGGGTTGTTACCTTGGAAGGGGATGATTCCTGGATGTCGACTGGATAGAGTACTGGATAGTGGAAAATATGGCAAATTGGTAAGTATCCCAGAAAGCCCTGCCAAGTAAGTTGCTGCTCTTCTGGGGTTCAGGGCTCATAGCCCAGTTAAAACTGCTCGCTACTTTGGAGAGTTCTATGCTGATTGGGCCAGAGTACCATTTTTAGGCTCCCAGGTGACTGGGCCAGCAATCTCCTAAAGATATTCTGACAAGAGAAAACTTAGGGGCTTTGTGGAACTGTTAAGAAAACCTCATGTCCCAGTTAGATCAGAGTCCCTGAGTCAAAAAAGAGCTGCTAGCTCTGATGTTGTTAGAAAGTAGAATACATTCTGATTCTGAGGCTAGGCCTCGGATCTTTTGTGCAACAGGGAATGAGGGGAAGAGAATACATGTTTATTAAATAAGTACTATGTGTTAGTAAGTACTATGTGCTTATTTGATCTTTACAACAATTCTGGGTGGTAGGTGTCATTATCATTCCCATTTTACAGTGGAGGGAACTGAGACAGAGAGAGGTTAAGGACTTACCCAAGGACATACAGCTATTACATATCTGAGGGCAAATTTGAACTCAGGTCTTCCATACTTTAGGAGGCTTAGTTCTCTGTCCATTGAGTTACCTCCTGACCTACTTGAGCAGCATCACTAATTGATTTTTGGAAAGATATGCTGAAGATTACTTGGATCAAATAAAAGACTAATTCCCTCTTTTGGAGGTGACAAGTCACATTAAAAAGACAAAGACCCACATTAATGCAAGGCATAGTCAATTGCACAGTCCTGAGGCCTGAACCCAATGGCTCAACTGTGAGCTTCTTACCATCATAAAGCAAGATTGATAGACAGCATGTAACTAACCTTGTGCCTTTCTTGCGGGACTGTTGTGAGGAGCAAATGAAATAACATTTGCAAAAAGTATTTCTAGTATCTTTGCCAAGAAAACCCCAACAGGGTCATGAAGAGACAGACACAATGGAAATGACAGGACAACAACTTAGCCCAGTGTTCAGCATGTAGTAGGCTCTACACAACTTAGCCTTGTCTCTTCTCTTCCCCCACCAAGAGTTTTTAGAGAAGAAAGAGATATTTTCTGCATAGGAAGATCAGGCGCATTTTATGAATAAGGCAATATATTATATTAAATTATAAATTAAATTAAATATATACACACACATCTCAGTAGACAGAGTGCTAACATTTATATAATTGTTATGCAGATTCTACCTTGCAAACATTCTAGCCTGCCAGACTTAAATGAAGGACCTCAATAAAGTCAATAACTTTAATATTAGATATACATTTAATTTCTGACAATAGTACTTGAAGCTGCTTGGGCTTAGGTTCCATGAAGGGATGGAGATATGTTAATATTCAACAGTTTATTGAAACAGAATCCCACTTTGTGTTATCCTAATTACCAAATGGCTTTCTAAAGCCCCAAGAAAAGTCAAGAGCAGCAAATTAAGAAAATACAGAATGGTGCCATATTATGCAGCTATTTCCTGCTGTTTGGATCAATGTCACTATCAAATTCTGGTATACAGAAACTCCGGGGCCACAATGGCTTTGCCATTACACGCGGGTGTTGCTATGGGCACCAGTGCATAGAAGTCAAACACAAAGGATAGTGGCCAGTGGGGATAAAAGAGGAAAACCTGGAGATAAAAATGGATAGTTTCCAATTAAAATTACCATACTATAATTTTGTTAGTTATCAGGCTAAAGTACATAGAGGCTTAACTGACAAGAGAATGTCCTTTTGGGTATAATTTAACCTCGAGATCTGCGACTTTTTCACATGTGGTGTCCAGATGGTACTCTTTGCTTCATGTTGAGACCAGGAGGCATAAAGGCTATTTCTAAAACAGTGGCACAGATCAGAGACACACAGGACCAGCTCACTTCATGTACTCTATTGGATTGTATTATTACAGTTAATCCTCCCATACATGCACAGGCACCGGACACAGAAGAGAAGAGCATGCTATATTCTAGGAATATTGCTAGAGGTTTTGCCACTTGCAAAAAGCAGCTGATTAGATGGCTTAGTCAGGCAAATTGATGGAAGGAGGCATAAAGAATATCTTGTAAATAAAATTTTGCGAAGAAAAGCAATTGCTTAATAATAAAGCATCCACTAAGCTTTTAAGTGTTGGGCTATTTTAAGGTCTCATTAATAATACCTGCCTCTTCCATTTTGTCAGCAGGTATACCTTGAGGAAGGTCACAATGCTAGGGGGATGGAATAGGGCTGAGTTGGGGAGAGATTGGAGAAGACCAAAAAAGAGACAAAATTGTAATCAGTCACCTTTCTAGGGAAAGATGATCTCCCCTTTTGTGTCTATGATGTATTTTGCATCAAGCTTCACTACCTAAGGGCTGCTGACAGACAGAGATGATGAGGTAAAAGTAAAGGCAGTCGGGAGTGAAGTGAAACAAGCCTGAGGAAAAAAAAAAAAGACCAAACCCTAGGTGTTCAAACTCCAGGATTTCAGGAATAAAACAAACACCTTATAAAAGCCTGGCCAGAAGATAAGACTGCCTGAGGGTAGCTCTAACTTGTGGTGTTGGCCATTTGCATAGGATATTAGCAAAACATCTATTCCTGCATTCAACAAAAAGAAGTCTTCAAAAAGCTTTGGGTCTTTTAAATTTTTTTTTTATTTGGAAGTACAATAATTTTGTAAGTCAAAATTTGGAAAGGTTCCCAGTTTTTGGCAGTAAAATGATAATACTGGGCATATCATTTTAAAACGGAATCACATAGAAGTTAATTCAGTCGACAAGGTCACTTTTAGACTTTTTTTCTTATGTTTTGGACTCAAAATAATTCCCCAATCCTATTATATGAAGCGCCAGTACTTACCATAGCAATCCCTGCCTCCTCCCATACACATGCTACCTCTGAGATAGAGCCTTAAAGCAACAAACCCCATGAGGAACTAGACTGTGGATTGTATGGAGTACAAAGACAAGGAGTTGTATGACAGGCCTTTATCATAGCATATAATACTTTTTCTACTGGTTTTAACTGATTGTAACTTTAAGTTGAGTTTAACTTTCTTCTTTTGGAAGAAGCCTTTCCCCTTTGTCTTAGTGGTGAACTTATTTAAAAAAAAAACCAGGGCTTTCATGACCTAAGAGCAAACAAACAAGGTCCAAGCAATGCTCAGAGGTCACTAAGGAGTGCTAAGTCCTATGAGTTTCAACTTCATTAAAGAAGGAAAAAAAGGTATAACTACAGCCAGAAGAAATAACTTTTAGGAAATATCTCCTCTGTTTTTGTCATATTCCATTTTAAGGTCACACATGATAATGAATGGCCCCTCTTCATATTTATTTATTTTATAAGTAAATTATCTCTAAGAAACTGTGGCTGAATCAGTGGTCACGGGATTAATAATGTTGAAAAAGCAGACTGAGTGACTTTTAGCATTATATCCAATGTTGTTTAAAATTCTACAGAAGGGATTCCATCTCACTTCAGATGGTGTGAGTGTTCCAGTAGCTAATCATGATTCATAAGATAATCAGAAACTGATACATTTGTTTTATGGTCCTATCAATGAAAAATTAAATGTCTAGTCTATTTTCTTTATTCATTTTTCTTTTTAGATATATAATTGAGGTTTATCACACCGTATTTTTCCCTCCTAGTTTTTAAAAGCCAGATTTATGTGTGAATTTTTTTTTTTGTCTTGAAAGCCCTTGGGATAGAACCTGTGGCCTCCAGACCACATGTGGCCCTCTAGGTCCTTAAGTGTGGCCCTTTTTACTGAATCCAAACTTCACAGAACAAATCCCCTTAATAAAAGGATCTGTTCTGTAAAACTTGGACTTAGTCAAAAGACCATACCCAAGGACCTAGAAGTCCACTTAAGGCTGTAGGTCCCCCCACTCCTGGTAGTCCACGGTCATACAGCAAATATATGTCAAGTACAAGCTTCAGAAGCAAGCTTGAATTTCCAAAATAAGTCCTTTACACACTATGTCAAACTGTCTCTACTCTTCCCAAATAGTAAGATTTAAAAGACATATTTCATAATAACACATTGTATTTTTCAAATTAATTTAATATATTCAGAAAATATCTGATACATTATAATCTGTTTTAAAAGTATCTAAAACAGAGGGCCATGATGCAGAATAGAGTTATGTTCCTATATCGTGTTTTCTCTTCAACAGATGAAACTAATGTTTGTAAAAGATGAGAATCTGAGGTTCCTTATAATTCTTTTCCCAGTGAGCTAAAGGAATGGAAAAGTGCATTATACCCAAAGTAAGATTGTCTGTTACTGTGAGGTTGCATTAAAAAAAAAAAAAAAAGACTAGAAGGTTTTCACTTGATATCATCAAAGATGGTGTGAGCTTTAAAACACATAAATGAGGCTGCCCAACAAACTATTTCTGAACAGATCTAACTTTTGTCTTTAGTCAGACCAAATGGCTGTCCCCTACCTTGTGGTGGAAAGGCAGTGCCATAGAATTGATCATTCTGGTTTACTATTTATAGAACATACTTTCTTAAAATAGTGTCCATAAGTGAAAGAAAATCTGGATAACTATATTTCAGTATTATCTTATATGTTTTATTCTATGCATTTAGACACATTATTCCAAGTTGGGGTCCATGGGTTTCACTAGTCTATCAAAAAGGATCCATGTCTTATACAAAAAAAGGTCGAGTCCCTATTATAAGAGAAACATGATAAATTGAATTGCTTGAAAATTGTAGTCACAGGATCCTGAATTTAGATTGGGGAGGGACCTTAGAAGGGTTAATCCAGGGACTGAACCCCTCTTGTTTTACAGATAATGAAGCAAAGATATGAAATAACTTGCCTCATACAAGTGCAAGAAGAATTTGAACCCACGCTTTCTGACTCCAAATCCATTGTTTCATGATGCCTGGTTATGCTCTTTGGTATGTATCAGGACCTCTTCCTCAAACCCACCCTTCCACTCCCCAAAGCAGACCTAGGACAATTCACTTTTTTTCTTAATTACCTTAGCAACCATTTTCATAATGAAAGACCCTGATCCTGAGACATCTTCCTATTCAGTCAGGAGCTATACAGAAAGTAAAAAGCAATGAAGTTCAAATTAGACCTACTTGTATGTTTTGCTTACCAGTGTGAGAGCTGGCAAGACCCTGGCATTTTGGAACCTTGGAAACTGCCTGCCGTAAACTATGACTTCTGTTTCTCACCCCCTTGACCTTCTGGCTCCTAGGTTTTAAGGTTTTGTTCAAACCGTTACTATTCTTGCATTCATGCTCCCCTGCCTGGATGTCTTGCCTCCTTGATTTTAGCCATGGTATTTCACTCCTCCTTTCCTGCTTTGCTCCTTCCCTCCACTTCATCCCACTCCCTTCCCTTTGATTCACATTGACCCCTGGAATATCCTTGTCTATCTCTTTGTCCTCTTGCCCTCATCCCAGCCCCCATTTTGTGCCTCATCACCTGCCCCCCTCACCCTCCACTTCCCCAGTTTGCCCTGGTGTGACAACACAGAAAAAAAAACTGCCTAAGTCTTTGTGGAAAAAAAAGCCACATGTATTTATGGTATATTACTTTGTGATTTTGTTGTTTTCTTCTTGCTTTTGTTATATGCAGTTATGCATTTAAAAGCCATGACACATTGCTACAGAACAGAAGGAATAGAGGGGAGCGCAACAATCCAAACAAATTCATTTTGATTTCTGCTTTACCCCTAAACATAAGACTTGGTCTACTCTGAAAGATTTATGAGGCTTCCTACCATAAAGGAGGTTGGATTACAGCTCTGCTTACTTTATAAAATGAAATTCTGCCATTATAGGCAAGAGTTCATGGCTCTAATTATTTCAATGCGTTTTTCCAGTCAATGTTTCTTGCACAGCTGAGCCAAACCCTCTCTTGCATATGCAGGTCATTTCATAGGAAGTCTAAGAGCTTCAACAACTTTGTGTGACCTTGCATTGAATAACACTGGAAAATTGATTTGGCTCTAGTAATAAAAGACCGTCTGCATTATCTGCATTCTAATTATAATTAATATAACCAGGATAACTGCTGTATTATTTACGATTAGAGCTATGGTGAGCACAGTGTAATAATAATCTGCTACATAATTTTTTATTGATCTGATGGCTTTATTGCAGAAAAAACAAAATGCTTACACCACTGCACTACTAATATTGCCTTTCTTGACATGAGTGTTTAGATGGAGAAATTTCATTTAGCATTTCTTTTATCTGATCAAATTCCCATAGTTTTAATATCATAATAAGTATGATGGCATAGGATCTTTCCATTTTCCTGCTCAGAAGACACAGAACAACAGGCATAATTCACAAACCCAGGTTTTCTATTCTTTACTTACTGGGTATCATTAATTCCTTGGCACCAGCAGTTGCCACACATCTCATTACCAGTGATGAGATGAGCCTCAGAAAGAGCTGGCTTTCAGTTTTAAGGGATTATCACTTCCTCTGAATGAAAAATCCCTTTGAACCACAGTGTGAATATAGTGCAAAGGGTCTAAATTTTTCTGCCACTGAAAAATCATGACTTTAAAGTGCTAGAGGGGCTATTTAGTGAGGCACCCCGGGTCAGGTGAAGAATCAAACGGAGGACTTTGCGGTTTTGTTAATAAGTTCTTGCCTGTCCTGGCAATCAAATGATTTTGCAATTGCATGATAAGGTAAAGTATAAATTTTAAAGGCATGAAGTTGGGTGGAAAAGCTGAGAGTAGAAAAATCCCATTTTGATATTAACCATTGAGATTTTTTGTAATAAAGTCATGGATTTAACAAAATGATAAAAAGTAAATATTTTACATACTAGGTTCTAATTTTAATAAATAGAAGAATTTCAATTCACTAAAATGATGAAATAGTTGCATAAAAATTGTTGTAGTAGCCAAATAGTACTAAATTTTAGGGAAGAAAAAGCCAACACACAATTTTCAACATTTGCTCTTATTTAACAGGAAGTTCTGGTTTTATATAACCCTATAAATGGTGGTGGTAATCAGTATTGATTCAGTAATAATCAGTTTTTACATTATTATAAGGTAGAAAACCATTTTAATGCCCAAAACTTTTATGAATAAAATCTATGTATACATTGTTTAAGTTAAACTCAGCTTTAAAAACTATTATCCAACAATCTTTTCTAGTCCTCATTATAACTGTTAAGTACAGTTGAAGGTGTTGGATTTGGAGTCAGAGCTTTGAATCCTACTTCTACAATTTCCTCCCAATATTCTCCCTGGACTTTATTCAGTTTCTTCATCTGTAAAATCAGGGGGTTGGATTACATCAGTGGTTCTTAACCTTATTTTTGTATGTAGCATGGACCCAATTTGGCAGTCTGTGTGAAGTCTAGGGATTCTTTCTCAGAATATATTATTTGTTTATTTTAATTATTAGTTGCAGGAAATGTTTACTTTCAGTTAGAGGTCAGTGAAAATAAATATGTAATTTATTTTTTCTCCATCCAAGTTAACATCTCAAAATCTGTTCTTGAATCCCTTGCAACTCTCTGGACCCCTGGTTTAAGTACACCTAGAAGAGATGATATGTACCCTTTTCCACCTCTAAATCTACAAAGCTAAGAAGACGACAAAACAGATGTTGCTATTCACATTTTATAGGAAAGGCAAGTGAAGTTTAGGGATATTAGATGTCTTTCCCAGGGTCATAAGGTAGGTGGCATGCTGGATTGAGTGCTGGACTTGGATTCAGAATGTCTTTATTACAATGTCTTAGACATTGTAATCCTAGGCAAGTCACTTAACTGCTGCCTGCCTCAGCTATTTCATCTTTCAAATGGGGATAATAATAGCATACACTTCCCATGGTTGTTGTGACGATCAAATGAGAAAATATTGGTAAAGTGTTTCACAATATGTAAAGCACTTTATAATTGCTAGCAAGCAAGCTAGCAACAGTGGCAGTCGTAGTAGTAGTAGTAGTAGTAGTAGTAGTAGTAGTAGTAGTAGTAATGGTGGTGATATGTAGTTATAGAAGTGTTAGTTGTAGTAGTGGTAGTAGTACTAGTAGTAGTAGTTGTAGTAGTGGTAGTAGTGGTAGTGATGGTAATAGTAGTAGTAGTAGTAGTAATAGAAGTAATGGTGGTGATATGTAGTTGTAGTAGTGTTAGTTGTGGTAGTGGCAGTGGTAGTAGTAGTAGTAGAAGATTCATGACTAGAACCAAGGATTATGACTCTTAGCCTAGTATTATCCCACCACGCTCATGGCTTAATTATTCAATAGATGAATTCAGTTGCTAACACAATACCTTGCACATAATAAGTATTCAATTAATATTTATTCATTGAACTAATGAATGAGTAGGTATTTGTTAGTGCAAGGTCCTTGAAAAATAGGAGATTTTTAAAAAAACGTGTGGTATAGGTAAAATAAAAACATGAAATTCAAATTTCAGCTCTGCTTCTGGCTTCATCCTGGTTAAATGAATTTTAAACCTTCAAGATGTGATTTGGGTTTTGAACTTTCTATTAGAGTATGAAACCCTGGGTGTATTTTGAAACAGACACAGACAAAGAAATAAGCATATAATAATTGTTGGAAGCATCAACTTTCTTTTAAGATGTAGCACTCAGACGACTTCACATTCTCCTAAGAAAACAGTAACTAATGTTATTTCCTCCATTTTCTGGATGTAGAGTCTGTGATGGAGGCATGAAGTGAGAGGCTAAAGGTTATGGGAATAGTTGCTCTGAGGGGCCACTTAGAATATTTAATAGTAATAATGTGTGAACTGTGCTAAACACATTGTGATAATAATCTCATTTGATCTTCACAACAACCCTGTAAGGTAGGTGTTATTATTTATACCCATTTTATAGATGTGGAACCTGAGGTAAATAGAGATTAAGTTGACTTACTCAGGATCATCCAGCTAGTAAGTGTCTGAGGTCATATTTGAACTCAAATCTTCCTGAATTTAGGTCTGGCACTATCCACGAGCTGTCCCAAAATATGACTTTCAGGTATATGTGACCTCATCAACATTTAAAAATCTAACCCTGCAATATATAAAATGCCCATCAAGTATAAAGAAATTCAGTATTTATTCATTCAGATATTTGCTCAGTGGCCATTATGTGCAAAGGACGTAAGAGATATAAAGAAGAAAAAGAAATTGACCTGCTTTCAAGAAGCTAATAGTCTAGCAGTAGATTATGACTGTGTTGCTAGTCCCATTTTTCAGTTTATTTTTGATATTTAAGTGATTGTTAGAATCTTTACAAGGGGCTGTTAGCACACTTTATGAATTTCTTTTGTTTTACAAGTCAAATTATTGGTTTGTAACGCCTTTAAGAACCCCTGATGATGACGGCACATAAAGCAAACACGTTCAGCATTGATACAGGCATGAGCTACTGACTTGCAGATTCCTCGTCGTCATGAATGGATATTTTATTATAATAGTCATGGTCCCTAAATATATTTCAATAAAAGAAATTGAATTTGTGTGTACATAAAGCAAGTACATTCACATGGTGCCAAAGGCATCCATACCTCACTATGAATTGATTACCTTCATGAACTGTAATGAAAATGAGTGAATGGGAGAGGGACAATAGCAGTCAGCAGTCAGATCAATAGCTTTAAATTCCTGGAATCAAACACTCAGAAAGATTTTTTTTCCCTGTATAGTAAGGGAAATAATGAAAAAGTTTAAGAACTATCAAGGAAGGGAAAGAGGGAGAGAAAAAGTAGATTTAAGCACAGGGACTGCCTTAAAAACATATTGTAGAACTTAGGATAATATTGACTAAAATGGAAGGAAATGTCCTCCATTTTCCTTATTACCTCATTCCCTGCCCTGAGTTGTAGGTTAGTCATTAAGAACGTAAGGCATCCTCTCAAATGTGAAGCAAGTTAGCTCTTCCTACCTTCCTAGATCTCTCATATTGTATTTCCCTCAGAAACCCTTTTAATCTGGCTACACTGGACTCCTTGCTGTTCATCACATACAACACTCTATTTCCTGACTTACTTCATTAGCATTAGCTGTCTCCTGTTCCCTAGAATGTTCTCCTTCTTCATCTTGGTAACCTACCCCTTCTGGCTTCCTTCAAGCCTCAGTTCAAAGGTCACCTAACTCAGGAGACTTCTTCTAGTTCTTATTGCTAATATCTTCCCCCTGAGACTTTCACACCATCAAGAGATCCTGCTATTCTTTATTTGACAGTTTATGACTGTTTATGGCAAGGGTCATAATTTGCATGTGGAGTCTGTAGGAGAGTTCTAGGCAATTTTCCTTGGACATACCTTTTCAGTAGATTATAATCATCACGTAATTTCAAGAAACTTTGCTGCCGGTTTTGCAAACTGAGAAATGGTTCAGCTAAGGGACTTCTTCCAATATCACTGCCATATTCTTCAATGAATCATACATCCACATTTCACAGGTTCATAGATTTAGAGCCAGAAGGAATTTCAGAGTTCATCTGGACCAACCCTCTCACTTTGTAGATGAGGAAACTTCAACAAGGAGATTCTGTTACCTACCCAAGATGACAGAGGTGACATATGAATGAAACTGCACTTAAACACAGATCCTCTGACAAATTTTAGGATCTTCAGCATCTTTCCTTAGGACCAGACCTAGCACAGATTACAAAACGGCTGTCTAGGATGTCCTTGAGTTGTTTATGTTGTGGTTAACTTTGGGATGTAGAGGTCATTTTCATAGTGTCGTGTTATATTACTTAATACTAGCCCCATGTTTCACTCTGACAGTCTGTGCTGAAATCTTCATCATCCATTTTTTGCTTTCCTTTGTCAATCTCTCAAGAAGAGTGAAAGTTGCAGTCAGAATATGGTCAATCCACAAGAAATGTTCCGGCCCTGATGATCCAAATGTGCATTAAGTTGCTATGCCTTTTCATTTCCAGCTTCAGAGTTTCTTGTTCATTTCTTCTCTTTTCTCATCAAGATTATGAAAGACTCTCCCTAAATCACCTTTTTGCCTTTGAGCCATCCTCCATACCACTGTTTGGGTAATTTTCCAAATGTACCACTACAATCACAGATCATGTTGGTTCTTTCCACAAAAGTAGGGCTACATTCATAGAGCACTTGCACTAAGAATCACAGAACTCAGAATTGGAAGGGACATCAGTGACTACTGAGTCAATTCAATTCAACAAACTTTTATCAAAGGTCTACTATGTGTCAGAGGGCAGCTAAGTGACATAGTAGACAAGCGCTGAGCTTGGAGTCGAGAAGACTTTTCTTAAGAGTTCAAATTCAGACATGAGCTTTGTGACCCTGGACAAGTCACTTAACTTGCCTCAGTTCCTCATCTGTAAAATGAGCTGGAGAAGGAAAGGGCAAAAACACTCCAATATCTTTGCCAAAATAACTGCAAAATAGGGGTCACAGAGAGTCAGACACAACCGAAAAACAACTGAATATCAAAAACTTTATTTCAGGCCCTCTGCTAGTTGTTGAGCATGCAAAGATGAAAAAACAAAAGCTCCATCCTCATGGAGATTATATACCATGGGAGAACAATGCACACACAGATAAGTAAATATATAAGATACATTGAAAATAAATACAAAATGATTTTAGGAAAGTGGATAGCATGGATAATGGGGTATTACTAGGAAAACCTTATTTCAGGAGGCAAACTCATAACTCAGCTTTCAAGTTTACAAAAGACTTCACATATGCTATCTCATGTGTACTTCCTAACAAACTTTCATGGTGTTATTATTATTAACTGTTATCATTATTATTAATTATAATAATATTGCTATATGAATAATTATTAATATTTAAAATTAATTATGATTGTTATAAGGTGTTATTCTTTCTATTTTTGCACATGAGGAAATTGAGACTCAGAGAGGTTAAAGTATCTTCTGTGATCACACAAAGAAGTGTCAGATGTGGAATTCAGAACCAGATCTCTTTGGACTCCAAGCCCAGCACTCTAACCATTGTGTCAGGCTGCTTCTGAGAAACCCACAGCATCTACTGTTGCCTATAAACTACTGAACCTGGCATTCAAGGTTGTCACTGAATATTTGAGAAAGAGTAATATAGGATGAGGGAGGTTTTTTCCTTTTTTCCTTTTCCCTTTTCCCATATTGCTCTTCCCCATATGCTTCATATATTCTTTGTTTCAGAAAAAAATGAACTTTTTATTCTCCTATTCTTTTCCTAGTCTCTTCAACCTAACTCTATACCTTTATTTACATGACTCTACATATCTTTATATGACCACTTGTTGAAGTTGCTTCTTTCTTTCAGGTATAACTCAGAGCACAGACAGTCTCCATGAATTATTACTGTCAATTTCAGTTAAAATAGATAAATGACCTGAACCTTTCTTTTGTAACTATCATATTTTCTCTTGTATTAGTACTTAACATAGTAGGAGCTTAATAAATGTTTATTGATTGAAATTACTTAGAAACTTTGTCCTTTATCCTATCAGACTGTAAGCTTATTCAGAGCAAGACTGCCAATTTCTATCTGAAATTCCCAGAATCTTCCACAGTGTCTTGCATATTGTAGTAGCTTTATAAATGTTAGTTAAATTTAATTGAAGTTAAAGCAATTCCCCTCCAGCATTTATTGTATATTTGCATTATCTACATGCAGCAAATCCATCCTAATACCTAGAATAACTCCCCTTTCTGTCATGGCATGGACCAGTTTTCACAGATTGT
This sequence comes from Pseudocheirus occidentalis, assembly GCA_028646575.1. Classification (NCBI taxonomy): domain Eukaryota; kingdom Metazoa; phylum Chordata; class Mammalia; order Diprotodontia; family Pseudocheiridae; genus Pseudocheirus; species Pseudocheirus occidentalis. The sequence goes on from CM053594.1 coordinate 106,272,903, forward strand.
TTTCCTCAAGCATTTTGCTTGGCTAGACCCCATATTCCTAGGAAGAGTCCAATACCCATGGCTGAATAGCTTCACAAATAGATAGGAATATCCTTTCAAGAATTTCTTTTTAAATAAATGCATAAAGGCTACAATTCTAGATGATTTAAAAATGATTAATTATTTTTGATAACAAACCAAATAGGTGAAGCAATTAGTTTATTCTCAACCCGTAACTAGCTTATATCCTGAGTTATGTACAAAAAAATCTCCAGCAGTTTGCAACTAGAGTTAGTCTCCCTGAAAAATCAATACTTTAAAGGCTGCTGCTTTTTAAAATGTAGGCTCCATCAGATTCTTTTTCTTAATTCTAATACTGAGTCACTGAACTCCTCTGGAAGTGTGAGATAAGTCATTTCTGGATTTAAAAAGGCACTTGAGAAGCAACATGTCTCAGTGGGATAGCCAAAGGACTAAAGACATCTGGACCCGAGGGTTGGCTTTGCTGATAATGTTCTGCCATTCTCTGCTGTGTCATGTGTTCTGTGAGCTTTCTTCTGATTGCCTGTAAAATGGGTTTGATAGATTTCCTCAAGGAAGGTTTTTTTTTGTTTTTTTGTTTTGCTTTTTAAGAGAAAAAGGTTAGTGTGTATTTATAACAACTCAGTGTCAGCTTGCTTATTATTCTTTTGTTTCTTCTCATTCTCTCTTGGTTTTGAAGACTCGGAATTTCAAGAATGTGGAGGTTGGTAGGGATAAGGAAAGACTGTGGGAATGGGAAGATGATAAAGTTGTTCAAAATATGAATGCAACAGTGATTTAAGTGCATTTGTAACACTTTTGGCCGCTAGGTGGTGCAGTGGGTAGACTGTGTGCCTTGGAGTCAGAAAGACCTTATTTCAAATCATGCTCCAGACGAGTATGTCCGTGTCCCTATCATAATGAATGAACACCAGTGGTACTTTATCATCTCCAGTATCAAATACAGAATCTTCTGTTTGGCAAAGTCTTTCATAACCAATCCTACCCCCATCTTTCTAGTCGTCTTGAACCTGATTCCCCTCCACATGTTCTCTTTCATTCAGTGACACCAACCTCTTTGTTGTTCTTTGAACAAAACTCTCCATCATGTAGCTCTGGGAATTTTCTCTGGTTGTCTCCCATGTTTGGAATGCTCTTCCTCCTTATCTCTACCTACCGGCTTCCTTCAAGTTCAATTAAAATCCCACTTTTACAACAAGCCTTTCCCTTTAATTGTAGCGCTTCCCTTCTGGTCATAACTTCCTATTTATCTTGTTGGTATATATTTGCTTGCTTGTTATCTCCCCCAATTAGATTCTGAGCTCCTGGAGGGCAGAAACTGTCTTTTGCCTCTCTTTGTATCCCTAGTGCTTAGTACAGTGTCTGGTGCATAGAAGACTCTTATTAAATGCTTACTTACTAACTGAATGTCTCAGACTCAAACAATCTGCACAAACCATGTGCACACAACCTAACAGAGGCCGTTTCCCAATTTGCTAGATGGAGATAATAATAGCATCTATCTTGCAGGATTATTGTAAGGATTAAATGAGACCATGTAAAAGTGCTTTGCAAACCTTAAAGCAATATAAAAATGCTAGATATTATTTTTATTATCAGACACTATGCAATCTCTTAGAACTGTACTCTTCAAAAGGAGGGAAGTTTCTATTATTAAATATAACCTGGAAGAACATAAGAGGAAGAAAAACTAGACCTTAAACTGAAAGATCTTAATAAAAGGAGAACTGAGAGGGGTGGCTAGGTGGCACAGTGAATAGAGCACTAGCCATGGAGTCAGGAGCACCTGAGTTCAAATCCGGCCTCATACACTTGACACATTTACTAGCCGTGTGACTTTGGGCAAGTCACTTACCCCCAATTGCCCTCCAAAAAGCAAAAAATAATAATAATAAATGAATAAATAAATAAATAAATATACAAATAAATAAATAAATGAAAGGAGAACTGAGGAGGCAACCAGATTCTCACAAACTAGTTTCTGTACTTGCCCACTGAGAAAGAGAATGTAAATCATCTGACTTGTTTAACCACCAAGTTCACATTTTTTGGTGGTACCATGGGTCTTTTTTTTTTTTTTAAGGTTTTGGTCAGGAAAGATGCCAAATTATGTCATTAAAATTTTTGCAAAGTAAGCAAGACTTGATCTATTTTTTTGAGGCAAGATATAAATCTGAATGGATTTAAGTTTCATATATGAATCTGAAAATTTGGGGAAGAGGTGAATGGAATTAATTTGTTAGAGTGCATATTCCAAATATATTGTGGCTCTATTTTTTTTTTTTACTTTTTTCTTCAAGCTTCTCAAAGGTTTTCTAGAAGGAGGTCATAATATTGAACTTTTAATGTTTGTTTAGAATCCTGTTATTATAAAAAAAGAACACATCGCTTTCCCCTATTTCTCTTTGCCTCTGTCCTATGTTGTCATAATACTTCAAAAGATGCACCTTTTCTTGTTAGGATAATGGGTGGGGGGAAACCACCAAAAGATTAATACTTCAAACTAGCAGTCACAATTAATGGTATAGGAGGCCAAAGGAATATAGAATTCATATTTTTATATAGATATGAAAAACACATTCTGCATATATATGCACATTTACTCATCATTCTCTAGGCATTTTAATGGTACAAAGGGAAACTTTCATTGTTTTTTCTTATTAAATCAACATGCCTGAGCTTAATAATTATGATAATAACTCTAAATGTTTTCAATAACCATTAACATCCAGAGAGTCACTCATTATACTCTCTGAAGCAAGTCACCTCTTCCACCACAGCTCATACCACGCTCAATTTCCTTGCCGCTTTACAAATAAAAGGCAGAAGGAAAAATAGCAACAAATATATATGTACAAAGAATAAAAGAAGCTATTGAATGTTGTTTTTATTTTGTTTTTGTTTTTGGTAAAGGCTACATTGGTAAGTATTTGTCTCAAGTATATGTTTTCTATGCACTAATATAAAACAATGTAGCAGAGCATTCAGAACAGGAACGCTGATGCAGGATAGGGGCAGCTCTATCTGCTTCTGCTCTTAAGATCTTCTCTTCAATCCACTCATTAAACTTACCCTTTTGGTTATTCATATTTTCTCTTTAAGGCTGCTATGTGGTGCAATGGATAGAGCACAGGTTTTGGAGTTAGGAAGATCTGAGTTCAAATATGGTCTCAAATACTCACTAGCTCTGTGACCCTGGGCAAGGCACTTAAGTCTGTTTGCCTCATTATCCTAACCTGTAAAATGAACTGGAAAAGGAAATGGCAAACTGCTCCAGTATCTTTGCCAAAAGAAGTCCAAATGGGATCATGAGAAGCTGGAGACAACTGAAGTAACTGAACAATTCCCTCTTTGTCTCTGTTTCTATATCTGTCTCTCTTTCTCCCTCCTTTCCTTCTATGGATTCAATTATTTGTACATAGATGATATCAAGTGCATATATCATGTCCTGGAAAATCTCCTGAACTCTACTCCCACATACTATTTTTTCTTTCATTTTGTTTCACATCATATTTCCTATTATATTCTCTTCTCTCCCTAATTCTCCCATATACTGAAGGAATTTTTAAAAACTTTAGCAAAATTTTTTACCTCTATAAAAGGGCAAAAATTGGATGGTATTCTTCTTTAACCTTTTTTGGGGGGGGGAGTGTTGTGTGTTTATTATAATTTTGCAGCATTCAGTTTCAATTATTTTATTTACATTGTGACTAATTGTATGTATTATTTTCCTAGTCCGTCTTCACTTTTGCAACAATTCATACGAGACTTTCATTAGTTTCCATCGTATTTATAGTCATTGTTTATCATAGTACAGAAATACTCCTTTACAATCATGTGCCATACTTTGTTTAGTCATTCCCCAATTGATGGGCATCTCCTTTCATCCCAGGTCTTTGCTACTGGTACTATAAAAATTGTGGAGAATATGAGGCATCTCTTCTATATACATGTACACACACACACACACACACACACACATATTCCTGGCAGCTGAATCTCTTGCTCAAAGGATATGGACACATTTAGTTAATTTCACTCACTTCATTTGTACTTTTTGTTTTTTTTAATGTCTAGGGAAGATAGACCTTAGGCTAATGTCTGCTGCACTGCAATCTAGTTTTCCTAGTAATTCTTTTCAAATAAGGAGTTCTTTCTAAGCTAAATTATATTTATTAAATATTGGGTTGTGGAGAAAAATTATTTTAAATATTCTTTGGGATGTTCCATTGGTCTATTTTTCTATTCTCTAACCAGTATGACATTATTGTGATGGTGGATAACCTTACCAATGATCAGGGCCATCTCATCTGTGAGATTTGGAGCTAGAAGGAATGTTACTGGACATCTAGTCCAATACTTCCATTTTATAGAGGAGGAAACTGAGGCCTAGCTGGGATCTGATTTAGTATTTGAACCCAGTCATCCTAAGCTCCAGTCCAGTGACCTTATTTTGCTTGAAATCAGTTTTTCTTCTCCATTCTTCCAGGTATAAAATAATGATATAAAAGGCAGCTAGGTGGTGCAATGAACAGAGTGTCGGACCTGAAATGAGGAAGACCTGAATTCAAATATTGCCTTAGAGGCTTACCAGCTGTGTGACCCAGGTCAAGGCACTTAACCTGTATTTGCCTCAGTATCCTCATCTATAAAATGGGGATAATAATAACACCAACTTCCTATGGTTGTTGTAAGGCTCAAATGAGACAATAATTATAAGGCACTTAGCAATAGAACGTGGTACCCAGTAAGTATTACGTTAACAATTATCACTAACAATAATGATAACACTGGTAAGAAGAAGTGATAATTTCTCACATTTATATGGCACTTGGAGTTTTGTGAAGTACCCTGAACACATTATCTCAATTTTTCCTGTAAAATATACTACTAGGTAGATGCTCTTAACATCCCCCTTTTACAAATGAGGAAACAAAAATTGAGAGAAGTGAAGTGAAGTGAAGTGAAGTGAAGTGAAGTGAAGTGAAGTGCCCGGGGTCAAATAACTAATATTCATTTGAGGTAGGATTCAAACTGCAGTCTTCCAGACTCCAAGTTTTACACACCAATTGTTGCTGCCACAAGTTGTGAAGAATAAAGACATGACATCATCAAGCCAAAGAGCTCTCTGCCTTTGATGATCAGTTAATCAACAGACATTTATTAATAACCCACTATTTACCAGGAATTCTGCTATACATTGGGGATGCAACCAGATTACTGAATCAGATCCCAGCTAAGCCTCAGTTTTCTTCTCTGCAAAATGGAAGTCTTGGACTAGATGTCCAGTAACATTCCTTCTAGCTCTAAATCTCACAGATGAGATGGCCCTGGTGGTTGGAAAGGTTACCCACCATCACAATAACTTCATACTGGTTAGAGAATAGAAAAATAAACCAGTGGCATGTCCTAAGGAATATGTAAATATTTAAATAAAAATTCAGAATGGTATTCTGCATGAATAAAAAAAGGGAAGGGCTTGGGAAAAGATCAGGCTTCCATTTGTCAGTCTCCGTTTTCACCTGGGCACATCAGTCTCTGATATAATCTGGAACAGTGATGTAAAACTAATAAAACAGGGTTCATTGATATATAAAAATCCCTAGAGGCCGTGTGACTTAAGACACTAGAGTGACTTAAAAAAAACCAACAACACATATTAATATAAACTATGTGCTACTGTATTTTTATTTTGTTAAATATTTCCCAATTATGCTTTAATCCAGTTGATCCTTAAGAGTGTTGCAATCCCTTCCCTAATGGGATACAATCCTTCACCCAAACCCTTTCATTTATCTAGTTTAGACGGAGACTTTTTAACCCCCAAAGAGTCTGTGGATAGATTTTGTGGGATCCGTTAACTTGAATGGGGGGGGGATATATCTTTCTTTTTACTACCTTCTAATGAAAATTTAGCATTTCCTTTCTTTATAAATGTGGGCAATGACAGTAGGCAACCTGAGGGTTCCCAAGGTTCCCAAAGGGGTACACAATGCAAAAACAGGCTAAGAACTTTTGGTCTGACTTCTTAAAATCCAGATGCTAGGTCTTTTTCTAAGCCTTAGTAGGTTGTTTTTTATGATATAACTCTTCATTATTTTAAATGATTTTTTTGAGGAAATGATTTAAATGATTTTTTGAGGAAAAACAAGTGGTGATGATTTTGCATTAATCCAGTAGAATACAAGTCTCCCAAATAAACAAGAATTGATGCCTTTTTCCACACTGTTATTTCCTCAAGAGCTTCCTCCTTCCCTCCTCTACTTCCATATGGGGACACATTTTTGACTGGCTTAAGGTATATTTATCCTTTATATTTAAGCATAAAGATTCCCAGAGATGCTGAAGAAATCTCTTGCTTAACAAGGATGATAGGTGCTTCAAACAACAATAATCCTCAAATATTTGTAGTTTGTGC
>CM053594.1:106279841-106323170 GCA_028646575.1 Pseudocheirus occidentalis
GGAACCCATCTCAGAATGATATTTTTAAACAAATAAAATACACAAGATCATAAAACCAATCTGTCTCTGTCTCTGTCTCTCTGTCTCTCTGTCTCTGTCTCTCTGTCTCTGTCTCTGTCTCTCTGTCTCTGTCTCTGTCTCTCTCTGTCTCTCTCTGTCTCTCTCTGTCTCTCTCTCTCTCTCTCTCTCTCTCTCTCTCTCTCTCTCTCTCTCTCTATCTATCTAAAAAACAAGCTCATAGATCCCGGATTAAGAATCCCTAATGTAGAGGGATGAAAAGAGCCTTGAAGGTAACTAAAAATTCTAAGAGTTAATGGTGAGGAAAGTGTGTTCCCAGATTGTGGGACAAGGAAAGAATAGCACATGATATGATGGGAAAGGTAGGGTGTGAAAATCTTTAAATGCAAAATATAAAAGTTTACATTTGATTACTGAAATAATAGAGAGTCAAAGGAGTTGTTGTAGACAGACCTGCACTTTAGCAAAACCAGTTTGGAAGTCATGTGAAGGAAGGAGAAGTCAATGGAGAAGAGAGTAGATTTAAGGCAAGACGGTCAATTAGAATTCTATTGCAAAAGTGCAGGTATGAAGTGATGATGTACTGAATTAGTGTGGTGTTTGTGTTAATGTAGAGAAGGAAACTGATTCCATATATTCTGTAGAGGTGAAAATGACACAATTTGGCAACAGAATGGATATGTAGGGTGAAGGAAAGTGAGAAGCCCAGGATGTTGAGTAATCATAATAGGGAGCAGCAGAGTAAATGGATTATTTGACCTCTCTGGGCCTCAATTCCCTCATCTGTAAAATGAGGAAGTTGTACTGTATAGCTTCTAAGATTCTCTTTAGTTTGAAGAAATTGTCTTTTTTCCAGAGTCCCAGCCAGCCATGAATCTGCTGAGGACGTGAAATGGTTGATCCTCTCCTGCAAATTCCATATTAAGAAAACAAAATTCCCTGAATAATGCTACAGTCCCAAGTCATCAATAATTCTGATGAGCAACGAAGTGTTAGTTATCTGCATGCCACAAAAACTTACCAAATTTAGTGGAAACAGAAAAAAATGTCTTCTTTTGTTGGTGGAAGACAATAATTCAAGTGAAATCTGTATTAAATAATACATTTTTTTTCTGGCTCTGGAAAGCTCCAGAATATGCTGAAAATCAGCCATGGGTATTCACATTAGCCATTAAGCAAGGAACAGCCCTAAAAGGGTGGGAGACATTGCATAGAGAGATCTATCTTCCCTCTGTCTTAAGAATGAGTTAAATCCATGTGAGAGGACTTTGTCAGATAAAGAAATGATAAAGAACCCAAATTCTTTTTTTAAGTGGACACTTTAAATATATTAACACATACTATAATCCTTTATCTCTTTACCTCTCTTACAGAACTGGCAACTGAAAAATTGATAATTAAAAAAAACAACTTTGAAATAGTTTTGTTTGGACCAACTAGAGAGTTATTTATTCATCCTAGTGACAAAGAAACTAAAACAGAAAGACAATTTCTGGATACAGTGATTGGATCAGGAAATTTTGTGCCTTCAACTGGCTTAGGTAGGTGAGGAAGCAAGGTGCTGCTGTAGTTATGGAAGTTTAATACATAGGAGCTTATATGGAAGGTTTTATTTTCTTTATTCTCTCTCTCTCTCTCTCTCTCTCTCTCTCTCTCTCTCTCTCTCTCTCTCTCTCTCTCTCTCTCTCTGTCTCTCTCCCTCTCTCTCTCCTCTAATAGAGGCCACGACTATTTTTACCTGGTGTGATATGGAAGTGAGGTTAGGCCCCAGGAAAGGAATGGTGTGTGTGTGTGTGTGTGTGTGTGTGTGTGTGTGTGTGTGTGTGTGTGTGTTTTAGAGTGAGGCTTGTTGTAACAGCAGCTCCCTCCCTCCTGCCACTTCATCCACTCTGCCTGATAGAGAATGACCCTTCTTCCCCCTAATTTTTCTTTTAAAAATACACATCATTAACTATCTCTTTGATAATCCCCCTAACAAACCTTTGATTGTTTTCCTGGAACTCCTTTCTCCCGTATCAGTGGTTCTGTTTGTCAGTTTCTGTTCCTCCTCATTCCATTGCCCAGCCTCCTTGCCTCCTCCTTCGCATGTGTTGTTTCTCATTTAAATGAACAGTTGGATTCTTTTATTTCTTACAAGTGCTGGATTCGCCTTATCGCCCTCATTCCTTTGGGGGTTGCCAATTGGTTTTATCCACGGATGTATCATTTCTCATGCTTCCCTTTTTTTTCTTACAAAGAGAAAGAACCTCTCCGTCAACAAGCCTCTCCGGAGTGGAAGATTAAAAACCTAGACATCACCTACCTTGCAGCGCTACTCCCAACTGGGTTGTGTAAAACTCAATTAAACTTGTCCCCATTGAATACTGCATTACAGTACATTAAACAGAAAATTCTTCAAGCGTGATGACAAAGCTTGAAACCTTGCCTCAAAGCTGTTCCTTGTAGCTTTCTTTAACATTTCAGTCTTTATGGTGCAAGTCTCCCGTTGACACAACTTTAGTCCAGCTATGAAAAAAAAATCAGAGCCCCACAGGGATTAAAAGAGAAAGAGGGGAAAAAAAGTGAAGCCGGTCTTGGCACTTCCCCTAGCACATCTATTGAAACGATACTGCTAGCGGACTAGAACTTGAAAAGTATGACAGAGGACTCTAATCTAATCATTTAAAATGCAATGCCCCCATTTTGTGCAGGTGGATTTAAAAAAAAATATTTCCTTTCACACACAGTTCAGATATTCACAAGATCACATATTAGAGTGACACACATAATACTGAGGATTTGAGTATTTTTTATACAGTACTATGAAAAGAATAGAACAAGACAATATCATGTTTTCAGTATTCTCATTGAACAAAATAGAGAGGTATTGTGTCAAATCCAGACCATCTTAAAACTTTAATCAAATCCAAATTCGTTCTTTTGCCCTGACCCTGCTCCCTCCTGCTCCTCCCTCCCTCCACTTTCCCACTAAGATGCACAGTACAGGGAAAGTTTCCTCTTCTAATACTATGGATTTGGTTCTCAAAGCTTACCTGCTAAGCAGCTCTACAATTGGGATATAGACTAGTTTTGCATTAATGCTTCATGTGTAAATTAAGCTCAAACCACCTTTCCCCAGAAAGCTCCACTTTTCTGTTTTTCTGTCATCTTGTCATTCATTGAATTTCCACTTTATTTTTTTTGGAAATAACTAAGTAAGGCTTCTCTTCAACATAATGTAAACTTTTTATTATGATTATTTCTTTTCTTTCATTAAACTCATGAAAACATGCTGAGTTCTATAACCCATGTCCCAATCCCCCGTTCCTAGTATTAATTGGAACTGCTGATAGAATTGAACAAGAATTGCAATGACTTCCTTCCACCACTAGGTTACATATTTCATCCACTGTTACACCTTCCTTTGCTCTGTGTATATAGTATTGGGCTTCATCATTTGAGCTAAAATGCTATGTATATCAGAGTACGTGTAAGAATTCACTAAGGGATTAGTGTTTTGGAAATGGATGGTGTAATAGTGCTCTGATTCCTTAATCAAAACTCTAAGAATATCTCAATTTAGAGCTAGGGGCATAGATATTATGCTTTCATAATCAAATAACTATATCCCAACTTCATGGGACTAATAAATAGTATCTCTGTGTACATGTGGTCTAGACTGCAAGTGATTTATTTATAAAGAAATCACAATATGATATGTCTAGGCTTAAATTTAGGAATACACATCTTAGTATCATACACTTCTTTACACACAGTTTATTAGGTTCTTACTATTTTCATTGGCTCCAAGAACAATGTGTTAATTATGCAAACTGTTATTCAGAGGTAATAATGTTCTTAGACTCTTAGAAGAAATCTTATTTTTACTGTTTGCTTGTTTTATGGAAATGAGAACTATTTGACCTCAAACAGAAATCAAGTCTATGTGTGTTGCCAGGTAGCATGATATTTAAAAAAAAAGAAATCTGAAAGAAAACATGTTTTTGGGGGTGTGGGAGGGGGAAGTACACATTTGGGACCCTGATAGACATTATCAAATGTTCAGCAAATAGAATGAGTGGAGGACATATTCCAAATAGGAGAATACCACCATGGTTAATACAAGAATAACAGAAAATAAAAGCAATGGATATCCTATGGGAAGTTTTCAGAATTTTTCATTTTAAGGAGATTTATTTAAAATTGGTTATATCTGGCAATTCTTAAGAGCACTTAATATGCATTGCTACCTAAATAATTCTGAAAATGGTTCAACTTCCTTTTCTAACTCCTCCAGTTAGTATCAGGGGGGTAAAAATGGCATTTTCCCATCTAGGGCAGTTGGGTTTCCTACTGAACTTTACCTATTATTGGACCATTGTTCCATGAAAAAAAAATATGAGGATGAAATCTTAATGTGTGAAAACTCTCATTTAACCCTAATCTCTTTCCATTTTAGGGTGGAAAGGGGCAGTAGATAAGTTTTTATGCTCTGTGCTAAATTTTAACCCCAAGTAAACAACTGTAGAAATCATTATTCTTGCAAATCCCCAAAGAACTTAAATACAATTTACCACTACGATAAACACAATTCTACTGAACTGTAACTCTGAAACTGTTCAAACCTGAGCAGTTTTAAGTTGTCATTTAATCGCTGTTTTTAAAGGTATTTTGTAAATTAAGGCTATAGAAGTCTATATTCAGCCATTATAGAGTGGGGGGAGGAGAGGAAAGGAAGTAAATAATGAGATGAACAGAAAAAGAAACACAGAAGGATAAAAAAAGAGAAAAGAAGAAAACCAGGAAGGAGAGAAGGAAAGGAAGAAAGAATGAAAGAGAAAGAAAAGGAAAGGGAGAGAACGGAAAGGAAGAAAATGGGAGGAAGGAAGAAATGCAGATAAAAGAATCTTAAAGGAAAGAAGGAAAAAGAAATATAAGGGAAAGAAGAAAAAGGGAGGAAGAAAGAAACAAAGAAGCTTAACAGAGTTTAGGGAAGTGAAGAAAGAAGAAAGGAAGAAGAGAAGGAAGATGTAAGGAGAAAGAAAGGAAATACTACATAGCCTTTTAAAAATGTTTCTTTTAATTAGATCTCACTAATTTTGCTTCATTTACACCATCCTTCTTGCTTTTAGAGTTCATGACTATTTTCTTTTGAATTCTAAATGTAATTGCCCATCCTATAATACCAGTGACTTTTTGGCTGGCCAGAGACCCAGTTTACTCCCTCATGTCTCATATGCTTCCGTTCCAAGAATTCTGAACATTTGCTGCAGCTAAGAGATCAACCATATTAGTTCATCATACTTTCAGAGTTGAAGGTTAGGGCATATCAGCCAATTCCTGCTAACTGAACGATCCTTTCTTTCCCCCCCAGCCCCCTCCCGCCCTCAAGGTTCTGTGTTTTTTGTTTGCTTTACGTTGAGCTGCCTGGGCTCTGGGCCCAGGGCCTCAACTAGGTATTTTTCTAGTGATGTGTACATGGAGGTAAACCAAACTTTCCTCATGAAGAAAGCACTAATGATAGCACATGCTCTTTAATAAATAGGACAAACTATATTATCCCCCCCTTTTGTGAATTATTTAAACAAGAATTATCAGGTTATGAAAACCCTTGCTTGGATCTAGTTTCATAGCGTCCTTATTCAGTAGTTCTCTAATTAAAGGCAAATGCACAGACTTACTTTTTTAGGTCCATCTCCTCCTGATATACTTTGTATTCCTGCCCTCGGGCTCTTAGTTCTTTTCATTCATTATTTCTGCTTTAAAGAAATATTTTACCTCTGGCTCATTGATTTGTCTTTCATGGTCTTTATATCATGAACCCTACTCCTTACTAACTAAGACCATAGTGCTGTTTTCCATGCTGGTGGCCACATCCACTTAAGAATTTTAAAGTATTTAAAATGTTCAATTTTACTTCTTGGTAGGTAATCAACTCCATAAAGAGAAGTGAAGTTCACTGAGGGAAAGAAACTCACATAAGACAACACCCCAGTATCAATGGAAAAAAGGATTTAAAAAAAAAATCTGAGTTGAGTTCTAATTTGAAAGTCAGCATGGAATAGTGGATAATGTATTGGACTTGTAATCAGCAAGACCTGGGTTCAAATCCTGCTTCTGATAGTTGCTGTATTGTAATGAACAAGTCCCTTGAGAGGGAATAAAACTTCTCACTTTAGCCTCAGTGGGGAAGAACAGGGAGTGATGAGTAAAACATGCAAAGTTTTAAATTTAGGAATGATGCAGGGTGGGGAGGAGGGTAGTTGCTAATAATTAGAGAAAACCAAAAGTACAGTGGGGTCCCTAGGTTAAGTGGCCTTAGTGAAGTCTTCAAGAACTAGTTAAAGGGACTCATTAAGTCCCTTTTCATTATGTTGGACCAGATGGCTTATGAGATCCCTTGCAGCTTTAAATTCTGTGATCCTCTGACTTACCACATCTGACCTTCAGTTTCCTCATCTATAAATAAAACAGAGATAATAACTATGGTTTGCTTCTACCTCTATTTAGTTGTTCGGTCAAATGAGGAAATACGTAAAACTGAGATTGGGACGAATTCTTCTATTGTGTTGAAATAGGGAACTCTCAAATATTCCTTGAAGAAGTTCCTCTCAAGCCAGGAAACTCCTTCCTCCAATGCAGGTTGCCAAGGGTTCCTTCTGTAAGTTTATAGTCTTAGACAAGGGGTACTGAGAGCCTGAATGGGTTTTCTCTGAGTTGAAAAGTAATATGTGTCACAGGACATGAATCCAAGTTTTCCTAGCTCCTAGGATACCTCTCTATCCCCTTCACTACACAGAACACTGACTAGATTTAAATGAATACCAGGGAACTGATATTCCCAGTTATACCAGGGAAGGGCTGACTAGCTGTGACTCTTGAAGACACACCCTTTGAAATTATCCCTCAGGGTCACCAAAAAAGCCAGGAAGCAGAATGATTTTTTAACTTGTCTCTTCTAACAGAAATTTCTCCACTTAACTAGGTTCTTGATGACTCAGTATTTGCAGTCTTTCTTCATATAATTAGCTTTATTCTTTCAGCAGTTTATGTTACCATGACTAGCTCTTAAGGGGCTGTGGCCCATGTGCTCGGGCTTGCTTATTACTGTAGGATTTTAATAGTGTCAGCTCAACATTAGCAACGAAGCCAAATTAAGCACTTGGTTTATGGGAAGAAGTCTATCCCAGCTATTAATGTGCTAAGTTATGAGCTATAGGGAAAGTTTGAATAAAAGAATCCACTGATAATTACAATATCTCATTTTATCAGTTGTCTTCAGTCTTCTTTTGTCCACAAAATCTTTTACTAGAGCTGCCAAGAAATAGCAAAACCAAATGGAATTCTGCTTACTCTTTCTCCCTGCAGTGCATCCCTTGGACTGGAAGGGCTAGGAGGCTGACTAGTGGGGAAGAGGGAAATGTATGAATATTAAACTATTTTTACACTAGAAAACCAGCTCTTGTCTGGCACATACTAGAAAGTTAATAAATACTTGTTGACTGAGTGGATGATCAGGTATGAACGTCATTGGTGACATTTCAGAGAGTCCTAGATTGAGAACTAAAAGACACATTGGAAGTAATCTAATCTAACCCCCTTGAAACTTTGAACAATTTCAGCAGTTTGTTAGAGGGTTTATTTTCCAGTGCCAACATAAATGAAAAATAGTTTCACTTAATCGCATTATTCTATTGGAAAGTCAAATAGTTTGACTATTACATAGAACTGTTTTCTGATAAAATAGGTATATCAGAGCTATAAAATGAAACTGAAGACCAGAGAAGTGAAAGCAAGGTGGCACAAGTAGTAAGTAGAAGAGCAAGCATTCAAAACAATGTCTTCTGACCCCAAATTCATCTTTTTTTCCCCTAATCCAAATGGCTTTAGAGCCAGAGTTCTTATCCTTTTTTGTGTGTCATGGACCTGACTGATAGTCATGTGAAGTCTATGGACCCCTTCTAAAATAAATGATATTTCAAACTTATAAAGTAGCAAAATAAATACATGGAATTTTCAGTATATGACAAAAATGATATTTTTAAATGGAACACAGAGGATCATGAACGAAATCAGTTATATTAAAATACAATTATTTAAAACAATCAACAATACAATTCTCAGGTTAGAGGGAAGAGCAAATATCTTTCCTTTTTGACTTCTACTATGTTGATTCTGCGTAATGTGCCAGGTGTACTTTTGAGTATGTAGCTCCTGTAGGTCCTATGGTTTTGTTAAACGATTTTGAAACATCACTAGCATGTGAAACAGGTGAGTAAATCACAGTTCTGCAACCACACAACCACAAGAGAAAAAAAACTTATAAAATAATCTACCAGATTGTCTTATTCTTAGGAGCACAGATTATATTCTTAAAGGAATGAGGTTTTCCAGTTAGAATTTTGTTGTTGTTGGATGAAATGTGTGTGTGTATGTGGGAGGGAGGTTAGTTTATTTTTTTCCTCTGAGGCTTTATTTTTTTTCTCAGCACAAGCTCAAACCATGATCTCCATTACTCCACTGCAGCATGTTATATTTGAAGACCCATAGTGGGAAGTCATGTTGATTAAAATTTAAAGTTTTTTTCATTATCCTCTTGTATGTCCATCCAGTCTCCCAGGAGACAGAAAATAATGATGGCCTCTCCCCTTATATGAGCATCTTGAAAGTTGAGAGCAGCTGAGTTTCTTCCATTGACACAGTCTCTGAGATTGAACTTGGAGAACAAGAAACAGAGGGTTTCCATACAAAAATTATGGCCTCACAAGCATATACCTCTTGCCTCTACTACAAAGATAGAGTCTTCTGATCCTTGGAGCTCAGAATAGAATGTGTTTTAGTTCACATTACCTTGACTGGGGAATAATTTGCTGGTAGAGTATGTTTATGGGGGTAAACAGGGAGGGAGATGGCACAGAAGAGTTTTGTTTAGGACTGAAGTAGATGCAAAAATAATTAAAATGTCTGTAAAATGTCTGCTAAACAAGACTAGGTAGCACACACTAGAATTACTCAATAATGCTTTTAAATTTATAAATCCTCTGAGGAGAGACAGAAATTGTCATCTTTCAAAAAAGAATAAGTAACTTTGAGGTATCTTTTAAATATGGAACAAGATACCAAGCAAAGGTTTGCTAGAGTAGGAAAAAAAATATCAACCTTTAGCATAATGATTCTAAGTTTTTCCTAATCACACCTCCAAAAATTCAACATGATACATGTGGGTCAAATTGGTACTTTCATATGGGCAGTCGTGTTAAAATATCTTAAAATAAAGGTGGAATGATCCCACATACTCTGGAAGCATCATATACATTATTCTGCCAAATGTAGGCATGACCTAAGATTTAACAAAAGGGGGGAGGGAAGTATAAATAGCCCATTAGTCACTAAGGATAATTAGATAAATGTCTAGTTACAAAATTTCTTTTTAGACAACATATCTGGCCTAGTATAGAAACTGAGTGACACTCGGAGTTGGAGACCAACATAATTTTAATGACGAACATTTTTTCTAGGGATTTATTTCTCAGTGCAATGTAAATGAATAACATTTCCACTTAATCACAGCATTCTCTTTGGAAGTCACATAGTTTGACTAATACCCATAGTTGTTTTCTGACAAGCAGGCTTACTATGGTTCGAAGTCAAGGATCAGGAGAAGTCTTATATCACAGCAAATGTTATATCAGAGGGCTTTATTTAAAGGGCGAGGAAAATATTTCCTGATTTTTTTTCTTTATTACTACAGGGCAGATGTGACACCATTAGTTTTCTTTATGTCATAAATATAGACTAGTGGTATTTGACAGGAATCACTATAAAACAGGTTACAGATAAGTTCAGCTGTCTTTCCTTCCTTCCAGACCTTTTATACTCTGTTCTGATGGGGCCGCTTGAAAAGAATGACCAAGGTTTGATTTTAGGCTTCTAGGTCATGGTTTCACCTTGACAACAGTTCTTTCATTTCAAGCAGTAACATTTCCTAGGATCCCTAAGGTGCTTTCATTTTTGTCAAGTACAGTAAAAAAAAAAGTATGAAAAAAAAGATAAATCTTAATTCACATGCTGCAGGACTATCTCTGTGTCTCCAGCACAAAACTTCAAATCCAATCCAAGAACTGGATGTGTATTAGAAGTCTGCAGATTTAAACCTTGTCCACCATGATCAAACTGGATTTATGGGGCATCATAACTCTCCAGACACCATCCAGCAGCTTATTAATTTAATAGACTCCTGTCCATTCCCTGATGTTCCTGCCCTGACAGTCTCTCAAGATAAGGCGAAAGCCTTTTGACAGGACAGAGTGCATATATATTTTCTTCTGTTTTCTCGTGGATGGGGTTGTCGACAACTTGAAATGTGTGGCTCAGCAAATTTGGTTTTTTTTCCCCTTTTGCTTTACAGGAAAGATGACAGAGGCAACACTTCCATAGCTCCTGGGGTCACTAGGTTTGTGATTTTCCTCAATTACTTATTTAATATGATGTTTTGCTAAATTATAATGAATAGTAAAAATATTTAAAAGCACAGAAGTATCCAGAAGGTTTTTTTTTAAAGAAAAGAAATAATAATGCAATTTAGTACCTAATATGACAGAAGAGGAGTTAGTTAGCAAAGAGAACAGGGAGAAATATCTTCACTGAGACATAAACACATACATATGAATGTACATGTATATATGCATGTATATATGTACACACACACATAAACACACACATTTACAAGTAATATAATACACACATGTGTTTCATTTATATATGATAACATTTTAAATATTACATATACACATATGTACATGTGCAAACATACATATGTCAGAGTATTTGTTATTTGTTTATTTTCTTGGAGGGCTAAATTTTAAAGACTTTAAACAGTTTCCTTGAGTTTCCAATAAGATGTAAGCTATGCTTATTTTCTGCTCCCAATGTACAAAAAATTTAATAAGAGTTGAATTAACATACCATTGCCATGTTAACTGTGCCCGTCCAAAGAGTATTATTCTGTGAAAATCAAATCAGGACAATGCTAATAATCACAATGATGATGATAACTAGCATTTATATAGTGCTTTAAGATTTGCATAGCACTTAATAAATATCATCTCATTTAATCCTCACAACAACCCTGGGTGTTGGGTAGGTGCTATTATAACCTCATTGTACAGATGTGGAAAATGAGGCACACAGTTTAAGTGATTTATAAAGTGTCCTACTGCTAATAAGAATCTCAGGTTGGGTTAGAATTCAGCATCAACCCCATCTAAACAAAAGGACTGTGTTCTAAAATAATGAGAAGTCAGAAATTTTCAAAAAAAATATAGCTTGAAAACAATGTACTGAGAAAGACAATGGTAGAGTTTAAGATTTTGAGGAACTGAGTTCTAATCTTGACTAAGCTACCTACTCTATGTGCCTTTTGGGAATTATCTTGAGCTGTCTGTCACCATGTTTTCATCCACAAAGTGAAGGAATTCTACCCGCAGCCCTTGATGATTCATATCATCTGGCACAGATAAAATACATTCTTCATTGTTCACAGAATTGGCACATGAGTTGTCAATAATATCTGAAAGATTATGGAAAACAAAGGAGTCATCACAAGATTGGAGAAGGGAAATATATTTCCAGTTTTCAAAAATGGGAAAAGAACAGGGTCTGAAACTATAGGCTGCTAAGAATGAATTAATTTTCTGGAGAATTTCTAGAATGGATCATTTAGGACAGTGGTTCTCAACCTTCCTAATGCTACAACTCTTTAATACAGTTCCTCGTGTTGTGGTGACCCCCAACCATAAAATAATTTTCGCTGCTACTTCATAGCTATAATTTTGCTACTGTTATGAATCATAATGTAAATATCTGATATGCAGGATGATTTTCATTGTTACAAATTGAACATAACCCACAAGTGGTGAACTGCTGAAATTTAGGAGATGTTTGGCTAGCATTTAAAAAGGGGGAGTGATGGTCACAAAGAGCCAGTATAGCTTCATCAAGAACAAGTCATTCCAGACTAACCTCATTTCCTTCTTTGATGGGAATATTAAACTAAAAGGTGAGAGAAATATTGTTGATAGAGTTTACCTAGATTAAACAAATCTTTTGTTTTCTTAAACCTTTGAAAAAAAGTCTCTTATTGTTCTCGTGAAAGAGACGGAAAGACTTAGATTAGACAATTAGGTGGATTCAGAGATGGTTGGAAGGCTGGATTCAAAGAGTTCATAGTAATGGGAGGAGGTATCCAGATCTTGTTGCTGTTTCAGTTGTGCCTGACTCTTCATAACCCCATTTTGGGGTTTGTTTTCTAGAAAAGATAGTAGAGTGTTTTGCCATTTCCTTTTTTAGTTCATTTTACAGATGAGGAAACTGAGACAAACAAGGTTAACTGACTTTTCTGGTGTCACACAGCTAGTAAGTATCTGAGCACAGATTTGAACTAAAAAAGATGAATATGAATGACTCCAATCCTGGCACTCTATCCACTGTGCCACCCACCCACTGTGGGAGGGATCTTAGATATTTGCAATTGCACGTGGGTTCTTTAATATTTTTACCAATGACTTAGATAAAAGCATAAATGGGATTGTCATCAAATTTGCAAATGAAACAAAGCTGGAACATGGAGGGAAATAACTAACACAAAGAATGAGCAACAGGATCTAAAAGGATCGGATTAGAACACTGGACGGCATTAGTTAGGGGTAAATGAAAAGTCTTACACTTGGATACAAAAAGACCAACTCTACTGGTAGAAGATGGGGGTGGCATGGTGAGATTAAAGTTTTTCTAGAAAAGACCTGGGGGTATATGTCAGCTTTAAGCTCAATGTGAATCAGTGTGATGTAGCAAAAGAAACAAATGCCATCTTGGGTTACATAAAAAGAGTTACAGCTTCTGGAATAGGGTTAGTGAATAGGGAATGGGAATATGGAGAGAGTTGGTGCAATGTATTCTGGCCTCATCAGATCTACTCTGAAATACTGTGTTCAGATCCAGGTGTCTCAGTTTAATAAAGACATGAATAAGCTGGGAACTATACTGAGGAAGTGCACCAGCCCCCAGTAGATTCTTTAACAACTATCACCCTAAGTAAAAACAAACAAACAAACAACCACCCCCCCCACCAAGGTACTATACTGTAAACACTTGGTCAGTCTCCAGAAAACCTTCATCCTTATCTTCAGATTGGTTGACACCTTGAAAACCAAATGGAGAAAGAACATTTACTAAGTACTTACTATTTCCTAAGTGATATGCTAAATTCTGGGGATATAAATATGTGAGACAGTTCATGCCCTAAAAGAGCTTATGTCATAATTGGATAGGCAACACATATAGGGAAACCAGAGGTGGAAAGTGGGTAATGGGGGGGAATATTCATGTGTTGGCATGGTTGGCCTGGCATTGGCCTGATTCTGGGTGAGATAAGGCAAGAGCTTGCTGATCAGGATCTAGGGACCGAGGCATGAGAAACTAGTTCCTGTTGGAGGTGGAGGCAGGCTGGAGTATGGGTATTATCATCTAGAGATAGTGGGAAGTGATGTAGTAGTCTGATTTTAGACAAGAGGCAGTGGCTAACTTATGAGTGCTCGGGTATCCTGGGCCAGTCATGGACTTTGAATATCATATGTTATTAGGATTGTTTGAAGTAGACCACATTTAGTCTGGAGAATAAGAGACTCTGCTGTTTTTAAGTATTTGAAGGACCATCATGTAGAGAATGGCATACAGACTGGTCTCTTTGGCCCTAGAGGACAAAACCAGGAGAAATGGATAGCACTTGCAAAGAGGCCAATTAAGATAAGATGTAAGGGAAAAAAATTCTTAACAAGAATAGCTGTACAGAAGTGGGATAGGTCACTCTGACTGGTGGTTGCTTACCCTACCTTGGAGGTCTTTGAGTAGAGGCTGGATAACCACCTGTCCTGGGGTATCCTTTTATGTAAGGATTGGCCTAGATGAGGGCCAAGGTCCCTTAGAACTTAAATTCTGTTTTACTATGACTTTAGAAGCCTCTTTCCCCTCTAAATCTGTCATTCTGTAAACAATTCCAAAATTCCACTTTGCTAGCATGATAGGTATTAACTATTAATGTAAGTAATAGTTTTGTTTTATTACTGATCACATTTATAAAGGTACTATTTTATTTGGAGACATATACCCCCCATATTTAAAGATACCAATTTGATTCAAAACACCATAAATTTTGTCAGAGGAAACCTTGCATTGTATTATGCATGATTTAATTTTTTTTCTTAAATCAGTGGCATAAAAATAAAGATATTTAATAATTACAAGCCTCTATATTGCATACAAAGCTATTTAGGAGAATATCTTCGTAACAAACTAAAATGCTTTCTCCGACTACTTCTTTCTCCTGTGTATTTTTTTTTCTCATGGGATAAGAGAGATGAAGATTTTGACTCTGACCAGTTGTGAACTGCTGGCTAACCATTATGAGTCTTTTATTTCTAAATCTCCCTGCAATACAAGCCAAAGTGAGATGAACATTTCAGCAAGACAGTCTGCTAAGACAACTAAATCCCACATTTATAAACTAGTGGCATGCTGCAAGCTCAAGTACCACAGTGGATAATGTTCTGGGGTTAGAGTCAGGAATACCTGATTTAAGATCTCCTTTAAGATATTTGCTAGTTGTGTGATGAAGAAAAAGGTATTTAACATCTCAGACTCAGTTTCTTAATCTGTCAGATGGGGAAGTGGGCTCTGAGATTTCTTCCACCTCTAAAAGGATGGTCCTATAAAATAAATGCTTACTATTTTGTAAACAGATTTGTCTGTTCTAGTAAGTTTATACTGTTAACTGGATGATCATGAATGATTTTATTATTTAAATGTTACTATGCATGTATATGTATGTTCACACACATATAAGTATATGTTTGTTTCTATATACACATACATGTGTGTATACACAAATACATAGTATAAAAATTAACATGAAATGAAAAAAAACTTTTCAAGTTCATTTTTTTCCAAAAATGGTTTTGCAAAGTAAAAGGTACTGAACTGGAGAAGAACAGTTATTCTTGAAAATCTTTACTGACAACAGAGACCTGAGAGTGATGATAAATACTAGATTTCTGAAGGAAAACTGGCTTAAAGTAATTTATTCCCATTGAATTTCAATGGGCTACAGCTAATACTACATAAATAGATGGATAGAAAGATTTTATCTGTATATACTTAAATGTATGTATTGCCAATCCATTCCCTTGGTTGGGATATTCTTGCAGGCAACACCAAGATATACTATCTTGGATGACCCTACGCTGTTGTCTGACAGTCTTCTCAGACTTCAGGCAAGCTAATGAGAGTAGCAGTAGTGCTGTATGCTGAAACATATAAGTCGACCTTTTAAGGTTAAAAATAGCCTCCCCAACTTCACTTATGCCCTGAGTACACAATGAAAAGCATCCAGTTCCAGGTCCCATAGCAGAATCTTGGCTGCAGAATGACTTCTCACCAGCTGAAGCAAACAAGTCAGAGGTGAAGAGAATACAGCTGTTGTCCACAAAAAGTGAAGCATGTATGTAAGCAGTGGACTGATATAAGTCAATACACTCTGAATGACTTCTATGTAAACATGGCAAACCAAAGTTTATAGAATTTAGAATGCCTAATACAGTTTTTGTGAATGGAAGGGAAGAGGTAGAGCATTTAGCACAGAGTTCCTTAACCAGTGGTCAAGGGACCCTCAGGGGTTCCATAGATAGATTTCCATGCACCCATGAACTTGAGTGAGAAAACATATGTATTTTTATTTTGATGAAATTTGTCTTCTCTGTAATCCTATGCATTTTATTTCATGTATTTAAAATATTATTCTGAAAAGGATTCCAAAATTTTTAGAAGACTGCCAAAGGTGTTCACAAAAATAAAAAAAGTTTAAAACTCTTAAAACAGCTGTTCTCAAACTTTGGGGCCCCAGAACTTTTGTATACTCTAAGAAATTATTGAGATCCCCTCCAAAAAACTTTTTATATGGCTTTAATCTATCAATATTTGCAATTTTATAAATCAAAATACCTTAGTATAATAAAGAAAGTTGTTTCAATTTCATGAATCCCCTAAAAGGATCTTTAGGATATCTGCCAGTCCCCAGTAAACTCTTTGAGAACTATCTCTGTAAGTAAAACAAACAAAAAACCCACCAAGGTACTATACTATAAACATTTAGTCAATCTCCAGAAAACCTTCAGCCTTACCTTCTGATTGGTCGGCATCTTGAAAACAAAAACAAAACAAACAGAAAAAAAATACTAACACATGACAGTTGCCTCTAATTGATAGATGCTTTTCCAAGTCACCTCCTTCCACTCCACCCTTCACACTATAGCATACTTTCCTTATATTATGAATGTCAGGTCTCCATTTACCGACAGATACCCACTGCACCTTAAGAGAGTCCAAACTATTTAACATTCTGTTTAAGAAGCCCCACAAACTGGTAACTACTTACCTTTATATCCCTTTCTCACATTGCTCTCCTTTAAATATTCTAGTGTCCAAACTAGTTCAGCTCTTCATTATCACCCTTTATACTGCCAGGACTTTGTTTCTCACTACCTCTTTCCTCCTACATAGACTTGCTCTGTGTGAAAGCTACATAAAACAACCTAGCATAGACTGGCTCCTTAAGAGTCTACCCCATATGGTGAACTTGAACTTTCAATAAACTTTACTTTTTCCTTGGCTGAGAAGACTTGAGTGAAAATTTTATGGTATTTTACCATAAAAATGAAGAGGGTGTCCAAAGAGAGTTAGGGCTGTCTGAGACCCCAAAATACCAACATGCCAGGTCCTGCGGAAAGAATTCCACTCAAGTCTTCTCAGCCAAGGAAAAAGTAAAGTTTATTGAAAGATATGTGGTAGCCTTTTACAGAGCAAGTCTCTGCTAAGCTATTCTATGGCGCTCTCCTGTGCCTGAAATACCCCTTTTGCTTGACTTTTGCCTTTAGAAATACTACTCATCTTTCATGATTCAATTCATACACCACTTTCTCCATGAAAACTTCAATCATCAATGAACAAGAATTTATTGAGTATATGCCAAGGCACAAGGATAGAAGCTTGCCTAGGAGGGAATGAGCTTTCCTTCCTTGAACCTCAATGTTTTGTCCATCTAGCTATTTAATTCTGCAGCATAGTTGTACAGAGTTATTTTATGGCTTTCCATATTTGAGTTTATGCTTTCTCTTTCTCAGTAGACTGTAGTAAGCCCTAGGAGGTTACATTTTAATTACATTTGTATATTGTGTTAGCATCTACAACAGTGATTCTTAGCCCATATCTGGTGCTTAATAAACCGATACTGAATGAATACATGAAAATAAACAAAAATAAATAAAATGATGCTATGCACACTTAAAAGTTTTGCATACATGCTACAGTATTGATGTGGAATTCATAGGAAAATGACATCATGAAATAGTTCTTTTATTGTCCTTCCATACTCATACTTTCTGGAAGTGGGTCTTTTACCTGTGTAAATGTAATAATGCAGAAGTTATTAATAGCATCACTCATCACTTGTGCCACTTCGTGTGTATATAGCTTGGTCATTTATAATCCTAGGCTCCAACATAAAATCTTACCAGTCCTTTCCCTAACTACTACCTGCTTCCCACCAATAAATAATCTTGCCATGTACCATAAGGATCTAGCTCATTGCAAGGGTTTTCTATTTATCTTGGGAAGTGTTTGTTTGCTAGTGATGCAGTGGAGGTAGAATTGACAAGAACTGAAAATTAAGTGGATATAGAAAGGAAACAAAAGGGTGGAAATGAAGATGACTCTGAGGTTGTAAACATGGGTGACTGGGAAAAAAAGTGTGTCCCAAAAGTCTTAGTGCAGCTTTCAGTCTAAGTAACTTTTATTGGCTTTATAAACCATTTTTCCCCATTCATTCACCTTTAATAGCTCAAAATTACACTAAGACTTGGGACGTTCTATATAGCAGTGCCCTTAAAGGAAATAGGGACATTTACATTTGGCCTTCCCTAAACCTCCAGACCTTGTGAGATAGGTAGTGGAATTATTATTATTTCCATTTCGTAGGATGAAAGTAAAGCTCAGAGAGGTCAAGCAATTTAACTCAAGTCACAAAAAGCACAAGTGGCAAAGCCAAGGTTCACAGTCCAAATGATAGAATGGACTACCACAGAAGATAATGAATTCTCCTTCACTTGAGCTCTTTGAAGATCATTTTGAAGTATGCTTATGGGGCTCTTGTCCTGGTATAGATCAGAATTGAAGCCCTCTAAGATTCCTTGCAACTCAGATTTTGTGATGGAATAGTGCTCCTTCTACTTTTATTCTATTTATCAATTAGCTAGATAATAGAGCCAAATAATTCTCATATTCACCTCAATCTTATGGTTTGGAAGTAGGGATTGTCTTGCTTTCATTGATGAGACAAGACTGCACATTAGTCAGGCAGTAAATAAACATTTATTAAGCATTTACTTATATGCCATGCACTGGGGATACAAAAAGAGGCAAAAGATGTTCCCTGCCCTAAAGGAGTTTCCAATCTAGAATATAGTATCTTGCCTTACATAAACATTCCGGTATAAATGTAGCAGAATTTTTGGAAATTAGCCCTGAAACATGAGTGCGGATCTCAAGAGCAGGAGAGCATCTTTCTCCTGTTTTGTATTTCTTCAGAACTGAACACAATGCCACACACACAGCAGGCACTTAATAAATGTTGGATGGGCAGATGATAGTAAAGGAAGAAATAAAAAGAAAGGAGTTTTTACTCTATTAAAGATTCTCCCTATGTAATTGTCTCACTACTGATTCTTCAAAAATATATTTATTATCAAATGAGTATCTTAATCAGCATGGAATACATGATGGACTAGTGAATATCTATCCAGACTTGAATCATTAATTAGAATGCTAACTAAATAGACTATATCCAGACATTTAGGCTTAGGAATCCAGCATTTTTACAAAAAGGAAGAGAGAAAGGGGGGACATGTTTTTTCAAGTGAAAATCATTTGTTTTCACTTACATGATAGACTGACCAATTCATTCAATAATTATTAAGGGCCTACTACGTGCTGGGCAGTGTACTAGACACTTTATATACAAAAAACAAAACTGAAATAGCTCTTCATTGCAGGGAGGTGTATGTGGGAGGTGAGCAACTGAAGAACATGCAAGCAAATATTATATATAAGGTTATTTATGAAAATACAAAGTTAATAAGACACTAGCTAGACAGTTCAATCTAATTTTAAGAAACAGAACTAGCCTTAAATGAACTACAAAAACGTTCTTAGTTTAATTATATTGGTATGTAATATCTGACATTTTAAAAGAATAATTAATACTTAAACTGTACAATTATTCTCAAAAATAGAAAAAATTCTTTAAAAATATTATACATTCTAGGAGATGCTTCTCAAAAGGAACTAGACATATTTAGAAATGAAGGCTATGTAAAAACAAAAGATGTCAATAATTTTGAGAAGGTAAAGAAATGCTATATATTCATATAAATGTATATTTAACATTTCTTTCATACACAGTATCTATTCACACACATATAATATGAAAACAGGCATACAAATATGTCATTCTGAAAAATCCACACTAAAAGAATTTTTCCTCATTTTAGACTGCTGAGGAAGTGTACTTTTGGGGATGTTGCTTAGAAGATTAACGTCCCTTTTCAAAGCAAGTATTCCTCTCTCTCTCAAGCTTCAAAAAACAAAAACCAGACAGACAAAAAAAACCCAACCCTTCTCTTTACTTATACTTTTTCTTTGTAGAAAACTGATGTATTTATAATTCTTATCCTATGGCAATGATAGGTATAGGAAAATAAGACATTTTCTTTCCATCCCAGAACATGCATTAATAGTAACTAGTTATATAAAGGAAGATTAGGAATTCACTGAAATGCTACCAATAAGTTACAAGCATACATGTAAAAATAGTGCAGGTACAGCTGAGTGAAATGGGAAGACAGAAGGCAGGAAGATTATTTGTTGAAGTTGTCCACTGGGTCAGCATTCTTGCAGAAAGCCCCCCTTTCAATGGATTCATGGCTGGTAGGACCACTTGTCTAAGTGGCAAATGCCACTGGTAAATGGCATTTCCAATAACAAATGGGTTTTTTTCCCCTAAGCAGCCATTTTATGATCATTGGTTCTTTGCACCAACATAGTTCATCACTCACTACTCCAAATGCGTCTCTCATTTTTGTCAAACATAACCAGAAAGGCCTTAGACATTTGTGAAGCATGTTAGTTTTTTTTTCCCCCTGCATGGAGTTATCCTGTGGTGCTCTGCAATCAATTACTGTTATACTACCATCATTAATAATTTTCTTAATGAAAATGATTCTGTTGATCTCCGTTGTATTTTAATTATCAGAGTTAAGCATAATTACACTGCAGCTCTGAGCTGGCATGTGGACTCCTTTAGGGCGCAATTTTGTTTTAACATACTGATAATGTAATTTTACATTGTGTCAGTTGTTTAGTTATTATCCAGTTGTACAATTCCACTGTATTCCTGATAACAGATAATAACCTTAGTCCCTCCTCTATCCTGAAGTCATTTCAAAAGCAATATTGGAGTTTCTCGAATAGCTAACTTAATCGCCTTATGATTTTATAATTCCCACTTCTAAATATTTGGCACAGGCATCCATCCTGTTTTAACAATGTCAGAAACCAATATGGCATCTATACATTGTCTGGGAAATATAGAATAGTTAAAGAAATTCTCATTGAAAAAAAAGTTTCCATTTTAGGATTGTTCCTCCCAGAATATGAGAGCTGGACAAGATGGTGAAACTCCTCTAGTCTAAACCCATCATCTTGCACATAACAACATAGTGAAGAGCAGGGAAGCCCAGAATGGTCAAGGGATTTGCTAAACGTCATAAGGCCATTGATGAATATGGCCAGAACTCGGGCTCAACACTCCTCTTCATGTTCCTTCCACCATGCTGATGTAGGAGATTTCCATTTAAAGCTGAAACCTAACTTTTGGGCTGGTTTCAAGATCTGATGTCCATTTTATCCTCACATTTTATGCTAAATCCCAAACCAGGCAGTTTACCAACCTGCAACAAAGCTTCAGTTCAGGGTTGAATAATATCCAAGCTTTTATATGGATGAGTACCGACAATCAAAGCTGCTATCTCCTGAAAAGAGAGACATGCTGGTTTGGTCGGGATGCAGGAGGCAGAATCACCAAGAGCTCTGTATCTCTCTCAGGATTTCTGACATTGTCTCTCAAGGGCCCCTTAAGCCTTTTAATGGTGATTTTCTGCTTCTGAACGGCTGTCTGTAAACACACAGAATGGGCTCTTGCAGGATTTCTATCCTGTTTTGGAAAAAAAAACCCTGCACTTTGATTCCAAGTGATTCTGTATAGAATTTAGTGTTGGAAGCATCTTGGAAACTATTCCCAGATACTGATGGTTTTGATGATGCAATTCTTTTGTGTTCCCTGAACACTATTTCTCTGCTTGGCTTGCTTTAGAACTTCTAATATATGTTGAGATACATGGGGATAACATTAAAAATGTAAATAAAAGAGAGATTGTCTATGGTCTTCTATTCTGACTGTTTAGTCTGTATTTTCAATCAAACAACACATATTTATTAAGCACCTGCTAAGGCTGGGATATAAACACGAAGAAAGAAAGAATCTCTATATGCTACGAACTTAAACTATAATGGGAGAGACAAGTACATACAAGAACTTATTCACCATAAATATAAAGATAACACAGAAAGATATATAAATATGGGAAAGTTAAATAAAAGTCATTTGGGAGGGAAGAAGTGGGGGCTTAAGGGTGGGAGGTGAGGAAAGGTTTACTGAAGAAGACAATGCTTGAGTTGTGAATTAAAGAAAGAAGGGAGGCCTAAGAGTTGGATGTAAGGAGGTACTATATTCTGGCCCTATGGGATGACCAGCACAAAAGCACAGAGACAGGAGATAGGGTATCCTGTGTAAAGAAAAGAAAGAAAGAAAGCCCAGTTAGGCTGGATCATAGAGTGCAGGAGGTGCAATAATGCCTAAGGAAGCTAAAAAAGTAGGTCTGGACCGTCTTGAAAGGTCAGAAAAATGAAAGAGGAGCAGCTACCTTTGTCCTTGCAGTAGGAGGGAGGCCACTAGAGCTGAGTGAGCAGTCAGGCTCGTGCTTAAGGAACTTTACATTGGCAGCAGTGTGGAAGAGGACTGGGGTGGTGAAAAATGTCAGTCAGCATGACCAATTAGGAGGTTGTTACAATATAGGCAAGAGAGGATGAGGGCCTGAACTGAGGGAGTTGGCTGTGTGAATGGAAAGAAGGCACAAGGTGGGAGAGGTTTTGTGGAGGTAGAAACAGCAAGATTTAGCAACTGATTGGATAGGTGAGATATGGGAGAGGATATTGACAATTTTACAAACTTGGGGGACTAAAAAGATAGTGGTGTCTTTGACACAAATAGGAGTGTTTGGAAGAGAATTTAGGAATGGTAAGAAAATTATGAGTTCAGTTTTATACAGCATGAGTAGGAGATGTTTCCAGGATATCCAGTTTAAAATGTCCAATGGGTAATTGGTGATAAAGGCTTAAAACACAGGTGACAGACTTTTTAGCTTCCTTAGGCATTATTGCACCTCCTGCACTCTATGATCCAGCTTAACTGGGCTTTCTTTCTTTTCTTTACACATATAGAGTTCCATATATAGATCTGTGAATCATGGCATATGTACAAGGTGAGAGAGAGGGGGAATAAGGAAGGGAAGGAGGGAGAGAGGGAGAGAGACAGAGACAGAAAGATAGAGAGAGAGAGAGAGAGAGAGAGAGAGAGAGAGAGAGAGAGAGAGAGAGAGAAAGAGAAGGAAGGGAGAGACTAGGACAGAAACTTGGAGAACACCCGCAGTTAATGAGTGTTTTGTGGATAATGAGCCAGCAAAGGAAGCTGAAAGGAAGTGGTCAGACAAGTAGGAGAACCACAAAAAATTAGTGTCATGGAAACTCAGGGAAGAAAGAGTAGCCAGAAGGAGATGAGAATTAACAGCCTCATATGCAGCAGACAGGTTGAGAGGAATGAGGACTGAGAAGAGGCAGTCAGATTTGGCATTTAAAAGACAATTGGTAACTTTTAAGAGAACAGTTTTAGTTGAGTGATAGGAATGTAACCCAAATTACAAAAGGTGAGAGAGGAAGTAGGGTCAATTAGAGTAGACAGCTTTTCCAAGGAGTCTGAGAAACAGAGCTGAGCCATAAAATATAAGTTTGAGGGAACAGAAGAGTGAAAGTTTTTTAAGGATGATGGAGGAGACTTGCACATGCTTGATAGCAGAAAGAACTAAGAGAGAGGAAGAGGTTGAAGATTCAATGTTTGCTATTTTTTTTTGTATTTTACAGGTGTGTCTCATTTCATGTATGATATTTTCTTAGGAAAAAAGAGCATAAATAAAATTGTTATCATACAAATAATATTTTAAATTTGATTTTAAATGAGCTTACAATTTGAAGAACTTCCAAACATGAATACTTTAATTAGCTGTTCTTTCATTTACCCATTTTCTAGATTTGGGATTTTATATACTAGATGTTCTTAAATTGGAGTGTACATGCACAGCCAATAACTGTGCTTACCTGTATGTAAACTAGGTTTTTAAATGTTTACCTTAAAGTTGGATCCCTAAATTCTAGCTGGATAGCACAAGAGATAAGAGTACTGGGCCTGGAGTCAGGAAGAACTGAGTTTAAATTTGACTTTGAATAGGTACTGGCTGTATGACCTTGGGTAAATCACTTAACATCTGTTTGCCTCAATTTCCACAACTCTAAAACAAGCATAATAATAGCACATACCATGCAGGGTTGTTATAAGGAATAAATGAGATAATATTTGTAACATGCTTATTACCACAGTGCCTGACTCATAGTAGGCATTATATAAATGCTTATTCCCTTCCTCTTCTCCCCATATTTGGCTCAGTTTTCCGTATCCCAGCTCAAATTGCTAGATTTTTTTTATAACTTTTACTTCAACTAACACAAATGTATAAAGGAAAATTCCAGGAATCAGAAACCTAGTCTTTGATAGAATCAACTATGAAGACTTTGGAAAAATAATAGTATAGCTAGGCCAATAATGCAAAAGAAAATTTTAAAAAAAACTTCAAAACATTGATCAATGCATTGCATAATGATGACCACAGAGGACAGTGAAGAAATATTAGCAAAGAGTTGGTGGGCAATAGAAGTTCTTTAGGTATAATGGCAAGCTAAATAATGACACTCAAGGGTCTGGAGGGGCTATATGACAGGCAGAAGTTAAGTCCTAGTGAACCTAGAGGATCAGTGTCAGGAAAGATGTTTCCTAACCAGTGAAGGGGTGGAAGTGCCAGTGGATGAGTGGAACAAGGCATTGAGTTTCCTCAGGCAAGATTATGGATGAGAGAAATCAGTATCCAATCAGGTAGGTATATCTAATACCTGGTGGTAATTCTGTAATGAGGGCTGACTTTGTGGTAAACAGGAATGCTTCCTTACTGAGCTCTGGGATACTCCTCAGCATCTGGGTAATCTACCCAAGATGCTCAGCTCTGGGAAAGGCAAGGGAAAGACATTCTCATTGATATCATGATCCTTAACTGTTGATGGTCCCTAATGTTCTACATGGAATATGGAGGACAGAGAAAATAAACCAGGACTAAATGCAAAAGAGTGAAAGTGCAGGAACAGATCTGTAAGAATAAGATCAGGAAGGTTAAAAGCTCAGGATTAGCCGAGGCTTGTGATGGAAGCTAAGGACCACAAAGGACCCATGTTAGAGACAAAGGGAAATTCCAAGAAAGCAGAGACATGTTCTTACGGTATGGGAAATGAGAATAGATAATATACTTCTATTTTTTTTTCTTAAACCAAGGATAATATTTAGTTTGGTAAGTATAGAACAAAAATAGTTAATAGAAAATTGAAGCACAATAGTACTGAGACAGTCTGGTTTAGTGAATAGAAAGTCATCCTCAGAGTCAGGAAATCTCAGGCTTGAGTCTTAACCTCTCAAAGAAAATATCTGAGCAACCATGAGCCATTCACTTAACTTCCAAGTGCTGCAGGCTTCTCTCTATACATGTAAGTTACAGAGGAGTTGCTAATCTCCTTCACTGGAGAGTTTGCACTAAAGGATTTTCCTTATTCTGATGAAATGACATGTCTGGACTAAAATACACAAATAAGAAAGGAGATGGCATCTGTCTGTTCAGGTTCAGGTCACCCAACTTGAATGACCTACCTCACCTCTTCTATCACAAAAGGAAAAAGAAATACCCCCTTTTCTTTGCAAAATATAGAGTCATCACAGGCGACACCATGGAAGCCCTTAGGGAGAATGTTGGTTCTACATTCTGTAGTTTATGATAATATAAGAAGTTCATGCTCTTTCTAAGTATTTTCCCGGCATGTAGTCCAGGAATCATTTCCCACCAGCTAAAACTGATTTTGGGGCTCAAGGATAATTTAGAAATCGGAGGTTGAGATACAGTGGAAGTTATTTGGCCAAGTCTACCCATGGAAAACCAGGAAATGGGATATTACACACATCTTAGGAATCAAGTGAACAAACATGCACAGAGGAAGCTAAAGCTTCAATCCCGTGATTTTCAAAACAGAAAAACTATGAGTGAACTCGTTATTTGTCAGCATTAGTATTCAAAAATGTGAAAAGGAGGTGCATAGTTTGCATTGCGACATAGGGTCATCCCACACATAGCTGCATATAAAATATGAAACAACCCTTGAGAAACCCATCTATAGAATAAGGCACATGTTTTCATGCTAAGGGTCGGGCTCACTTTTATCAGCAGCGTGCCTGCCAATCTCTAATGCTCAGAGGCAGCAGCGGATCTTAGGAGCAAGCATGCCACTCCTGTATTCCTACAACACACTAAAGACTTAGAGATCCTACTGACTTTTCATCAGGTACTTGTTCAACCTTTTCTTTCTTTTTTTTTCTGTTGAAAGAAAGAAGGGAAATTATTCTTCCCAGAATTATCTGGAGTCTTTTGAGAGTAATTGCAACACAAATAACCAAACAGGTTATTTCACATGTGCTTCGGTAAGCTAATCGTTTCCTGAAATGACAACATATGGATTGGGGACAGGGGAGAGAATGGAAGAGGAAAGGAAGAGGAAGTGCATAAAATTATGACATCATAGAAATTCACATACCTTTTTGCTTTAATGTGACAAGAGGATAGCAGGCAGTAAAATAATAAAAAGTGAAGGAATGGAGTTGGAAACAATGAGCTGCTGCTGTGCAAAATGGAAATTAAAGCCTGTGAAGTTATTCATTTTTTTCTCGTCCTCATATTTAGTTTTGTTTTAAGAAGCCAGGTTGCTTCTTAAATGATTTAGGAGGTGAGGACAGTCTTACAAAAGAAAATACCATGAAATGCTAAGAGTTAAGGGTTTTTTCAACTGAGAAGCTGGAGTTTTTGTTTTGCAGTCCACTCACAAATATGAAGTAAACCTGTCTTAATTTACAGTACGTAGGTCTGACAAACCACTTCAGTTTTTTAGCTAAAAAGAAAATACACAGAGGGCCAGAAATGACTCTTCCACTAGCCAGCATAGTCACTAATGCTTATATCTACAGGCAAAATTATGGTGCAAAGGAATTGGGAAGTCAGGTATCTGTGAACCAGACAATGTAAGTTGTCTTACTCCAACTTCATGAAGCCTAAAAATCATAAGCTTGTAGATCTAAAGTTGGAAGGGTTCTCAGAGGCCATTTAGTACAAATATCTCTTTTTACAGACGAAGAAAGTAAAGCCTAGAGAATTGAAGCAACATGCCCAAGGCTGCATGGTAAGAAGCATATAGTATCAAGGTGAGATTGCCTCACCTCAAGTTTTGCATCCCACAGAGCCAGGTCTCTTATGGCCCATATGGTGGCAGTCAATACAGATTCACAAACTTTATCATCTTTAGGATTGCCCTTGATGGTTTTGAATCCTGACTAATCTTAGCCTTCTATGAGACCTAGGAAAGCTCCTTCTTACCCCCAACAAGGTGGTCACAATCTATCTCTAACTCTTTGTCCTCTTAGTGTGGGCACTTGGAAGTATCTTTCCGGAGGATGGATTCTTTGTTGATGGATCATTCTGACATTCCTAGCAGGATGTTTGGTCTCCCTTCTGGATGAGTACCTGCTCCTGCTGTATTGCAGGTATTTCAGGTTAGAAAATTTATGGGTAAGAGTTTGATAATTATACAAAGGAAAGAATATATCAGACCCTGGGGTCCCTACTGATTTTAAACATGCAAATTCCCTCTTTTCAGAGATTTCACTTTCAAAGACTTGTGGCAGTTTAAAGGCAATCCTCTTATAATTGTACAAATTGTAATGATTATAGGAACAAGTTGTAATTGTTTCTAGTTAAGTTTTTAAGACTCTTTGATGTTATGATTGGTACTTTGTATGCTAATATATTGATAGGGGTGCTTATTAGCCTGAATGCCTGAATGTAGAAATGGTCACTAGGTTTTCTAAAAAAATAAATCTTTAATCTCAGTAGGTTTATTTGTTAAACATAAAACCAAAAAGAAATTAAATGCTGAGGTGCAGTGATACTAACAAAGAACTAACATTGAGAAATTGATGGAAAGTCTCTAAAGCCAGATTTGGTAACTTCACTGTGAAAGTGCTAAAAAAAAAAACCAAAAAACTAAACATGCGCTGAGCTGTTCTTGTATGTCTCACGATAAGGAACTCATTAAGTTTTACTTCCACTGTCCTCAGGATGCAGCTACATTCCATGATGCATTGGAATGGTTCAACAAGCAAATATACACAGCACAATACAAGCCAATGGCTTCCCTTTTCCATATTGGTTTTGTGCCCATAAGTACATGCACAGGAAAGGATTCTGAAGCCTTCTAATGCTTGGGTCTGATACCTCAGTGCTTCAAAAGATCAAGGGTGTCTTTAAGTATTCCCCTCACCAATGAAAACTGCGACCCCTCTAAGATTTTGTAGATGGTTTTGTGAGCTTCTGAGGTCAAAGTACTCCGGTAATAAGTCTGATCTTCATTCTTCATTTACATATATAGATATATAAACACACATATATGTATGTATACATATATATGTGTATGTATATGTATATACATATACGTGTGTGTGTGTATATATATATTATATATTAAAAATTTTGCTTTTTGTCTTTTTGGAAGGGGGAAGGGGAATTGGGGTTAAGTGAAGGTTACACAGCTAGTATGTGTTAAATGTCTAAGGCCAGATTTGAGCTCAGGTCCTCCTGACTCCAGGGCCTGTGCATTACTCACTAGCTTCTCCTAGATCTTCATTTATATTAATAAATGAAGCTATCTGGTATAATGGACAGCATTTGTATTTGGAGTCATGGAGACCTGGATTCAAATTCTAATTCTGACAGAGAAGTCATGCGCAAGTCACTTAAATTTTATGAAAGTCATTGGTAAAATGGTGATAATTTTAGCTATACTACTAGCTAGTTTGTGTCTATAGTAGGAATCTGAGTTCCCCTTGAGCTATCCTACTGGCAGAATCTAAGTGCTGAAACTGACATGATAATGGTAAGAAAACGTGCACCTACCAGGTTCAAACAACTATAAAGTGCATCGCAAACTTTCAAGTGCTATATATTTGCTGTTGTTGGGTTGTTTCAGTCATGACTGACTCATTGTGACTCCATTTGGGGTTTTCTTAGCAAAGATACTGGAGTGGTTTGTGTTTCCTTGTCTAGTTCATTTTACAGATGAGGAACTAAGGCAAATAGGGTTAAGTTGACTTGCCCAGGATCGCACAATTGGTAAGTGTCTGAGGCCAGATTTGAGCTCAGGAAAGGGAGTCTTCCCAAGTCTAAGGCCAATGCTCTATCCATTATGCCACCTAGCTGCCCCTTAAAGTGATACATAAATACCGCTTATTAATAACAGCCACTTACATTTATGGTGCTTTATGATTACAAAACACTTCCCAAGCCTCATTTGATTTTCCTGGAAAATCTGTGGAAGTCTTATTATCTAATTTTTACAGATGAGAAAACAAAAGCCTAGAGTGGTCAAGGTATCTAAAGTAACTAGTAAATCTAATCAATCCTTTCCAATAAACAGTTTTAAGTAAGCTTCAAGGTAATACGACATGAAACCATGCAACTTTATATGGACAGTTATATTTCAAGGAAAATTCATTTATTCTAAGTTGATGCCCCAAAGTAGGAATCTGAGACCTCATTAATTGATGAAACTGACAGTATGCAATTACTAAAGTGAAGGGTGAAATTGATAAAAGAATATGTATCCAGCAGAAAAGTCATATGCTGTGTCAAATAAATGGGTGACACAGTATATAAATTATTTTATAATATATTATACTGTATATTTCACATACTGAAAAACACCAGTATTCCTTCACTTGGATAAAAAGAAAATAGGGATGTTAAGACATGCATGTGCAGAAGAGAGCCCCGTGTTCTTTGCCTTGTGTTTCCAGGTCAGTCCATTTGCTGCTGCGATTGGTTTTGAAATAGGCAGGTTTCACTACTTCCATTAATGCCTTCCAAAGAAAGAAAATCATCTTGTGTTTACCTTTGCTGTACACAATGCAGTTGTTTTTGTTGTCTTCTACTCCTTGCCAAGTCACATCCAGAAGCCACTTGGGGCCAGCAGTCAGCACCATGGGGACAGGAGCCTTTGTCTTCTGTAGAAAGAACGATAACAAACAGATGCCATTTGCTTTCGTTGATTAAGAACTTGAATAATAATAGTAATAATCATTTTATATTTGCAAACAACTAAATCTCCAAACCCATAATCCAAGGACTTATTCCCCTGCCTCACGGTATTTTTTTTTTCTTTTTTTAAAGATGACAGAAGCTATAAGGCTTTACAGCTTTCAGTCATCTGAATGGTAGAATTATTATCAAGGATTTTTTTTTTCTGAATGATATGGGATCAGATCTCCAAGATTAGACAGATCTCTTGTGGCTCAGAATTATAAAGAGAATGCAGATGACTTTCACTGCAAAGAGCAGAGTGTTTAGAAGTGAACTTTAGACACATTGTACTTTCATATCAACAGGATCTCACTATTTCCTGAAACAGACAGGAAAGAATTTAAAGAATCAGTATCCATTTCAAAGCTCTATCCTGAGCAACATTTATATTAGAGTAGGAAATTATTCTGAATGGATAATGTAATTCCCCCCTCCCAATCCCACTTTTGCTAAGTGTTGCTGTGCCATTTGACTGTAGTGGAAATAATAATAATGCTAATGATTCATTATACATTGTCTCCAGAAAGGCTGTAAAAGAAATGTGAATGAATTCAAATGCAGAGAGAGGAATTAAACCATGATGCCCCTGACTTTCTTGCAGAGGTACCTAAGTAGGGAGATACACATCGATAGTATTTACGTAAATATTACCAAGCACATGTTTTGGATTCACTAATCCAGGGGCTCATCATTTGGGGGCTTTGTAGGCCCCCAAATTATTTGTGTCTAGCTCTTTTTGATAAATTTAAATAGCAGGAAACTGACTTGTGAGGAATTTAGCAAGCCTTAGCTATCTAGCCTTTTTATTCTTGCTACAAGCCAGAGTGAAATACCATTTAGTCTTTTATCACTCACCAGTCCATGTTCTGTATATCAAACATCATGAAGCCACAACACAGAGTACAATAAAAGGGTCTCAAGGTAATTTTGAACTGAATTTTCACCTTGATATAATCCTGTCAAAGGGACTCTAGTCCATTTTGGGACTTTGCCACATGTTCTATGCTATCACAGATTTCCCCAGTTGTCACTAATAGTTGTTCACTTGAGACTTTCCATGTGATCAACTGATTTCAAATCTTGGATGAATCTGTAAAACCCATTTGACGTTCATCTGGACAACTCTAATGCATTAGAAAACAAAATCATATCTGGAACATTACAAATTAGATATAAAATAAATTTGATCCATAAATCCTGCCCCAGTACTATCAGAGTTACTAACGTGGCAATATAACGTAATATTTGATAAAGAAATTGCAATATTAGATATATAGTAAAATTAATCAAGGTCACATACCGCATCAAGAATTTCAATGAGCCAAAGAAAAGGCAGCTAGTTAATAAGGGTGAATTATGAAAAAAAAATTTTTTAGCTAATTGAACAGGAACACCAGTAACTTACTATGAAGAAAGTGTTTTTTCTGTAGAATTAGGAAACACATATTAGAAACAAGCCAAGTTATCTTATTTCAATGTGGGAAAGAGGTGATGATTCAGTATTAATGCCTAAAAAGTTTCATCTTCAGCACTAGGGCCTAATTTTCTGTCTCCAGGCTGAACTAGCCAGGCCTATAAAAAATGCAGGTGCAGCACAGGCTCCTAACAAAATTCAGGAATTCATGTAAAAATGGTGTTTCATTTGTGCAAGCTGGTACTAAGGTTATCTACAGAGTTGCCATTTCTTGGTGCTGACTTTGTATGTGTGTGTAAATAGAAGCCCTTACAAATGTCAGACTGATGTTCCATAGGAACATCTCTTCTGCCTAGGGATGAAAATTAGTCTTTGAGGGACCTACATCCTGTCTAGGGTATGTTCTTTGTGACAGCTGGAATTTTTGGTGATGTAGAAGTATGCCATGCACATCAATGATTTACCTAGTTGACATTATTGCCTATCCTCTTGTTTTTAAATAATTACTTAATCCCACTTTCTACTATTTTGCTACTCTAAGGATGGGGGTAGGGAGAGGCAGATAGTGCCTTGAAACACAGTGAACCTATATATGCATTCAGATATTTTAGTTAGAAGTTACCTTAAAAGGCATCTTGTCCTATCTCTTAATTTTAGAGATGGGTTAACTGAAGACTAGAGAGGTAAAGGTATCCAAAATGACAAAGGCTGTGAATGGCAGACTTGGAATTTGAATCTATGTCTTCTAAATTTCAAATTGAGGGATTTTTAAAATATCTGGCACCACTGCTATCCCCAATGCTTACTACTATGTGAATCACAGTATAATCAAACCAGTTATTATAATTTCTAAAGCCAAACTCCTTAACTGATACATTTGGTCAAAGATATGTGAATCATATAGCCACCTCTAGTATGGCATAACTAACCTAAATCATAATAATTGATTTGCTTTTTCAACCACTGATTTTGTGGAGTCTTTATTAATGTTTC
This sequence comes from Pseudocheirus occidentalis, assembly GCA_028646575.1. NCBI lineage: Eukaryota > Metazoa > Chordata > Mammalia > Diprotodontia > Pseudocheiridae > Pseudocheirus > Pseudocheirus occidentalis. The sequence continues at coordinate 106,312,071 of CM053594.1, forward strand.
AGACAATTCTCTTGAAATAAGTCTGATAGTAATTCAGGATACCTGGGACAGATATTCTTAGTTAAAGCACAGAATTGGGGGCAACAATCTCTTTTCAGCCTGAAAAGTAAATGTAAAAACCAATAAGGAACTGAAGAATGCTAGAATCAGACTGAGAGGGGAATGACAGCTAACAGGAAAAATGTCAGGGAAGAGCTATGCTGCTTGAGAGGCAGGATAAATCAGATTATTTGTAGGGAAATCAACTTCTGCAGACTTGTACTTGACTGTACTCCTATAAGGAGGTCAGGTATATAGGATAAGAGAGTTAGCTGAGACTAACTGAAATCTAAACATGACCCCTACACCCACCATAAAAAATTTTTTAAAAAATATGTGGCTTAACTAAAATGGCATTTGACCATACTTTTATCTTTCAGGCTATAGACTATAAGTTCCATGAGGGCAGAAGCAATGTTTTATTCACCATTAAATCCTTCAGGTCATGTCCATGAACTAAGTCTTCAATAAATATTTCTTGAATAAATTAATAAAAATAACAGGGGCAGAGACCAAAACACTTAGTGATAAAAAGTGACATTAACTTATCATCAAGTATTCATTAAACACTTACTATGGACCAGACACTATTTTACAATTATTATTTCATTTGATCCTCAAAACAACCCTGAGGGGTAGATGCAGTTATTGTCCTCATTTCAGAGATGAAGAAATTGAGGCAAACAGAGGTTAAGTGACTTGTAAAAAGAAACACAGCTAGTAAATATCTGAGACTGAATTTGAACTCAAGGCTTCCTAATTCCATGCCTACTGCTTTATCCACTGTACCACCTAGTAGTCTCAGTACTTGTAAAAATACATACATAAAGTGAATACATAGAAATATAAAGAAAGTAAATAAATACAAAGTAGTTTATCAGAGATGCAGCCAGAGGTTTGGGGATTACAAAAGGATGTATGGAGAAGATTATGTTTGAGTTGTGTCTTAGAGGAAGAGAATGACTTTACTAGGTAGAGATCTGGAGGAAGTGTTTTCTAAGTTTATGGGATGGTCAATGCAAAGACAGAGAGTTACTTGGGATATGATGCCGCATGTATGAAGGACCAAAAGTAGGCCAGTTTGGCTGAACCTCATCATGCAAAAAGAGAAGTAAAGTCCAATGAGGCTGGATATTCCAATAGACTGTGGCCAGGTTGCATAGAGGTTTAAAGCAAAACACACATTATGAAAATGGCACCTAGATTTACCCATGTGTAAGGGCGAAAAAAGAGACCAGTGAGTTTTAGAGTTTTCATGGACATTATAGTTCAGAGAACTGCCTCCTGTCCAGATCAAAAGCAGTGGAATAACTTCAGTTGGTTGCTTACATTATAGTCTCTGATAGGGGAAGTGGTAATGGCACTGGGAAAAAAAACAAAGAAAACAAAGACAGGAAGAGCATCTGGATTAAACCAAGAGGTCTAGAGGTCTAGACATAGAGAACTTGTGTGATTGGGAAATGGGGTCAATTGGGAATTTAATTATCAAGGTATCTGAAGGAGACCAAGATTCCAGAGGTGTGAGAAAAATCTTAGACCTCATTAAGGATGAGTTGTCTGAAGGCATAGTGTGTATCTCCTCCTTGGAGGTCTTCAAGTAGAGCCTACACAATCACTTGTTGGGTATGTTATGGTGGTTATTTCTTTTTTGTATGGTTTGGGCAAAGTGACCCTGTCAACTCTCAAAATCTATGAAGAGAAAAAAACATCAGTGACTGACCCATATACCCATATACCTACTTTCCCATACATATGATAATTAAAATCACGATGTACATAAGTGCTGAGGACATTCTGGATGAGGTTTTTAGTAGGAAATATTCACAAGTGATACATTATGGAAGACCACATCCTTTCTACTGCATCCTTACTATCACAACACTGATGGAATAATATAAAGAATACAAGATCCTGCTGTGTTTATTTGTTTACCATAGAGAAGGTATTTGATTCAGAAAACAGAATTTTGCCTTTAAAGATTCTCCTCCAGTAATGTCTTTCACCGGTACGTGTTAAGATTCCTTGAAATAAGTGATCAATATGCTGTTGTTTGAAATATCTCATCCTGAAGTTAGGTATATTAAGCAAAGCATAAAACAAAGAGATGTATGTTCACCATGGATGACTGCTGTTGTAATGGAAGAGATATAAAACAAAATCTAAGTTGAGTGAGGAATGCTCATAGAATTAGGAATTCCAAAGAGACTTCTATTTCTGATGATGTTACACCAAAGACATTAAATTCTAAGAACACTTTAAATGGTGCCCAAGTAAAGTGTTATGTTATAACTGCCCTGAGAGGCTAGAAGCTCAAGAGGAGAAAGGTTGGGAGCTTTTACAGCAGAGGTAGAAGGTGAAATAGAAAAGTATACAAGGATGAAAATATATGTGGTTGTACTGGAGACAAACATGATGCTTATTTGTTTTGGGGAAGCTGGTATTCAATCCATCTTTTCAACCTATGATTGAGTGACCACATGGCGCTTGGTGCCAGGGTAATGACCCTCAAGGAGGCCCGGGTACTATTACTTTGGAAATCATTGTTTTAGACAAGATACAGCTGTGAAGTTGAATGGATGACCCACAGCTCTCACCCATCTGTTTCATTCACCCTATTCTCTGATCATCTGCCAAGTTAACTTGTTCTGATCCCCATCACATATCTAGTGTATTCTCATCTTCTGCTTACATGACCTGACCAAGGCTCAGACCCTCATTCCCTCTACCCAGGATAACTGTAATATTTGGTCTTATTATTTCAAGCCTTTTCTCACATTAATCCATCCTCCCGATTTTCTTAAAGCACCCCAGTCGGACTATGTCACACACCCTACTTAGTAAACACCAGTGACTCCTTGCTATCACTAGGATCAAATATAAAATTCTCTTTGGGGCATTTAATTTCTTCACATTCTGTCTCATTCCAATCTTTCCAGTTCCTTTTCACATTCCTCCCTTCCATGTATTCTGAAATCAAGATTAACTGGTCTATTAATTGATCTGGATATGTGATGCTCCATATCCCATATATGTGTCTTTGCATGGCTGCAGTTTAAGTCTGAAATGTACTCCCTGTGCAACTCTACCTTTCAGAATCTCTGTCTTCCTTTAAGACTCAAGCACCATCTTTTACATTTAGCCTTTCATGAATCCATCTTCTAATATTACCCTGCATCCCAAAGCTATTTTATATTCATATTTTATACACTCTGTACACACTCGTGTATGTATGTGTTATCTCCTCTGTTTGAATGTAAGATCTGGAGGGCAGGAGGGCAAGAACTGATTAATTTTTGTATTTATATTGCCAGTGCCTAGTACAGTGCCTGACATTTAGTAAATAATTAGGATGTGCATGTTGATACCATCCCCCCTACCCCATCAACACACACACACACACACACACACACACACACACACACACACACCATCTAGGTCAGACACTACAAATGGAAAATGAGATGGATTTAGAACTGAACTGGAAAAAAAAGTAAGAATTGTCTTTGGAAAATTATAAAAATTATTCTAATGATACTATTTTCTCCCTTCCTCTCCCCCAATAAAGAGTCACTTTTTAAATACCATTTTCCCCTCATAGATGTTGCATGACTTTAAGTTATGGAATACTACTTATTGAATAATTGAATTGAGCATCATCAAAAGGGAAACAGACAGACCGCTGTTGGACATAAGCTAGCTATATCATCTCACAAACAAGGCATTTTGAAAGAAAAGAAATGCTAATGATACTACCAATGAAATGGATGAGCAAAGGAGACGATTTTTTTTCATGCATTTGAGTGATTTATTTTGAGTAGAGCCCCTCCATCGAACTTTCAGAAGTAACAGAGTTGCATAGGATGGGCAGGAGTTGTGATCAGACTTTATCATTGAAAAGAGTATCATCACTGATGAAACAGAATAGGTTTTTAACCTTGAGTTCATGAACTTAAAAAAAATTTGATAACTTTATTTTAATATGATTGGTTCCTGTTATAGTACTATGTGTTTTTATCTTATTCATTTTAAAAAATAGCTATGTGAGAAGGGATCCACATGGCTTCACCAGATTGCCAAGAGGGGTCCATATCATTAAAAAGAAGTTAAAGGCACTTAGCTCTGGAGCATTTCAAAAATTGGTAGTGGGCAATAAATTGGAGAAATCATATCTGCCCTTAAGTTCTCTTCTCTAGTTTACGTCTCTTCAGCTTCATCATTCATTTTTCATATGATACAGTTTTTTTAAGACTCTATCCTGCAATCTGGTTGTCCTTTGTGCATGTTCTCTCCTTTGTCCAAAAAAAGCTTATTAAAACATGATGTCCAGAGCTGAAATAATGCAGGATACATGGTTTACCCACTACAGAGGAAAACAGGAAAGTTATTTCTTTGCTTCTAAAATTCTTTCAGTAGCAACCGAGAGTCCCTTAGCTTCATGACTATACATATCATACTCCTGAGAGCCAGTCAGCAACTGAGCAAGCCCTCCATTCTTTTTCTGAGGAAATGGGTGAAGTAGAATCCTTTTTTAAGGACAAAGTAGAGAACATGCAAGAAGGACAGTAAGGTTTAGGATACAGAGTCTTAAAAACTGTATCATATGAAAAACAATTGATGGACCTGTGGAGATGTAAACTGGAGAAGAGAACTTAGGGCAGGTATGATTTCTCCAATTCATTGCCCATTGTCAATTTTTGAAATTCTCCAGAGCTAGGTCCCTTAACCCTTTTTTTGTGTGAGATAGACCTCTCCTAACAGTCTGATGAAACCCTCTGTACTCCTCAGACATTGCTGTGAGCCACCTTGCTCTTGGTTATGATATCTGCTAATCTATATTTTTATATGAGCAAATGCTAGCCTCAGAGTTAGAGTGACTACTTGCCTTCCTGAGGTAGGCAGAGGTGCCCCTAGATGTGTTTTTTCCCCCAGCACATACTATTTTTGCCAGTAGGATAAATGGGCATTTTAGAATTTGAGGTATAATTTCTAAGACAGTCACTAAACATATACTACATCAACACTACAACGTGAAAATGCTGATTAAACATCATTTTGAAAGAGCTTCTCTGAATAGGAAGGAGGGAAATATACTGGTACTGGGGTAAGGAGATCCATCTTGTCCTACTGGAAAGTCAGAGGGGTGATGGGGGAGAATACAGGAGAGAGCAGATTGGGGGAGGGGGTATACAATGGGATCATTGTTTTGGGGTGGTGGGTGGGGGAAAGATATGGAGAAAATTTGTAAATCAAAATCTCATAGAAATGAATGATGTAAACTAAAAATAAACAAAAGTTTTTTAAAAAACCAAAAAAGAAAGAGCTCCTCTGGTGGAATCCCTGCACAACCCACGTTGATTCTGACAGAAGTAATATTTTGCTACAGTCAAAGTAACATGTAGGTAATAAAGAAAAAAAAACCTCTTCAACAATTACATATGAATGTATTTTTCCTGTAAGAATTTAAATATTAATTTTTTTCAAGCAAACTTATACTTATATTCTAGCTATTCCCAAGGTGGGAGGAGGGAGAGAAAGAGAGACAGACAGACAGACAGAGACAGAGAGACAGACAGACACAGAGAGAGACAGAGACAGAGAGACAGAGACAGAGAGAGACAGTGAGAAAGGGAGAGAGATCCAATAACTTGAATCAATTCAAGGCATACAATCTAAGCCCTGGACTTTGGCTAAGCTGAAGTATTACAAAAACAAAAACAAACAAACAAAACCGTGAAATGTTGTGGATTGTTAAGCCTGTACCAGGTGAGTGGAAAGTTGAAAAATCTGTATTTTCAGTTACTATTTAAACCTGAAGTCTCACATTTCGACTAGACAAATTTGAAAAGGACAAAATGGGGCAAAAGTCTTATTTCTAAGGAACAATTAGACTCATCTAATGTTGATAAAACAGGTCAAACTAGCATCCACTTTTCACTAACCTTTCAAGTTAGCTGTACCAACAAAGGAGGTAGCTCTCAATGACTGTTTATTCCAAAGCCAAGAGGTTAATGGAGATAAAACTAGGAAGCACCAAGGTAAGAGAATAGAGAGGCATTCTAAACTATACAATTGATGATATAATGTTATTTCAGGGATTCCTAATTCTCTTCTGAATTGTTTGTCAGTGATTTCTAATTTGAAGAGTACAAACGGAAAGAAATCTCAGGCGAGCCTGAACCAGGACAACCTGACACTACTTGCATTCTTACAGAACATCAATGTCAGGAAAAGGAAAAAAAAAGTTGGTCTCTATTGACTTTGCTTCGGGAAATTATATAAGAAACTGATTACAGAGCTTCAATTCAGTGCCCAGAGATTCAGTGCAACTGATGAAAATGTTCTGGCTGTGTGATTTCTTAACTGAGAAATACTGTGAGGGCAAAAATCTAGTTTTGCCCAGTGAAACACCATTATGTTACCATACCAATTCATAGCCACTTTCCTTAGATACAGATATAAATATATGTAGAAATGTCACAGGTTTGGTATAGATGCCAGGTTTTTATAATCAGGATCAGAAAAAAAAATACCTGGACCTCAGAGAAAGGTCTGATGCCCTCAATTCTAAATTATTCTTTAAACCTAAAGGAAAATGGTCTTGTATGAGAATTGATCATGTGCCTCTAGAGGAAAGAAAAATCTGCATTGTGGAAATTTCAGTTAATGTATCCATGCAGCTCTCCACACTGAAATTTAATTCAAATGCAATTTTACAGGGTGCTGTATCACTCACACTCTGACTCCATGCAGTCTCTGGTACCACAAAATACTGATTTAAACATTTTCTGAGTCAGACTGCTATGCTGTAGAGTCACATAAATTTTTGGACTATCTAGGAAAGAAACTTTTAGTATGGAAGAAAGCCCCCATGCATGGTGGCCACATTATTTAATCATTTTTTGACCAAAGCAAAGACTTGTGTATAAAGATAGGACATATTTATTGGATTAAATGGAACTGCAAAACTCATAACTTGATATTTTTCCAATAGAAAGCAAAATGTTTGAATCACTTTAAAGAAATGACACGGGAAAGCACATAAAATTCTAAGTAGTGCTCCTGAGCAAAAGTGTGAATGGCTTACATATTAGAGGTTTGTTAATTCTTTCATAAAAGGATATAACGTTTTTGTACCTCCATATAGCAATCACAAAGCTCAATTGTGGACCAGTAACGTCAGCTCTATTACTTTTCTAATTATGAAACGACAGATTTTATGTTATGTTTTATATCAAATCTCTCCTATAAACTATGAAAAGTGTTTTCAGATGTGTGTATATGTATTTCTCCAAGTGTTCCCACTGAAATTATAATTACATACTGTAATTATATTAAGATATCTAGTAGGACACCACCCATCTAAGAAGGCCACTCAATGAGATTTTGAGACTGAATTTCTTTTCCTAGACTGTCTCTGCAAAACTATGTGATAAGTGGACTTAGTTCTTTGAAAAACATTAAAATTTTTAAAACTTCCAAAAGTACATACAGGAAAGACATCATGTATATTTTTAAAGTAGCAGTCCAGGAAAGGGTCAGGAAATGTAGAGCAGGGACCCATGACAAACTAACATAATTCTGGATTGGTACTTTTAAAGTGGTTTCACTTAGTCTACACACTTATGAAAATCAAAGAGAATCCCATGATATTTGAAAAGCATGATATGAAATAATTTTCATACAATGGAAACAGTATGACCAAGAATTAAATGAAAGGCAGAAGTTTATGACAAGGAATACTGTAAGGCTCCAATGATTACAGTATTTAACTTCTAGTGTAGTTCTAGTCACTGCAGGGAAGATGTCCTACTTGACTTCTGCTAGTCTTCATCATAATGTTTGCACATTCATGGCAAAATGTTTGGACTATGAAATTTAGAACAGGTTGATTATTGAAGCAAGTTAATTAAACCTGAATTCTGGAATTCTTGGTTGATGAGTACCATAATCATACTCTTTAAGTTGATGCTAATTATATGAGAGTGATTGATGATTTTAAATATTCTTTAACACTAAGATGTCTTTATTTTAGGTTTTCAAAACTCAGGAAAAAATATCTCAAGCCATTATTTAACTAAGTAATTTCAGCTTGAGAAATAATGAACTTATAAAACAAGGCAGTATGAATAATTCTTCAATAAATAAAATTCATTTTTAAAGAGATTTTTGCCACTAAATAGAAACAATCATTTTATGTTCTTTAGAAACATAACAAAACTGTTATTCAAAGTGACACATAGTAATGAAACCTGCTTTTATATTTACAGATGCAAAACACAATTAAAGAACTGAGATACTGAAAGATTTGGTATTCTTTTGTATCCCAGAAACAATATCCACTACTAGCCTTTCTATGAGAAATGCTTGGTTGCACTCTCTTATAGACTCTGTTTATGTTTGGCTCCAGATGACAACCATTCTCTTCCAATCAAAAAGTTATGAATTCCATTAAGCCCAAAGTTATCTATACAGCTCTGGAAGTAACACAGTGCTTGAAGAGTACTATGCTCTTGGGAGATTCTCTTGAGGCAGCTAGGTGGTATAGTGGATAGACTGCAGGACTCAAAAGCAGGAACTCCTGAGTTTAAATCTTTTCTTGGATGCTAACTAGTTGTGTAACCCTAGACTAGTCACTTAAACAGGATTTTAGCTAAGCTGAAGTATTAAAAAAAACAAAAAGAAAAAACCAGCAACAATAACAACTGAAATATTGTGGACTGTTGAGCCTAAACCAGATGAATGGAAACTTGAAAAAAGAAAGGCAGCCTAAATTTCCTCATTTGCAAAATGGATATAATGATAATACCTAATTCACAGAGTTGTTATAAGGATCAAATATGGAGCATTTTGCAAACCTTAAAACACTATATAAATAGTATATATTGTTTTTACATAGTTTTCAGTATAGCAGGTGTATTCAGTGCTATTAACATCAATATGGGAGAGAATTTTTTTTTCTGATATAACACCTAAGAGCACTGGCTCTGGAGTTAGAGGTCTTGGATATAAATGTTCCCTTTACTTATATGACCATGAGTACGTTATTTTAGCTCCCTGGACTTCAGTTTCTTCATATAGAAGATGAAGGATTTGGTCTCAGAGGTACTTTCCATCTACTCTCCCATCTACCCAAAAGCCATATAAAAATAAGCTGTAGAAGATACCCAATTCTAAATTTATTGAAGCTCTTTCCAGTCCTGAAGGTCAGGTGGATGGTATACACACACGCGCGCGCACTCACACATACACACACACACGTGATTTCTCATCATTGATATAAAAGTGATGAATGCTTTAGACTGGTTCAAATGACCCTTTAACACTTGAAGTCCATGAAGAAATCTTCAAATTGTAAAGATATGTCCAAAGAAGGAGAAAAGCAATCTAAGCTTTAATATATGAGAAAGGAAAAATATTGAGGGAATTACCAATTATTCTAGGCATTCAGTTCATGACCACTTAAGGGAGAGGAAGCAAATATAAGTTTATTACTTGATGACAGGTGCAACATACTCAAGTTTGGCAAACTTCTGGGTTAAAGGGTAGAAGGCTAAATTAGGCAGATGTCATGTAAAAGTAGTTCTAGTAATGATATGCTAATTAGCAAGATAGTTTGCAATTTTGAAGAAATTGCAAGTGTACAAATGGAGTGAACAAAGTTGAAATTCTAAGCATGACTACAGATGTCATTGTTTTTTGGAAAATTTAATCAGTATGTACAGAAGTATTATGTTAATTCTATGGTAAATTCTACTAAACCCTATTCTGATACCACATTCCATGGTATAGAGGTGACCTAGAGTCCTTAAATACAATGCTAGTAGAAGAAAAGTTTGGGCAGTTCCTATCAAAGAAGAAATGCTATGCATACAGGACCAGGAAATTGCTATGTGTGTTGTCCAAAAAGCACCTCAGCAAAAATTTGTAGGAGCTAATTGCTAGATTAGCCAGGATATGTTTTGCTTTTTTTTTTATCAGGGGGTGGGGTTATAGTAGTTATTAAAAGTCCATTCACTACAGCAATTCGCTGAGCAGTTGCCATTTGAACTGATGGAGCAAATAGCCACAGTGTTGAAATCATACGTACTTTAGGTACTAAAATACTTTGGTTTGGGAGCATAAACATTAGAATATGTGACTTGATTTCTGCACTATTTCAGTAACAGGGGTGGTAAGCCTCTAGTTTCTACTTTATGCATAGACTGTAAGATTAACTCAAACAATTAAGCTTCCCTTCCATTTGCTTTTTTTTTTTTGAGGGGGGAAGGCAGGGCAACAGGGATTAAGTGACTTGCCCAAGGTCACAAGACTAGTAACTGTTAAGTGTCTGAGGTCAAATTTGAACTCCTGACTCCAGGGTTGGTACTCTTTTCACTGTGCCACCTACCTCTGGCGCCTTCCTTCCCAGTATATTCTTGTAAAGTAACAAATTGCAACGAGGGAAAGGTAGAGGTGGGTTTCCATTGATACAAGCACTGGCTTTCTAATCTATTATAAAGGTACAGGTGGGGAATGGATAATGCCCTGAAGATACAATCAATAATGTCAAAACAAAACACCCTTAAGCTTTCATTTCCTATGTGATAAAACTTAAGTATTCAATAACTTAAAGTAGAAGGAAATTAGGTATTTCTAATTCCCCTATACTTAATATAGTTATATATTATATATATATTATATATATAAGTATATATATATATATTATATATACTTAATATACTTATATAGCTACTTAATGGCCACTCATTTTCAATCTTTTGAAGAACTCAAGCAGGGCAGCTAGGTAGGGCAGTGAATAGAGCACCTGCATAGAGTCAGGAGGACCTGAGTTCAAATCTGATCTCAGACACTTACCAGTTCTGTGACCCTGGGCAAACCATTTTACCTCAACTTCAAAAAAAAAAAAAAAGAACGAAGTGCATGCATTACCCTAGTTGGCAGAGAGGATAGAATACTAATCCTGAAGTGAGGAATAGTTAATCTTTCTGAGTTCAAATTTTGCCTCAAACACTTACTGGTATGTCACTTAATCCTTTTTGCCCCATTTTCCTCATCTGTAAA
>CM053594.1:106323670-106334889 GCA_028646575.1 Pseudocheirus occidentalis
TGCTTGCTTTTGCTCCCTTTGCTTGCTCATGTTGCCACTCAATTGCTTGATTTTTGAGTTTTTTGCAACAGTAGAACTCTGCTTCCAGAGAGGAGAGCTTTGTTCCAAATTGTTGGGGCTTTCACAGGTGCCAGAGCTTTTATTTTGGTGCCTTTCTAAAGCCTCCACAGGCTTTGGCCCCTGGTCACACACCCCAGGACCTTCACTCAAGACAGCAATCCAGATCCAAGCACGGTGAAGCAAGAGCAATTACCCCTCAAAATGGTTGCTTGGTCCCCTTATAATTTGTAGGCCAGGAGCTCTGAAGCAGCCATGTGGAGGTGGCTGCACAGCTGCTGCACCTGAGCTGCTTCTCCCTTCTGGGAGCAGAGGCCAGACTGCACTCTCAGTCACTCTCTTCCCAAAGTCCACGCTGACCTTTTACTTTGCCTTTGGCATTTATGGATTGATAATTCTGGAAACAGCCACATCTGATATAGAAACAACCACACCAAGAAGTGGTGGTCCACTCTCCCAAAGTCCCTCCAGCCATGGCTGATTGGGGCTGCCCTTGGGCTAAAACTGCAGGCTCAGGCTCAGCTCCCAGTGTGCTGTGATGGACCCTTCCCGTCTGCCTCCTGGGCTGCCTTCAGCAGGAGCTTTGTTTCTCTCTGTCACTTTGTGGGTTCTGTAGCTCTACAATTTGTTTAGAGTCATATTTTATAGGTATTTGAGGTCATTATGGGGGGAGCCCATGGAGTTTTCCTGCTTCTATGCTGCCATCTTGACTTCGCCCCAAGAATTTTAATTTTAAAGAAAATATAGTCCAAGTTTTTTCTCTACGTGATTCTAACTAAAAACTAACAAATTAATACAATCTCATTCTTTAACTCTGATGGGAATGCTCCTATATAGATATATGTGTATGATTTATTTATGTATATTGATAAGCATATGTGTGTAGATGATATCTACATATCTATATATGTATGAACCTATGTCATAGAGAGAAGGCTAAATAGAAAGATAGATAGACAGACAGACAGACAGATAGATAGAAGATAGATAGATAGATAAAATGGAAGTGGTTATTGGAGAATGGGTAAGAGTAATGGTAGCAGAGTGCAACTTCACAGAAACAACAGCCTGGAATCCCAAGGGGACCTATGGAGACATCTGGTCAAACTCAAACCTGAGGAAGAATCCTTCCTACAACATTCGAGAGAAGTGCTCACACACATATGTAAGAAAAACTTCTTTTTTCTACAATACCTACAATTATGCAACTTATATCCTTAGAGATTTTCCTGGAACCACTGTGGCAAATGACTTGATCAGCATCACATGGCCATGTATGTGTATACACACACATACACACACACACGTATCATTATCCTAAGTCCAGTTTTCCCTCTAACTTCTACTTTAATATGTCTCTTACCCAGTTACAGAGTCCACCAAATAATATAAAGGATGGATAGAGTTCACATGCAATTGAGTGGTGGCAACCTTTATTACTGCCTCCAAATCCCTGTACATGATTCTACAGCCCCAGTATATTCTAAAATCAATGGCTATATCTATAGATGACTGAATCACTCTCTTGGGAAGCTGTTAAAGCCGAAGGGAATCTCTTTAGGAATGGTTTTAAAGATCTCCTCTTCATGTCCATAAAAGCAAGGTAATAAATTATCTTCCACGATAATTGATAAGCATGATAATAGTGCTTATCCTTGATTCTCTGATAACAGTAGTTAACAGTTTCAGTGTTACATTATGCATGATCCTTGGCTGCTATTAGTAAATGCTAATTGCATCATGCTACATAATTGTTTTTCAGTGGTTTTCTAAACATTTCAAAGGTCTATAAATTTAATGTTTGAGGGAATATTCTGTCAGTTGAGAATTAAAATAGAGCTATAAAGACCATTCACAGGAATACAGAAGCAGAGTAAAGATCAAATAGGAACTCCATTTTTGACAGAAGAAATTCTTTTTATGATTCAAGCAAAGCATTCTAGTATACTTACAAGAAGTATTTACATGCACTTTATTACCTATATATAATTTTGATTTATCCTGGTTGGGGGGATGTGATTTCATTGTTGTAGGGATCATTTAATAAGGAAACTTCCTTTTTCTATGATAGTGGAAATTATGAAACTTATACCCTTAGAGACTTTCCTGGGACTACTGTGGCAAGTGACTTGATCAGCATCACATGACCAATCCGGTGGAGACCAGATTTGAACCAGGACTTCCTGATGTTGAGGCAATCTTTCTATGCCTCACTGTACCAGTTTTATTTCATTTTACACATGCCCACTTTTATAACTAGAGCAGCTAGGTGGTACAGGGGATAAAGTGCCAGGCCTGGAAACAGTAAGACTCATCTTCCTGAGTTCAAATCCAGCCTCAGACACTTACTAGCTGTGTGACCATGGGCAAGTCACTTAACCCTGTTTGGCTTAGTTAGTCTGTAAAATGAGCTGGAGATGGATATGGAAACCACGGCAGTATCTTTGCCCAGAAAACCCCAAATGGGATCAGGGAGAGTCAGAAATGATTGAAGTGACTAAAGAACAACAACATCATCAACAAAAATAACCTTTTGTAACTAGAACAACATTCAAAAGTTCATAAGAGCTACCCATCTCCCCTCCCCTTCACCACCTTTGTGTCTATGTGTTTGTCTCTAGGCTGAAGGGACAGTGGCCTCTCATAGTCTTAGCAGCAAGGTGGTACAGATGATAAAGCTCTGGGCCTGGAGTATGGAATACCTGAGTTCAAATCTAGTCCCAGTAACTTATTAGATGTGTGATACTTGAGTTATATCTGTTGAAAGTTCCTCAAATATAAAATAGTGATTCTAATAGCACCTACCTCCCAGGCTTGTCATGAGGATAAAAAGATAATAATTGTAAACACCTTAGCACAGTACCTGTACCATAGTAGTTTCTTAATAAATGCTTGTCCTTCACCCCCAGTTTCCATCCCACTATTGATTAGCATGAAAGCTTTGATTTGTACCATTCCTGACCTGGGTTGTTTCTCCGATTCCTTAAGCAGTCTGGTGGCTGCCATATTGATTCTGGAATCAACACAAACACTAAATTAGGTTAGCCCATTACACATCAGAACTTCTGAACTCCAGTGATGTACCAGTTTCATCCTCCCCAAGTTGCAGGGATTATAGCTGTACACCCCCACCCCCTGCCAGGTTTTTCTTTCCAGTAATGACCTAATCTAATCATGTCATTATGTGCAGAAATCTTTAATCCTTCCCTATTATTCTTCAAATAAAATTAAAGTTCTTTTAGATAACATTTAAGGCATTCCAAATCAGGTTCTACCTTTCTAACCTTATGTCATATCATTGACTTCTGCATGCTCTATGATTATGCAAAAATGAGCTACTTACTGTTCTCCATGTACACCCTGACATAGGCCACTTTTGTGCCTTTGCTTTTACTGTTTCACCCATTTCCCCTTTTTCTCCATTTGTTGAATTCTCACGCAACTTGAAAGGGCAGCTAAAGCACTAGCTGTTCAAGGAAGACTTCCTTGGCTCCACAGTTGCTTAAGTCAAATCAACAAAAATTTGTTAAACACTCACCATGTACCAGGCTGTATGCTAAGTGCTAAGGATGCAAAGAAAGACAAAAACAGCCCCTGTCTTCAAAGAACTGGATATAAGAAATACACAAGTATTCAGAAGGCAATCCAAATGGGGAAAGCATTAGCAAGTAGGGGGTGCGGGAGAGGCTTTCTGAAGTAGTTGAGATTTGAGCTTAGTTTTGAAGGAAGACAAGAAAAGTAAAGAGGTAGAATATTGCAGATGTAGAAGACAGTTATTGTAATGGCATGGAGATGGGGGTTAGAGTGTCATGTTCAAAGAAATACAAGTTGTCCAGTGTTGTTAGAATGTAGAGTATATGGAGGAGAGTCAAGTGTAAAATGACTGGAAAGGTAGGAAGGGGCCAGATTATGAAGAGCTTTAAACATCAAATAGGAATTTCTCTTTAATCCTAGGGGTAACAGAGAACTGTATCTCATTGGGCAGGGGATCCATGAATCCAGTATGAAATATCATACTAAACACAAATGGATTTTGAAAAGAGGTGGGAAATGATATTTCCTTTTTCCTACCTTCTTTCTGACTTCTTTGAATATTTGTTTTCATTTTTACCTATCACCATAATTCAAATCCTAGCTTCTGAAGTAACAAGTAAAACTTAACAGAGGGGGTCTGATAGCAACTAGGACTATGTTTGATATTTCTTTGACTTACTATAATGTCTTGCATATGGTAGGCCCTCAATAATTACTGATGGGAGGAAGCTTAGTAGAGTTCAAAAGAATATAGGATTTGGGACTGGAGAATATATGTTCAAATCTCAGCTCTGCTACTTGTTACTGGTGTGACATACCCACTTTATACAAATAATTTTGTCTCTCTGGGCCTCATTTTATTTATGTAAAATTAGGTAGCTGGGACAAATAATCTCCAAATTCTCTTCCAGCTGGAATAATCACAGGGTCTAGGATCCCGTGGTTATTGTTATGCAAGTAAAATAGTTCTATAGCTCATAAAACATGCACACATATCTGCCACCAATGTAAACCTCACACTTTGCTCCACAAATATGTGAAAAAGAGGGTATAGCATCTCTGTAGGGAACTCAGGGATTTTTCCTTCTGGTAACAGGAACTCAGGATTAGAAAAGAACACTGTATCTTCATAGTTATAGAGTCTAATAACATATGTGAAACAGAATGAAGTGTTTTCATTGCATTTGGGAATCTGAAAAAAAAACACCTTTCATTTTAAAAATGTTAAATCTATTATGTGAAGGGAAATGCACTGTCTCACACTTTTTTTCTGTCATAAAAATCGAGATCTGATAGGAAGGGATGAGGGTGCAGAGTTGAACAAGAGAGTAATAATGAGGAGTCCAGCAGTGGAACCAGTAGATACTAAGTCTGGGTTCCAGTAAGACTCAACAAACAACTCTACTCAGAATCTAGATTGCTGGAAAATAGCCTGTGGCTTCAAGATTAGCTTTCTCACCAGATTCCTCAGTTAAATCAGCACAAACAACATCATGAATGCATAATTATGATTATGTATTAACCTGTGCATAATAGATATAAACTCTACAAACAAACAAAAAAACAACTGAGAAATGACACCACCATTTTCAAAATAATCTTAAAGGAAAATTATGAAATTGGATTCTTATGGATGGGACTCATAGCAACTTCTTACTTTCACAGTCACTAGAGATTTGCTGACTTTGGGTGAAAAAGTTGTGTGGGATGCAACAGAAATAATAAAAAGTCTGTTTTTGGACACTGCCCATTAGCAATATTTTTTAAAGTTAACTTTGTGAACTGGAGAAAGAATGTTTAAAATAATATGAAGTAAAGAATAAGGAATGTTGATATTTTACCTTAATGTGTCCTTCAAACTATTGTAGGTTGAAGGAAGAATAATTTGGAATAAAAATCCTTGTATTTCTAAATTTTATAATAAAATCAAAGTTAAATGAAGCTAAAATTGTTTGGGAGGGAAGAGAATGCTTTTCATCCACTGGCACTGACAGGACTGGGGAACCACTGCAGGAGATATGTGGAAGATAAGCCATGTCAGCCTGGAGAAACTCTTGGGAAGCTATGGGATTACAAAATCAAATCTTTTTTTTATTTGCTTTTTTTTTTTGGAGCAAAAACATATCTTTAAGAATGTTTTAACTTAATCTCATCTACTGTAATTTAAGCCCCCTTTTATATTGACTTTTTCTGGTGAAAAGGGAGATTCAAACTCAATATAATAGCCATTCACAAACAGTTCTTGGAGGCAGATTGCCAACCTTATCCTTATCAAGACAAACAAAATCTTATTTCTTTAACCTTATTCTTTTCTCAAACTTCTATTTATTGCTGCTGTCCTCTGGAGGCTCTCCAAGTATTCTCCATTCTTCTCCATTTAATCCCAGAATTCCAGAGTCTCAGAGTCTGAAGAAATGTCAGAGACAGTGTAGTCTAGCCTATATCTAAAGAAGAATGCCCTCTATAACACACCCAAGTGATCATCCAACCTTTCCTTAGATATCAAAGGGGAAAGGTACCTCCCCATCCTCAGGGCAGCCCAGACGACTTTTGAATGAATAGTTTTCATTAATAGGAAGGTTTTCTTTCTAACAGTTCTAAATTTTCCTCCTTGCATTCACTGATCATATTTCTGAGTTTTGGGTCAAGAAGAACAACTCTAATCCCTCTTTCAAAAACAGCACCTCAAGTACCTAAACCAGCTATAATACCACCTATCCCCCAAATTTAATCTTCCATAGTTTAACTTTAATTCCCTCAATCAGTGTTGGATCTTGAACATCTTTGCTACTGCTGTGACTTCATCTAGCCACATAACCGTTCTGAGCTTTAATTTCCTTGAAGAGATATCTCTGAGTTACTTACTATTCACCATCCCAGTTACTATCTTCTGAATCAACCCCACATTAACAATGTCTTTCCTAATATGTAGTACTGAACACAGTGCTGAACATGTGGTCTAACCATTGCAGTATGTAACTACTCTTGGACATTGGATCTCTGTTATTTCAGTTTAAGACCACATTAGTTTTTCTGGATGCATATCATGCTGTTAGTTCAATGCATTTGCAGTTCATTAAAATCCAGATGAAACACAGAACTTTTGGAAAGACGTTATGAATATGGTATATATTATCGGCTTCTACATGACAAAGCCTCTTATATTATCCTTTTGGAATATATGGGGAAAGGGGGAGCTAGACATTTATGGAATTAAGTATTTTGTAACTTTTTGAATGACTAATAAATAAGTCACTGTCGATTTTAAAGTAAGTCTTCAGTAGTCTACTACAAGGGATCTATCTTTGTCCAATGGAGTCTTAACAGTTTTACTGATTATTCAGTTAGGAGGATGAAGCCATTTATAAATTACACAGTTAGAAGAAACAGCTAATACATTTGAATGGCAAATGGCATCAAAATATCTTGATGGCCTAGAATGCGGATCTGACTTACTGATAAAATTCAATAGGCACAAATGTAGGGTCTTACACTTGGGTTCAAAAAGTCAATTTCATATGTACTAGAAGACTGTAGATGCCTGCTTGATAGCTATCTGGATGTGAAAAGAGGTTTGGGAGATTTAAAGGAGATTAAACTAAATATATGCCAAAAGTGAGATAAAATTACAAAAACAAAAACTCATCACCAACTGACAACAAAACCCCCAAAGACCAAACAACAAAAACAAGAATGAGTTTTGTCTGAATTGAGAGAAATAGTGTCCAGGGTGACAGATGCATTGTATGCTGCCCACATCAGATAACCTCTAGTTCCATTCCAGACAATATATTTTAGGAAAAGCATTGATAATCTTAATGGTAAACAAAGGCTACAGGATCACTTATTTTGGGATGTTATTTTAAGTATTCTTATTCAGGTATAGGTTGAACTGAATGGATTATGAAACTCAGATGCTGAGATTTACAGATTCTATATCTTATCTGCTCCTCTTAAGTGCTTTGGCTGGGGTAGAATTCAGGAAAGAAACATCTCAGTCTTGGGCAGCTTTAATTTTAATCCCTCACTTCTAAACAGGTACTAAGAGCTCCAGAACACTTTAAAGATGTAGTAATATGCCTCAGAACCATTTTTACTTTTTAAAAAACTAAATAATTTAATCCATACACATTTCAAGTTAAACATTTAGTAATTATCGACTGTGTACTGAGAAATGTGCTAGAAAAAGAATGACATCTATATAAAACTCAATCCCTTTTGATGGAGTGCACAATTTAGTAAGGAGACCTGGTAGACTAGTAAAAACCAAAAACACATATATAAAGTGCATGAAAAAGTTGAAAACAAGTTCTTTGTGAGCTTTTTCGGAAAAGGTAATTTTAGAAAGATGAGGGAAGATTCAGTCAGACTTCATAGAAGAAGGGACATTTGAGTTTTGCTTTAAAGGACAGGTAGGACGGTCATCAAGTAAAGAAAAGGAAAGAATGCCTCAAATATCAGCAAAGACAGAAGGGAGGAGGAGTATTAAATGAGGAAACTGAAAGTAATCCAGTATGGCCAGAGCAAAGGAACATAGACTATTTTAAAGTCTCCATAATCTAATTATGGAGGATCTTGAATATTAGACCAATGACTTTGAATTTGCTTACATTACAGGTCATAGAACTTAGAACTAGAATGGAATTTAGAGATCAAATGACCACTTCAGCATGAGAAAATATTTTAGGTGTCATTAGAAACCTCCCTTGGTTTATAGAGGAGGAACCTGAGGCACAAAGCATTCTAGTGAATCATACAAAGTCATACAAGCAGTAATTAACAGAAGTGCTATTTGCACCTTTGACTGAGCCCAGTGCTCTTTTCTCTAGTACCATAATTCCTCAGTTCATCTTGTTCAGCTTCCTAATTTTACAAAGATTTTCGTTCAGAGACAGTCACTTCATCGTTAAAGTTGTACAAGGAGTAGACAATCACCAAAGCTAGAGCATTTGACTTGAAATCCAGTGCTTTTCCCAATCTACTTGTTCCACTTTGGATGTTATGAGCCAGGAAAAGATCTTGGAACATCAGTGACTCTGCACTCATGACTTATTCACTTCCTTGTACACCAAGATCACCTTGAGGTCCACTCTTTCAGTACTCTTGGATATGACATTTACCTTCTAGTTCATTTCAATTTTCTAATCTGTACTGCTAAAAGAGAATTGCATAGACTGAGGGACTATTACTAAACTACATAATATACTCCATAATTTTTCAGAGAAATATTGAGTTTGTGAAATTTCTTAAATTAGTAGATAAAAAATGAAAATGCTAATTAATTAACTAGAATCTTGTCTAGATAATTCAAGAAAATCATCTGGGATTTCAGTTTGTACCTTATGTTGGGCATTTTATAGATATAGTCTACCACCAAAGATCTGTAACCAAAAAGTGATTATAATCAATCTAGAAAGAAGTGACAGTAAGGATGATGGGGTGGGAAAAGAACACAAACCAGAGCCAGAACCCATGTTGTTGTTCCAGGTGGTCATTAAATGTGTAAATTTGAGCAAGTTGTTAAAAAATTTAATTCATTTCATATAGAATGAGGGAATTGGATTAAGTGATGTCTAAGTTATTCTTTATTTTTAAATAACTATGCTTCTAATCATTCAATAAGCACTTGTTATCACTGTAAAATATGAAATATCAAAGTTTTCAAAGAAGTTGCAGGTGACCAAAAGGGACCATGGAGAGATACAAGGGTGACTAGAATCAGAAGAGATTCTATTGAGAGAGAAAAATATTTATCTTTTGTAACAAAGAAACAAAAAAATAGATCCAAGGTCCATATAGAAATGACAATAAGACCTCCAAAATTACAGCAGATTGGCTAAAATATATGAACAGTTTTCAAAAGACAATTTGCAATCTAACAATGATCACATGGCATAATGTTCCAAATCAGTAATTGTTAGACAAATGTCAATTAAAACAAGTCGGAGTTGTCAGCTAATATTCCTCGAAGTGACAAAGATGAGAAAAGATGGGAATTAGAAATGCTGATGTAACTGTGGGAAGACAGGGGCTAATACTGTTATGGAATCTGTGAATTATTTCATTCATTCTGGGAAAAATGGAATTATATGAGAAAATATATTAAACTGTCCCCATTTATGTCACTTGCTACTTTTGTGACTTTGGGAAGCCATTTAATATCTTTACCCTCAATTTCTTCATCTACGAAATTAATGGGGTAGCTGGGAGTGGTGGTGCCCAACTCTAATTCCAAAAACCTGAAAGGCTTGGCTATGATATCTCTTGATCTCAGGTGTTCTGAACTACAGGGGTTTAAGGTGATCAGATGTCCACGCTAGGTCTGGTACCACTGTGGTCAGTCCCCAGAAGTAGGATAAGAGATAGAAGGGAGAAGGAGCAACATGTTGCCCAAGAAGGGGCAGATTGGAAATGGAAAAGGTCAAATTTACTTTACTAATCAGAAGCAGATTGGGCCCCTAAGAGTTCCCAGGCTTGGATATTTAGAGACCCAGCATCAAAAATGTTTATTGGCTTAGTGAATCAGTTTTGCTTAAGTGTTTTTCTTTGTTTAAAGATAAAATTTAATGGAGGAAAGGCATAGTGGGAAATGACCAACCTAAAACTAAAGGAACAATAAAACACAACAGAACAAAAAAATTTAGGCTGGAGCATATTATCAACAAAGGCTTGTGTACCTCAATTGTCCTAAGAGATATCAGTACAAAGGAAAAAGAAGTGTATTTACCATGTTATAAGAGTAAAGAGAAATCCATGTGTTCCACTGGTATTCATATAATGTCACGAGATTGAAAAGCAGTATTCTTGAAAGCTTGGTGACCCCCAAGACGATGAATCATGAGAATACTTAGATAAGCACTGCACAGGATGAAAAGGCACTAATTTAAGCTGCAATAGGTGCTGCTGGAGGCAGTTCTCCCTTCAGTGAGATTCCAGATACTTCAATGACCCAAAATATGTGTTTGGTTCATTTGGTTGAGTTAAATGTAATATAGACAAAGTCCATCAAAACAGACTTCCAGATTTGGGGCCTGAATTGCCATGAGGAAAAGTTTCTCAGATCACACAAGAAGAAATGAAGCTAGAATAACAAACAAAGAAGGAGCAGTTGGGGAAACAGGAGGAAAAGTGGTATAGTTTAAGTGTCATGGAAGCTGAGAGTTTCAAGAACAATATTGTCAAAAACAACAGAGGGGAATAATTCTTCCCTATAGCTATGAATTTAGAGGAATGCTGCTAAGAACAAATCCTTTGCAGTTAATATTTCATATCTTTCTCCTTAGTAAAATGGAAATTCCACTCTGGTTCAGTTTTTTGATTCATCTCTTCATCTTTCTGGTCTAACACCCAGCTGAAACCAAGGTTTCACACATACTCATACAAATATGCAGAAACCCAAGTTAAACATGTGGAAACAGGGACAAAATGGATGTGGGAAAATTCACATGCTTTGAAAAAAAACATATTAGACATATTAATAGATATTTGAAAAATCACTCCTCTCTCTACCAAAATAAAAATAGCTTGTTTTCAGTCAATAATAGTCAATAACATGTTGGGGTTTTTTTGGGGGGGGGAGGAAGGGGGTAGGCAAGGCAAGTGGGGTGAACTGACTTGTCCAAGGTCAC
>CM053594.1:106334989-106351463 GCA_028646575.1 Pseudocheirus occidentalis
AGTCAGCTCCTAGACCAGTTCATAAAAACCTATTTAATGCCATAATGTAGTAGAATTAGCAAACTGAGTTTTGAATTCTGAGAGCAAGAGGCTATGTAGTAGAGAGAAGAGGAGGAGAAAGTGAGTGAGTTTTCATACCAAATCCTGTGGTCAGGGCTCAATTTAGAAAAAAAAAATAGGTCAAATTTATTACAAGCAATTCCCCAAAACTACTATTGTCTCCTCATGTCATTTCCTAGTACCCTTGGTCCAAATTCAATTATTCTTCCCTATATTCCACTTCCATTTTAGCATTTCTGTTTTGGTTACTATGGCAAGATAAGCAAAGATCCCAAATAGTCCACAATCCTAAATGAGCTTAACCCTCCCACTCCCCAAAGAAAATTAAACAAAAACTCAAAATTTTCATTGCTTGAGAGCGGTTAATCTCAACTACATTTAGGGAGAATAAGTTCTTTTTCATCTCTAAAAGAATATTTCTTTTTTTTAATCATACTTATTGTGCAGCTGATTGTTAGAAAAAGTATTCCTATCATATGCAGATATATTTGCATTTTTAAAGGAGGATGCTTGCTTTAACACAAAGAAAGCCCTTGTTTATGGAATGTAAGGTATAACCAAATTAACTGATCATTTTCAGGCATTGTGTGGGAAAACAATTCTGGGAAAGGAAGCTTGAACCTATATGGACAACTTATCCCTTCTTCAGAAGGTCTCCTTACTACTTACTTTTCTTCTTCTCAAGCCTTGAACCCACAGATTCTACCGAAGCTCCATGTTAGTGTTAGTTTTGTTGTTGTTTTTCTCACAATGGCCATCGTGGTACTGAATACAAGACCCACAGCAATGAGGAACATGGTGAACAGGATGATCTGTTTGGAGATATCAGGTACCTTCAATGTCATCTTGCACAATCCAATATTTTACTGATGAAGAAACTGAGGCCCAGAAGAAGCGAGTTGTCTTTAAGAATTAGTTTTTGTTTTTTGATAATGATATTTTAGTAGCTCAGTTCTGAATGAAAAGACATGATTATGTGGGTTGCTTGCTAAGTCAGGCATTTAAAGTTGTGGAGTGACAAAAGGGCCACTTGAGTGGGTCTGTAGGGATTGGCTTGTAGTCTTCCTGAGATTTGTTGACAAAAACTTACAGATGGCTGGGGAGTCACAGTGAAACTAGATAAAACACACCCATAAGAATGTTCCTGCTCATGAGGGAGAGAGAATACTTTCTGAAAAATCTGAACTCCAGCAGTCCCTTCTCTCCCAGGCCCTTATTACATGTCACCTGTCACTAATTGGCAGCAGCTGCTCTAGACAGACCTGGCCCCAGCAAACAGATTGCAGAGTTTTTCTTGCCCTCAGGAGATCTGTCTCTCCAGGTGAGGTTTGGGGCCATGCATAGAGCACTGTGGTGAGCTTACATTGCAGTTGCTTGGTCCTGTGGACAAATTAAGGAATATAATATTTCAGCATCCTTCACCAGGTCCTTGAGGAATCCTGGGTGCAATTAACTGACATGGATGTTTAAGAGAAGCACTTGAGTTAAAAGTATGAAATGGATGACATCTTTGGGAATGAAATGTAATTTAGCCTAAGCACATGAATGAGGACACATCAATCAATCAACATACAATCAATTAACAAGTATTTCTTTAACACATCTACTAAGTGTGAGGCACTGTGTTAGCCTCTAGAGACAGAAATAGAAAGAACAAACAGTCCTTACAGTAATCTAATGGGTGAAAGAAGTCCATATATGGATCAAGATGTGCAGAATAAATGTAAAAAGAAGATTAAACACAAAGTAGTTTGGAAGACGCTAACATTTGGAGAGATCAGGAAAGGCTTCAAGGAAAACGTGGTATTTGAGCTACTTCTTGCACTATGTTAAGCTGTTCTCCATATTTAGAGCTCAGACTAACCAAAGCTGTGAAATTCAGGCTTGTTTTCATTCAAAGTTAAAAAACATTCACACATTTTAACTTTTCAAAAAGCTCAAATTCACCACTACATCTTGTTGACAGAGTTGCAGTATCATTCACTTGCCAGAACACTGGACAACCAATGATGTCATTTTTAATGTTTTCTTTTTCTCTATAATATTATAAAAATGAAGCTTATTCTGTTTTTAATCACAGGCCTTATCCAGCAATCAAGGCAGGTATATAATAAGCTAAGCTACTCTGTAAATCTAAACATTCCCCACAAATGGAAAAGATACAGCCTGAGCTCTCTGATTGTTACTAAGGCAACTATCTAAAATGAAAATCTGATTAACCCTTTCCTGCCTGTAACTATCCATGTGCCATGTTAGTTGACTTCCATGCACTTATCTCTCCTTTTTCCCCCTCAAGAAATTCATAATTGTGTTGCTTCAGAGTAGTTATGCTCTAGTTATCCTATCTGAGGTTGAGAGGGCTGTAATAGGTAAGAGTTTCGTCTGGCCAGCTGAGTTGGGTGGCTGCCTCCTTATTAGGATTATATTGCAGAAAACAAATAAAACAGAACTCATGAGGCTTGCAGCTCACTTAAGGCACAATTTTGATTACATTCTTGACAACAAGGGGTTTCCTTTCACCTAATAGCAGTGTAGTCCTGTATTTTCTTTTCACTCAGGAAATGTTTGACAGTAAAAGCTGTATGTTTCACAAACATATTTTTCTCAACTCCTTTTGAATGACATTAACAACTGTTAACATTTACACGGAAGAGTAGTGTTTCAAACAGTATGCGACATTTTAGCCAAAAATAAATATCCTAATATAGGCATATTTCATTCTCTGATTTTTAATCCAGAGAAGGAGGAGAAAAATAAATGATTTTAAAGACAAGAAAAGAAATGCTTGCCAAAGACAAGTCTGACAATGGAAATCATATACTTGATTTATTACTTTATTAGATTAAGAAAATTGTACTATGTAAGAAAAGTCCATATGTAAATCTATATTTGCAAATATTTGTTTTGAGCACTCGAGGTTTTCCATCAATTTCCCCATCTTCATTCACCAGGCTTTCCAATTCTGTTCTCACCGTTCTCCATTCTTGTCTCCCTTATTTCAGTGAAATGCATTTGTTTTGCCCTTCATATGACTTAATTTCTCCCTCCATGTCCTTGCTTGTCCTGCTTACTTGGAATACCCTCTTACTTCCTTTACATTAGCTCATAACCATTGATGCTCATTGTCATTAGGAAATCTTTCATAATTAACCTGTCTCATTCTGGTCATTCCTTTATACCTTCCCTTATAACACACTTACATTTTATCATTCACATTTGTTGATATGTTCCTAATTGTTCTGTAATTTTCCTTATCATTTCATTTGTGTGTGCATACATCCATATATACATATATATATATATTTCTCCCCATGGAATTTGTGTCTTTCCAACTAGATTATCTCCCTATTTATTATTATTTTCTCTGTACCTACTATTGTACTCCATAACACATTAGTATAGCAAACATGCTTCCTACTAAACGTGTATACACACACATGTCTACATAATCTATGTAAGTTCTGTAGTTAAAATTTTTGCAAATGATGATTTGGATGATTAGAGTCTACTGTCTCAAGAACACAAATTCTTGCTAACTCTGGGCTTTTACTCATGTTTTTCCTAACATGTCCTTTCAACTTCCATGCTTGAAGACTGAGCCCAGGTCTCTTTTCTTGAAGTACAAGTCATTCTAAGTATCTATTGCTCTTCTACTAGTCTATAGAATCTGTATCTTGACTCTCCATTTAGCAACTAATTTCATATTGTACTCTCATGTCCTATATGTCATACTTAAAGCTGGGTATCTCCACCTGGGTGTATGACCACTGAATCACCTTAAAGTTTGTCTAAAATTCTGTATACTCTCTCCTTCCCTTAACCTGCTCTTCCTCATAATTTATTCCTATTAATGCTACCACCACCCTGAAAGTGTCTTGATGTTATAACCTTTGAGTTATCTGTGACTCTTCTCCCTGACTTCAAATCCATTTATGTGTCAAAATTAGTTATTTTTATGTGCAAAAATATGTTTTCATTGGTATTTCTTCCCTTTGTCATTTTGATTCCCTTCTTTCTCTTCAATATCTCCTACTTCAACTTAATTTCTCAAAGTTGTATCGATGTCTCTGATTTTTATATCATATTCATCATAGGATATTATTCATTTCAGCTTCCAGTAAGTCCTTCCTAGTAATAAAAGCAGCTAAGTAATACTTGTAATACAACAACCATATTTTAAAGTGTATACAACACACTGTGCCAATAGTCAACCACTTCTTCAAGGAAATGCCCTCATGTGTTCTGTGGGACCACATAAGTCAATGAAATTATATAGTAGTCAGCAGTATTTTAGCATTTCTTTTTGCAGTTATTGTGTATGTGGCTTTCTTGGTCCTCTGCTGATCTACCGGAATTGGCTGAACAAATTGTGGGATATGAATGTAATATATTATTCAATATATCATTAAGTTGTATATCACTATGTGGTATATGAATGTAATGATATTGTTGCACCAATGAAGGACTGCTAATAGTGTCAATAAATGACATCTATTTTATTGAATGATAAAACTTTGGGAAAATTATCTAGATTAATAACATTGGCATTATCCTTGATTTATGATTCTTTTGCGGTGTCTACATTTAATCTGTTTCCAAATATTATAGTTTTTACTTCCAATATTTTTACTGTTTCCTCTCTGCTCATGTAACCACTGTCTTAGTTCATATTCTCATCACCTCTTGCCTGCATAACTTAACAGCCTCCTAATTCATCTTTTTACCCCGAGTATTTCTTCTCTCTAATCTAGAGTATTTCTTCTCTCTAATCTACCCGCCCATGCTGCTATCAAAGTGATTTTCCAAAAGAGTGAGTCTGACCATGTCCCTTCTTACTCAATAAACATCAGTGGTTCTCTGTTGCCTCTAGGATCCAATGTAGATATCTATTTAGCATTTAAAGCCCTTCACAACATAGCCCCCAGGTTAGCTTATCAACTTTAACATATATGTTACTCTTCCTTCCCACATTTGGAGGTTCAGTTCAAATGGCCTACTCACTCTTCCCCACTCATGGTAATCCACCTTCCAACTCTATGTCCTTGCATATGCTGTTCCCCAATTTTGGAATACCTTTTCTCCTTCCCTTGGCTTTTCATAATCCCCAATTTCTTTCAAAACTCTGCTCAAGTGACATTTTCTATATAATGTCTTTATTGATCCCCCCAGATTCTATACTTCCTTACCCCCAAATAACATTGCCATGTATTTACTTTGTATATGTCTATTTATGTACATAATTTGTCTCCTCTTAGAATGTAAGTTCGTGGAGGACAGGGGATATTTAATTTATGTCTTGTATGCCTACTCACTAGGATAGGACATGGCAAATTGTAGACACTTAAATGATTGCTGCTTCCGTGTTTGGCTGGTTAGAAGAGAAATAAATATCTTATTCAATTACTTTACATATGCAAATACAAAAATCTTTCAGGATAATCAAGAGTCTTTAAAAATGAACAGAATAATGTTTTCTATTGTAACTAACAGTCAGTGATTTTTTTTTCTTCTCAAAGCATCTACCCTCCTGAGGCATGCTTCTTTGAATGTGATTGGTTTTAATTTATTTCTAAGCATTAAAGCTTAAAGGCACAGGAGCTAGATTTGAAGTCAAAAGCAGTGAATTCAAGTTCAAGCTGTGTGGGGTTAGTTATTTTAATTCTCTGAGCTCGAGTTTCCTAGTATATCAAATGGAGACAGTAATATTTTCACTCCTCTAGCAGAGTGGTTGTAAGGTTCCTGTGGAACAAACGGGATGGTGTTTGTAAAATAACATATATGTAAGCTATCACCCAGGGACTTTTATGCGGATGTTATGTTAGACAAAATTGCCTGGCACACATTGTGACAAGTTTTCCTCGCTATAACTGGATAACTAAACTTTAATTAATGATTTGTCCTTTTTAACTATCAAATTTCTAAAACTGACTAAAACATGAGGGATCTCTCCGTTGTTAAAACATAAGTGGATCTATGGGCCCAAAGAGGTTACCTTTAAATAAAACCATGGTTTTTAAATGAAAAGCTCTGTTTAGCAATTGTTTGCTGAATTGAGTCTCTAACCAATTCCTAATAAAGCTTAGATCCTATTGTCATCCATATTGCTTTAGAGCTAGAGGGGAACTTAGAGTCATATAATTCAATTCCATTCTTTTAGAAATGAAGAAGCAGGGGCTCAGAAAAGCTAACTGACTTATTTGCTGAAGAACAGGAATTTACTAAACACCTACTATGTGCCAGGCACTATAAATAATCATCTCATTTGAGCCTTATGATAATCTTCCATTTTGTACTAGAGAATACTGGATAAATAGCTCTTCAGTGACTTGCCAGCCTCTGAGTCTGGATTTGAACTCCTCCAGGTCCTGTGTTCTATGTACTATGTCATTTAGCTGGTATAGTCAGGAGCAGAAATAGAAATTGTTTTTGTTCTTGTTTTTTGAGGCAATTGGGGTTAAGTGACTTGCCAGAGTCATGCAGGTAGTAAGTGTCAAATGTTGGAGGCTGGATTTGAACTCAGGTCCTCCTGACTCCAAGACCCTATTCTATTTATTCACTGACCGACCTAGCTGTCCCAGGCATGTTATTTGAACCACATCATCTATCTATGAATTCAGTCCTCTTGCCACTTCGCCATGGTGCCTATCAATCCTAGTTGTCAGCATCATTATCTATTAAACCCAGTCGTCCCTCCTTTATGAAATCTTCTCTGATCTGGTTGCTAGACTTTCTTCTATCTTATATTATACTTAATTGTACAACAATGTATGGAGGCATCATGGTATACTTTTAGTGGGGAGACCCGGATTCAAGTCCCACTTCAAGAGCATAACTAGGTGACCCCAGACAATTCACTTAGCATCTTAATGCCTTCCAAGTAAGTTTAAAATTTGTGGAACAGGATCTGACATGCATTAGCAGAGTTTCCTAACTAGAAATCCCCTATCCCAATAATATCACAAATGGGTAGAGGTAGTGAATGGATAGCCACAAAGAAAGCCAGAGAGAGAGAGAGAGAGAGAGAGAGAGAGAGAGAGAGAGAGAGAGAGAGAGAGAGAGAGAGATGAACTTTTCCATTCTTCTTACATCTTACTCCCTTCTACTCCCCTTTCAGTCTCTGCTAATCTAGTGATACTGGCCTCCTAGTTGCTTGAACAAGATTCTTTGACTCTACAAATTTTCACTGGCTGATTGTCATTTCATGCCTGGTAGCCATCCCTCTTCATCTCTACCTGCTGGCTTCCTGGGCTTTCTCCAAATCTCAGCTAAGGCATCATCATCATTGGCAAGAGGCCTTATTAGATCTCCCTTGATACAAGTGCCTTCCTTCGGTTGATTTTTTTCTGCTTAAGTCAGTGCATAACTTATTTATATATAATTATTTGCATTTTGTCTCTCTCGTTAAACTATGGGATCCTTAAGAGAGAGGCCTTTTTTTGCCTTTCTTTATATGCCCAACATTAAGCACAGTGATTGACCTGAAATAGGCATTGAAATTAATGCTAATTGGGTAAAAAAATTAAAGTTCTTTTATCTTTTTATTAGAGAAGTAAAATTATTCTTAAGTTTTTTAAAGGCAATAAAAAGCATAAGATCTTAATATTTCTTACTTCCATCTTCACACACATATATGCAAAAGGTCAGTTGTTGCTGACAGCTTAAGACAAGCAGAGCTTGAGCCAGAAGAGAGGCAGCCACACTTAAATAAGAGTTGCTTAAAGATTATGGGCATAAATTGGATATATTCAAATGCATAGTGCTCAATGACTTACATAGGAGTCTGAAAAACTGAATAATTGCTAGGTATCCCTGTAGCACAACTAGTAATTATGTTTGAGAAAGCTGGTGGGGTGCCAGAAAACCAGCAAAGGTCATGGGGAGACCCAAACTTGAAAAAGAGAAAAGGAAACAAGCCTGAAAAGCAAACTTTAAACAGTAGGAGATCAGACTATAAGGCATCAGTTTTCAAGGCTGAACAAAGAAGGTAGCAGGCCCTAGGTAAGGAGTGGAATGGCTTCATGATGAAAAGATTAATTTAATTTCTCTACCTGGTTTCCTTTAACAACTTCTCAATGTCCCTTGCATATAACAAACACTCCCATCTTCTGATTCCCTGTCTTTTCCTTGACTCTCCTACATGCCTGGAATGCTCTCCATTCTCTGTCTCCTGTTTCTCTGACTTCTTTCAAGATTTCACTCAAGGGGTGGCTAGGTGGCACAGTAAATAGAGCATGGCCCTAGAGCCAAGAGGACCTGAGTTCAAATGTGAACTAAGAAAATTACCACTTACAAGCCTTGTGACTTTGGGCAAGTCACTTAACCACAATTGCCCTGCCTTCCCCCCTCCAAAAACAAAAAAGGAAAAAAAAAAGATTTCCCTCAAATCCTGCCTTCTGTAGGAGGCCATTCTTGCTCCCTTCCATGGTTAGTTCATTCCCTTTGAAATTACCTTCTATTAACTCTCTCTCTATCTTATATGTACATAGTTATCTCTCCCTGTTGGAATATAAGCTTTTTGAGGGAAAGTACCATGATTTGCCTTTTTTTATCAAAGTGACTAGGGTTAGTTAGCACAGTTCCTGGCATATAATAAATGCTTAATGAATACCTGTACACTTACTGTCTTAGACAAGTAACAAACTGAGAAGACTGATTTACTGTATTTTGACATCAGTAAGTATGATTATGACATATTAATTAAACAAATATGTATACTATACTATAGTAAAGTAAATATAAGTGAATGCATAAGTGAGGAGCAGGGACTTTCAAAAGAATTGGTTCCCCAAGCCCTGTCTTGTAATGCATACTTGTAGTGTCTATTTACAAGGGCCACGTTTACTTCTTATTGATATTATTAATGAGATAAAAAACATATATTCGTTCACTTGGTTGTTAGAAAACCCTGGATACCATCACTGGTACCTTAAGAAATCAGTAAAGCAATTACAATATCTCCAATAACTTGTGAAAAGAGAACTCTCCCAATACCCCCCCTTCTCCCAGGATCATTATCACTGAGTGTGATTACAATATAATTTGTTAGGGAGGAGAGAGCCTTAATTAAACAAAGATTGTCTGGAACAACTACCTGATGTGCATAGTATTGTTAATCCTATGGACAGAATGCCCTCAGGCATTCTAGATATGATAGAATACCCTCAGAAGTACTTTTCTAGTGGGTAGCTAGATGAAGAAGTGGATAGTGCCAGGCCTGGAGTCAGGAAGACTCATCTTCCTGAGTTCAATCCCGCCTCTGACACTTACGAGCTGTGTGACTATGGGAAAGTCACTTAATCTTGTTTGCCTCAGTTTCCTCATCTATTAAAGGAACTGGAGAAGGAAATGGCAAACTACTCTAGTATCTTTGCCAAGAAAACCCCAAATGGGGTTACAAAGGGTCAGACACAACTAAATAAGCATCACTTTTCTAGTACCAATCACAGCTTTCTTACTCTTGTCTCAGAAACCAGATTTGAAATAGGCCTCCAAAGCCTTGTCAATATATTTTAAATGCCTAAGTGTGATTCATGGCTAAATTAGTTTGGGAAGTACTGACGTAACACATTCCTTTCTTAACTTCTGAGCTTCTAGATGTGAAGAAAAATGAAGAGTTAACTTCAGGAATTTGACCTGTGGAAATGTCAACTTTTAATTTTTAAAGGGATCTTGGTGGCCATGCAATACAACCCAAAGGTGGGAAAAAAAAATCCCTCTCCAAAGTACCCAAGACTTAGTCTTCCAGTGTCTGCTTGAAGACTTCCACTGATGCCAACCAACAGGAAGTATACCATTACTGAGGCAGATTGAATGGACTGAATACAGTCATTAAACTGAATGCTTTTCTACCACCACGGAACCTAAATTTGCCTTTTTGCCACTTCTACTCCACTGAACTTAGTTCTAGCCTCTGGGAAAAAAATAATCATTCTTCCACATGATAGCCCTTCATAAATCAAATATAATTATAGTAGGCCTCTACATCTTCCTCTTTTCCAGGTTAAGAATGCCCAATTCCTCTGTTCTTCACATCATAAACTCAATGCCCTTCACTATCCTAATTGTCTTCCTTTAGAAACTCTCCATTTTATCAATGCTGTTCTGAGAATAGAGAGCCTAGAGGTGAATGTCCCACCTTCTGTTACTGAGTAACCACAAACAAGGAGTCACAACTAGCCATTCTGCTGCCAAAGGAAAACTTCATAAACACACCCAGAGTACACAGCATGAGCTGTACCCTCCAATAAACTTTTAAACATGAATTCAGTTATAGTGGAAAGACCTCAGTACACATGTCCACCATGGGGGTAAGGGTAAGACTCAAGGACATGTACAAAGAAGGTCAGACATACATAGATAGTGAGATACTGGTCCCATGGGGTGAAAATTCTAAGGTGCAAATCACAGGAGATATAGCTGCTGAGGGTCAGGGACAGGGGGATAACAGAAGAAAAATGGCATCTGGTAACTTCTATTTTTAATTATTCTGGCTAACCAAATGCTAAGCTTAGTTGCTTCTGTGATGCTAGTGTAAAAAATGTTCTCAGTACTCTTCAAATGTCAGTGTCCTAGGGCAAAGTCCTATTTACTCCACACCAGTCAAAGATTTGCATGTGACTAATTATTGTGAATCTGTCAAATGCAAAATATCCATGAAAACTCCTACTTTTTGTGAGCCAATATGCCCTTAAAAAGAAAAAAAAAGGAGTGCATGTCATATAATTCATAAAGTTGCCTACCTACAAAATTCACATGGAATCGCTGTCTTATGTCATTATGGGAAATCAGTCTCCTTGACTTTAGTATTTTGTTCTGTGTTCAGTACAAATCTACTCTTCATATAATTATGTATATACATACATACGAATATAAATATCGCATTGTTACCATTTAATGTAACTAAGAACAGCGCCATAGGCAGATATCAATGTAATACGAAATCTGTACACATACCATTACTATATAAAGCTTAGGTGACCACAGAGGAAGCTTCCAGTATATAATCCCTTTACTATCTCCCATCACCATATAACTCTTGGCACCAAAGAGCTGCCATATGGAAGGCCTCTGCTTACAACTATGGATGCATCATGAAAAGAATCATAGCAATAATTTTACAAGTCTACAGGACATATTTTGGCTGGTGACTGAGACAAAAATAATGGTTTTGCTTCTTCAGTAATTTTTTTTCAATGAAAATTTTACAACCCAGGAAGCTATTATACAATATTACTTGACTAAGAAAATAGCTAGACTATGTGCTTTAAGTTAACAAAAACTATAGTAATGAGGGGAATGCCATGAACGTCTCCAAACTCCTGTGCTTAAAATATATCATTGACTAGCCAATCAATTTTTATCAAAAATTGGCCTAAAGTGTACTACCTAAAATATTCAGTGCTGTTTCATGTATATGGCATGTTAATGGCAAAAAGGGATCAAATTCATTGAACATATATAATCTGATACTTCAATGGATTTGTGATTTTATCAAGGGGTTTACTTCCTCCAGTGGTACAGATCATAGCCCAGTTATGATTTCTCATTCCATATGACACTTGTCCATTTCCTCCCATTAATCCTCTACAAGGATTACT
This sequence comes from Pseudocheirus occidentalis, assembly GCA_028646575.1. Classification (NCBI taxonomy): domain Eukaryota; kingdom Metazoa; phylum Chordata; class Mammalia; order Diprotodontia; family Pseudocheiridae; genus Pseudocheirus; species Pseudocheirus occidentalis. The sequence goes on from CM053594.1 coordinate 106,346,647, forward strand.
AGGAGCATTCCTCCAAGTCTCTCTGCATTGTATGAATATCAAAGGATTATGTGGTCTGTTCACTGGCTATTATTTGCTCTTGCTATAATGACTACCCCAACCTCCTATTATAGTCATACATGTTTCTGGTACATCTTCCCATGTAATTTACCACTGGTATTATGCTTCAATGGCAAATGATGGAATAAAGGATAGAACGTTGGGTTTAGAATTAAGCACATGAGAGTTCATATCCTCCCTCTGCTAGACACTTACTGGGTGTCCCTGGGCCCAATTGATTTTTCACCTTCAGTTTCCTTATCTATAAACTAAGGATAATCATAACACCTATTTCCCAGAGTTGTTGTGAGAATCAAATGAAATGTGAAGTTCTTTATGTGAAGTTCTTTAAAACACTCAAGTGCCATGGTCTCTATTGCCTTAGGGTAAACTACTTTAGAATGTTTTGTAAGTTCCAAATTCAGTGAAAACTTATTAATGCAATGTTAAATGAAGCACATTGCATTAAGGATATTAAATATAACTATTTGTAGATATTTCTCTTGTGATGAGCAAGTAAGGAGCAGATTTTATTTTCACTTGAAACTTTTATCATATGCTTTATACACTTTCAATCAGCTTCACATTCTTCCCATAATTCTTGTCAAAATTCCCAAGTTTTTTTAGTTATTTATTTCAATTTCATAAAAATAACTTAATTTAAGTAATGTCATTTGAATTACTTTCATAACTGACTTTGAAATAAACCTCTAATTTGGTTTTATTATGGATTTCATTTTATCAAACATTAAACTTAGTAAATGTTTCAAATTATTCCCTTAATCTTCAGAGGCAATGGGATTCCATGACTTTCAGTATCTCAAAAGTATATTTTTGACACCAATATTTATAAATATACATATGGTAACAGCTTGGATTTATATAACCCTATAAAGTCTACAAAGTTCTTTCCTCTCAGCAACCCTGAAATAATTGCAGGTATAATCTGCCCTGTTTCCCAGAAGAAGGAAATTTAGGCCAAGAGAAATTAAGGGTCTTTCCCATGTCCTCAAGAGATTAAGCATCATTCAGAACTCAAACCCAGTGCTCTTGGGTCCAAAACCAATATTCTTTTCACTACTCCATGCTGCCTGAATGGGCTGCACGCACGTGTGTGTGTGTGTGTGTATGTGTGTGTGTGTTTGTTTGTGTGTATTATCTTCTACAAAAATCCTACTCCATATGTCTCATTGTTCCATGAAGATAAATTTGTTTCTGGAAGGCAAGGCCAGAAGAGTGAGAGCTCTATCAGGTACTACCAAGCTGGAAAGACTTCAAGCACAAACCTGACGATAAATTGTGTCTACAATCACAGACCAGCCCAGTCAAGCCCAGAGAGGCTTTTCATCAATAGGTTGTACATATAGGTGATTAATTATTTGGTCATGGCAACTCAGGAAACAAAGAAAAATAGAAAATGAGTCTCAGTCCTGTGATTCCACTTCTGTCAAGACAAAAAAAAGTAGGCAGAGGATAAGAAGAATCATGCAGTTTTTAGGACACCTGTAAACTTGAATTTAACTTCTGGTATACTCTAAATTGTTATAGTTGAGGTATTTGTTCAAAATCAACAAGTTTGATACATTACTGGAAGAAATTAGCTCTACCTATAGTGATACTATCACTATAGATGAAATCAAAAGACATAAGGAAGTCATAGTTACGTGAAAGTTTATTTTTGAAAAAGGCAAATAATAACAATCAGATTTTATATATTGCTTTTACCTCATTTACATACCTCATTTAATCTTCACAACAATCTCTGAGGGAGGTGCTATCATTTACCCCACTTTGCAGATGAGAAAACCAAAGTTCAGTGATATGCCCAGGCCCACAAAGCTATTAAGTATATGAGGGAGTATTAGAACTCAAGCATTCCTGACTCCAAGACTAGGATGCTATCCACTGTGCCATCTCACCCCCAAATCAAGAAAATAAAGAAAATTTATTTCATTGTGTATCCAAAGGCAATAATAAACATAATTCTATTGGACACACTGTCATCTCAGTGTGCAGTGTTGATGATGTTTATAAGCTAAAAGGTTACCTAGATTATAACTTTAGCTTACACACTGAAAATTTGGAGAAACTCTACAAAGAACTTGACAAGGTCTTCCAAACCAAGTGAATATATACACCATTAGACTAATAGAATTTTCAAATGTGAAGAGACCTCAGAGGCCATGTTGTCCAATTGGTATGTGAACAAGAACTCCCTCTACAACACACCCATCAAGTAACCACTCAGCTTTTGCCTAAAGATCCCTAGTGAGGAGGGCACTCATCATCTTGGAGGTATTCCCATTCTACCTTGGACCTTCTCCTAACTTGGATATTTACTAGTTATGTAATCATGCAATGTGTACTCATGGACTATGTACGCATGTGCTCATGTACTTAATCTCACAGAGTCTCATCTGGAAAATGGGATTAAGACTTGTACTGGGTATAAGAATATGACACAGTAGTAAAATGAATGAATTTGAACTCCAAGAGTCTGAGTTTAATTCCTAGTTCTACTTTATAATTATACTTGTGAACTTCTTAAGTTACTTTCTTTGTGGGGCGTCAGTTATCAAGGATGATAGGGCATGACTGTTTAAAAATGATCAATCATATTACCAATTATTATAACTAAATAATATATTATGTTAAATGTGAACCTATATGTCTGTTTTATGAAAATATATGATATATTAGTGATTTCATCATTGCAGGAAACTATTTTCTCTGCATGGGAACTTCCTTCAGGAAAGTAAATTGTAACCTGTGATCTAGGTAAGGAATTACTAGGAAGCAGTCTGAAGCAAAGACAGGGTAGGTAATTTGTACAGGTCCACATTTACTGGATGGAAAGAGAAGACGGGAACATATATTTGTGGTTTTACTAGTTTAGGGAACTCAGAACATAGACATTCTATCCATCAAATTAGATGAGGATTTTGTTCTCTGAGATAGAGAGAGAGAAGAGAGACAATGAAGTGGCACCAGGGACATAACGTCAGACCAGTGCAAATGCAGCATTAGACACTTTCTAGCTACGTGACAGTGGGCAAGTCCCTTAATTTTGCTTGTCTCAGTCTACTCATTTGTACAATGGGAATAATAACAACACTTATGTCCTGGGTAAGTGAGGCTTGCTGGCAGGACCAAATAAGAGCATTACAAAGTGCTGAGAACACTGCCTGAATCATAATGCTGTATAAATAATAGCTATTTTATATATGTGTGTATCCACATACATATATACATATATATTAAAATCATGTTCTTGATAAGTTGCACATGAAATAACTTGGTTCAACAATTCACTGATTACAAATGGTAAAAATGAAGTTTGACAATGGTACTTGACATTGTCCTAAGTATTTTCTATATCTACTAACAAAGAAAGAGGGATTTCCAATAGATGGTAAGATCCTTGTAATCTGTTTGCACATGATATTTTCTTAATTTCATCAAGTTCCAGAATACTAGATAAAAGACCTTCCAAGAACAAGATCTATGAACGCTCAGAAGAGACTGGCTTATCAGTGGAGAACCAAACAGATAAATGGATGTTAACTGCCCAGTCAGCTAATAGAGTTAGATGTGTAGCCTATTCCATTAATCCATGAATACTTATATCTTCTCCTTCTGAATCTTTCTGGATGTCTTGTCATGCCAGAAGGACTTGTGTCCTCCTCATATAAGCTATATTATGCAGGGCTACCCAATATGGACAAGTCATAGTGAAAAGAGTTCTGACAAAAGGTGATCCGCTAGAGAAAAAAATGGCAAACAATGCCGGAATCTTTGCCAAGAAAACCCCATGAAGAGTTATAAAATTAAAAAAAAAACCGATGTCCAACATGTTACTGAGGAAGAGTAGAGGATAATTACAAGTAATTCCAGAAAGAATGAAGAGGCTAGGCCAAAAGTGAAAGGAAGTTCAGCTGTGGATGTATCTGGAGTTGAAAGGAAAGTTCAATGCTGTAAAGATCAGTATTGCATAGGAACGTGTAAGATCTATGTACCAAGGTAAGTTGGATATGGTCATTCAGAAGAAGGGAAAATTAAGTATCAGCATCTTGGGTATCAGTGAATTTGTGACTAATGAAGATGATCATTACATATACTGCTATGGCTAAAAATCTCTTAGAAGAAATGGAGTGGTCCTCAAAATCAATAAAAGGGTATAAAAACAGTAATGGGGTATAATCTCAAAAATGATAAAATGATATCTGTTTGATTTCAAGGCAAACCACTCAACAACATACTAATACAAGTTTATGTTCCAACCACTGATGGCAAAGAGGCCAAAACTGATCAGTCCTATGGAAACCTACAACTGCTAGAAATAACACCCCTCCTCCCTGAAAAAAGATGTTACTTTGATTACAGGAGATTGGAATGGTAAAGAAGGAAATCAAAAGATAATTGGAATAATAAGCATATTTTTGCAGGGAGTACAAAATTAAACAGGAAAGAGACTGATAAGTTTTTGTCAGGATAACTCACTGATCGTAGCAAAAACTCTTTTTCAACAATCCAAAAGTGACTCTATAAATGGACATCACCATACGCTCAATATCGAAATCAGTTTGATCATATGCATTGCAACCAAAAGTGGAGAGGCTCTATACAGTCAGTTAAAACAAGATCTGAAGCTGACTGTGGCTCAGATCATGAGATTTTATTGCAAAATTCAAATTTAAAATTGAAGAAAGCAGGGAAAATTGTCAGACCACGTTCGTATGACCTAAATAAAAGATAGAATAGGTTTTAGGAATTAGATC
>CM053594.1:106351563-106389724 GCA_028646575.1 Pseudocheirus occidentalis
GGAAAGACAAGATATTTCTTCAAGAAAATTAGAGATATCAAGGGAAAGTATCATGCAAAAATGGGCATGATAAAAGACAAAAAGGTGGTAGGTTCTTAACAGGAGTAGGATTGATTAAGAGGTTGCAATGATATACAGAAATGCTATGTAATAAAGATCTTAAGATCACTGATAACCATGATGGTGTAGGTTACTGATTTAGAGCCATACAACCTGAAGAATGAAGCATTGCTAACAATAAGGCTAGTGGAAATGATGGAATTCCAACTGAGGTATTTAAAATCCTAAAAGATGATGCTGTTAAAGTGCTACATTCACTGTGCCAGAAAATTTAGAAAATTCAACAGTAGATTAGAAAAGATCAGCTTATGTCCCATTTCTAAAGAAGGACAATGCCAAAGAATTTTCAAATTAGTAGATAATGGAACTAATTTTGCATAAGCAAGGTTATGCTTAAGATTTTGCAAGCTAGACTTCAGCATTATATGAACCAAGAATTACCAGAATTGCAGACTTTTTGAGGAGACTGGGGAACTAGAAACCAAACTGCCAACATTCATTGGATTACAGAGAAAGCAAGGTCATTCCAGAAACAACAACAACAACAACAAACACCCCAAAGCATCTACCTCTACTTCACTGACCACACTAAAGCCTTTGACTGTGTAGATCACAACAAAATGTTACAAGTCTTCAAAGAGATGGGAGCTCCAGATCATCTCACTTGTCTCCTGAGGAACCTGTATGCAGATCAAGAAGTAACAGAACCTGGGGCGGCTAGGTGGTGGAGTGAATAGAGTGCTGGCCCTGGAGTCAGGAGGACCTGAGTTCAAATCTGACCTCAGACAATTAACACAAAAAACTAGCTGTGGGACCTTGGGCAAGTCACTTAACCCGAGTCATCCTACCTTTCCCCCTCCAAAAAAAAAAAGCAAAAAAAAAGTAACAGAACCATACATAAAACAACTGATTGACTTAATAATGGGAGATAATATGAATGTTTGTATATTGTCACTTTATTTGTTTAACTAAGAATCAGAGTATATCATACTAAATACCAGGCTGGATGAATCAAAAACCAGAAATAAGGATGCCAGGAGAAAAATCAATAATCTCAGATGTGCAGATGTTATTACTCTGAGGGTAGAATGTGAAGATGAATTAAGCAGTTCCTTGATGATGAGGATGAAAGAGTAGAGTATTAAAGCTGGCTTGAAGTTTAATATAAAACAAAATAAAACAACAGTTGCATGGCAACTGGTTCCATCACTTTATGGCAAATAGAAGATGAAATAGAAAGAGCATCAGATTTTATATTTTTGTGCTCAAAGATCACTGCAGATGGCCACTGCAGGCACGAAATTAAAAGACACTTGTCCCTTGGAAGGACAGCTTTGCAAATCTGGACAGCATATTGAAAAGAAGAGTCCTCACCTTGCCAACAAAGGGCCACGTAGTCAAAACTACGGTTTTTCCAGAAGTAATGTATGACTGTGAGAGTCAAACTATAAGAAAAGCTGAGAGCCATAGGATCGATTCTGAGTTATTGTGTTGGAGGAGGATTTTGATAGTTCCTTGGACAGCAAGGAGATAAAACAAAGAAATTAATTCAGACTATTCATTGGAAGAACATGTTCTGAAGCTGAAGCTTAAATACTTTGGTTACATAATGAGAAGAGAGGACTTAGTGGTAAATAACTTGATATTGGGAAAGCTTGAAGGCAGAAGTGGAAGAGTATGCAGAGGAAGAAATGAGTAGATAGTGTCACAGAAGAAATGCTCATGAGCTTGGAAAGACTTAGGGAGATACTGGAGCTTAGAGGGAGCTGGTGTGCTATGGTCTTTAAGATCAGGAACAGTTGGTCATGACAGAACAAATGAGCAACAACAATGTACTTATTGGAAAAGCTCTGGAGAAGGTCTATAAATTGGATCTCAAACTGAATAGAAGTGAGGAGTCCAGGCTTTTATTGGACAGTTTTTTTAAACTACAATTCTTCTAATTATGCTACTTTCAGGAAATCGTGGAATGCACTCTAAGGCCTCAAAGAGACTCATTTGCTCAAAGGAACAATGAAGAGACATATAAGCAGATATGCATATAGTACTAATAATTATTGTGGACAAGAAGAAGCATAAATGGCATCCAGGAAATGTATGATTGGAAAGAGAAGTAACTTGGGCATAGAGCAAGAGTGTTGGTATAATAGATGGAAAGTCTTACTGCTGTACTTGTATTTACAGAATGTTATCTTTCACTCTAAATTGAACCTTCCTTTTAGATTCCCAATTTCATTTTATGGTATCACCATCCTTCCTACTATCCAGCTTCACAATTTTGGAAGCATCCTTAAATTATCTCTTTCTCCTTCTTCACCCAATAAAATCAGCTGCCATATCTTGCCAAGAATATGAATTGACAGTATCTCTGGCATCCAGTCCCTCTTCTGCAACCACAAAGTTACTTCTCTGGTTCAACCTTCATTAACTCTCACTTAGATAATTGTAGTAGTATTCTACTATTCTCATTTCTTTCAGTTTCTCCTTTCTCCAATCTGTCCTTCAGTATACTACTACAACTCATCTGTGATTTCATGGATATCATTATGCAGATAGTAATCAATCCATGTCTGCCTGTCCTGTTTCAACTCCTGTCCATGTCTTTTCCTGTCTACAACAAGATGTCCATCCACTGGATTGGGGACGTCCTTCTCTTCTCCTGACATTGCATAAATATGATTCAAAAATGTATTGGAAAATGCAACCTATTCACTGGCTATCACTTACTCTTGTTACATGAATGACTCATCTGTTTTTTCTTTGCACTGCTTCTCATGTGTTAAATCAAAATAGCTGCAAAATAATATTTAAGACAAATATATATATGTGTGTGTATATATGTATATGTATATATGTATATAACCATATCATTCCTCTGTTCAAAAACTTCAGTGACTTTTATTACTTTAGGAAAACAGATAAAGTCCTCAGTACTTAAAAACTTCCATGAACTGGCTCTATCTTTCTTGGATGGAAAGAAAAATGCATCTTGATTTTTCCCTAAACTCTAATTTTAGCATTTCTTCCAATTATGATAAAAAAAACTTGACATTATTCTGAGAAGGTGTCAATAGATTTAAAAGAACTGCTAAAGTGGTCTGTAGCAACAAAAAAGTTAAGACCACTGCTTTATGGGGCATTTTAAATAGAAGATGGAAAACATTCCCGTGAGAAGAAAAACCATACATAGTCAGTGATCTTCACCAGTGAATTGATCAGATAATAGATTCACAGAAGTATTTAAATGTTAATGTACACTACAAATTTGCATCACTATTTGAAATCATGACTGTTCCATATATATGTATATGTATACATTATATATAATTTATAAGATAATATCAGAAATTATCTCAACATAAACTGAAAATTTGTGGTACTGCCATTATACAAATATCCCCTACAGTATTTTGAATATACATTTTCTGTTATTGTCATAATTTTTACCTAAATCCATGTAACTTAAGAATTTCTTTAGTACTTGATTCTTCTTTTCTTTTGTTTCCACTACAAGATATCAAAAGTGTTACACAATCAATTATTGAGTTCCTCTATATGGTTAGGCTCAAAAAAAGGGGGGGGGAGAATGTTGTTCCCAGAAGATCACTGGAGCAGAGAGAAATCTAAGGTTCAAAACTATCTCCCACAAATCTATTAGAACTACTTGTTTTAACAGATAGCTCCATTTTGGGAAGGTAGGAAAGGAAGACTGTGGATTGCAAATTTTAATCTTTCTAAATGAGATTAGGTGAAAGCAGAGGACATTCCCTGGGAAAGCAAGGTTCCTATGGGAAACTATCCTGAGGATAAGTACTGGAAAAAGAATGATGCTAACAGTCCAGGAGGGACAGTCTCCAAGATGAGTCATGGCAATAGGATGGAATATGTAACCCAGGAAATCTGGCAGCGCCCATCTAGAAAAAGAGAATGATTTTTTTTTTTTTGCATTTCATTGCTCTCTGTCTTTTATGTTTGGCTCTTCTCACTAGATTCATTTCTAATCTACTCAAAACTGCAAAGGAGAAGACACAAACATAAGTGATTGTGATAGTAGGTGAAAAAAACATGGTGATTTCAAATAGCTACTTATTGAGGTAAAGAAATGAAGTCTATTCATGTAATTTTGAAATTCGGCAATAATATCAGAAAACCTCTCCAAATACCCTCTAAGGTGGTTATTCCCATATGTACAAATATCAGATATAGCCACTGAATTGCATTCTTATCTTTTTTTCTGCTATAATGCTAATTTAATTCAATTGATTGTGATAGGTGATGGAGAAACAAAGACAGAAAAATAAAGTCTTATCCTTAAAAAACAAAACAACAGTTTACATTCAGGGTGGAGGGAAATCACATGAGCTGTTCTTTGATGAACAAGTCTCCTTTTTTTTTTTTTTTTTTTTTTTGAGCCTAACCAAGTAGAGATATGAGATACAACCAGGGAAAGGACACAAGGCAAAAAAACAAAAAAATGGAATGCTGTATATGAGACTAGCTAGCAGACCAGTTTGACCATTGTGTTCCTAATGTGCCACATAACTACAAATCACGAAACATAATTTCAGATCAATCACTATGCCACATAGGAACAAACATCGAAAGTTGCAAGAAATGTAGAAGGAAACATTAGGACAAGATACCACTTTCAATAACAAAAAAGTGTCATGAACACCTTGGGTAATAAAATACACTACTCATAATAGTCTGCAATGCTTTAATTGGGAAGCCATTAAAGAATTCTTAAAAACAAAACAAACTCTTGTTGGTGAACTATGAAACAGGAACTCACTGATTCAGAGTGCTAGCAAAAGATGGCTTCAAAGACATGGAAGTGGAGGTAGGTGAGTCATATAGCAAGAATTAGGAAATGATAAAGGGACAGTCCATAGACTTGACTGATGCCCTTTGAATACTAAAAGAAGCTGAGCACCAGTGGATACAATGTGTAGGTGGGCTCACTATGGAGGATGTGCAGAAGTACATTTGATATCACACAGGATGAAAATACAGGAAGGAACTGCTTTGTGCATGAGTAAGAGATGGATGTTTATTGATAAGATCCTTAAATTAAATGAACTAAATAATTCATTAAATTAGCTCAGGAGAAAAAAGAAAAGGGAAAGGGAAAAAAGATTCAAGGAGAATGGAAGCAGTGATACAAGAGAGGGGAAACAGAATGAGGCAAAGGGTGGGAAGGTATGAAAGGTACTGATTTCTAAGTGACAATGTTTCAGATGCTCCTACTAAAATTTAATATTCTACTAAACCACATACATTTTCATTTCTTACCCCAAATTTTTGTTAAATGCAGCTCATAAGCTGCATTGTAAGTCATTGAAACCAAATGCCTCTTTACACAGATGAGGAAACTAAGACCCATAAAAGTTGTGACTTGGCCAAGGTCTCAGAGACTCTACTGTGACAAAACTGATATGTGATTCCAAATCCAATAATTGTGTCACTGCATTTCAATGGCAATTGGGTTGTTGTTGTTTATCCTTCATTCTCAAAAAAGGACCATACAATCCGGGAGGTGATCTTGTAAGTGAAATAAGGGTGGATTGAATGAAGTCACCAGTCTCACTTTCTCCTCTGGAGTCATCTGGGTCCAGTGGTGAGATATAGATCAAGACTACTAGAAATGGGCCTGGCAGTGTTGGATAGGGGTTGGGGAAGGAGGGAGAGAACAGTGAGCCCAGGGAACAAGGTAGAGAATTTAAAAGAACAAGAAGCACAAGGAAGATAGGATCCAACTACTTCATCATTTTAGCTGATTGGTCCTGATTTGCCAAGGTGTAAACCCAATTTCCCAGAATTGTAAAGGAGTAAGGTCAGGGGATAGGTGAAGTACTCTTAAGATGAGGCAAGAGATTTCAGTTTTATCTAAGCTCTTACAAAGGTCTTTGCCTAAGTACACATCCTAATGTGTTCAGGGAACCAAGGAGAGTTGGCTACTCCCAGGCTCCATGCAGTATGGCAAATGGCTTCAGGTGGTGTTTTAGTGATTTTTGCATCTGCATTTAAGAATTCATTTAGCTAACACTGAGAGAGGAAAAGATGGAAGATTTCCTTGGGATTTTCCCAAGTTCCCTTGAATTAAAAAAGAAAAAAAATTCACCAAAACATTATAAAACAATCTAGTCCTTGCCACATAATAAAATACAATTGCAAATATTCATTCCACATCATATTTTTAAAGTGATCATCATTAACTTTTCAAGTAACAAATGGTTGTTTTCCATAGTGCAGCTGAATAAAAAGAAAGGTAGTAAACTAATATCAATCCAAGTTATGCAAAGGACTAATAGGCTTCTTTACAAATAAATGTTATGAAGTCTTCTTTGCAGTTGCTTTTTATGTACAAGATACTCCTCAGCAGTTCAAAGAAATAGACCAATAAATCCTTTAGGGTAAGATGCAAGTAAACAAAATCTGCAGACTATAGCCTTAGAGAAATGGGCCCAAATGAAGTATAGAAAATTAAGATAAACTCTTCAGTGAACTGAGAAAACAGGCAATAATCCTTTATACATATTGGCTCACTTAAACCAGCCAGGAGATTTGTCCCCACCTTCCCCCCCCCCCATTTTTTTTCTTTTAAAAAGCCTAGCCATACTAGAGGAAATAAATGAATTCACACAAACACAAATTTCGACTGGAATTTGCAAGCCAGACAGGCCCCAGTAATCAGGTAAATATTTAAAGATCTCTTCTTTTAAACCAGAATTAATTCCTTTGCCTTCTTTGGTTTCTGCCTATTTTTAGCCTTTCTCCATTTCACAAAAGTTCCCAAAATTCTACACTTTAATGAAACACAAAAGGAGAAATCTATCTTGCAAATAAATTCTAAGGAAGGAGTTCTTAACCTTTGTTTATGCCATGGGAACTTTTGACAGGCTGGTGAAGCCTATGGACCTGTTAGCTATAATGTTCTTAAATGTACAAAATAAACTACATAGGATCACAAAGAAAGCAAATTACTTTCAAATAGTTTTCAAAATACTTTGTAAAAAAATTCACATATACCAGGTTAAGAGCCTGTTTCTTGGGGGTATTATTTTAATACCAAAGCCACTATTAGAATACAAAGGTCACTCTCCAGATCAGGGCTGATCACTGCACTGGAAAAGGCTTTATTGTTGCTACTGTTTTTGTTTTTAGTACCAATTTGTGTTTTAGACACATCTAACTTCAAACTACAGACTAAAATCAACAGGAATATACTATCTTAAATACTTGAGCAAAACTCAGTAAAAGGTACAGTAGGCAAACATTGTAGTCAGCTCAGCAGTGATTACCAACTCATGCTCCAAATTCACTATAAAATGAAAATCAATATTTCCACAAGTTCCTGCAACATAAAAGATAACCTTCATTGATTTTTCTAGACTTAGGCCTCTCTGATAAAATCTAATATAAATTTTCAACCATGAGGATTTGGATCAGAGCAGGGGTGATAAGTCCTGCACATCTCTTAAGAGGTGGAGAATTTTTTTTTTAAGTGTACGTTCATACTATTTATAATTTGCCCTGTGCAAGGGAAAGCCTTTTCCACTGGTGCTATCAGGAATCTCTTCTAATTTTTATTACTGTGAGGCTAAAGCCTGTTCCAGATAATTTGGAAATTTCAGGGGAATTGTGATAGGGCTGATGGTACAGCCCTGGCTGACTTGAGAAAGGAGCTAACCCGTAATAGCCTCCATGGCCGGGCTGATTAAATGTTGCCATAGATGAAAGGCCTGCCATTGCCGCAATAAATTAACCAATCACACAAATCCCAAGTCAGTGCTAATCCTTCCTTGATACTCTGATCCTCTGATCAGCTCAAGGAGGTAAAGAAACTGGCTTGTGACGCTTGGTGCTCTAACCCCTGGATTTCATGTACACAACGAGCTAATGATATCTTGCTGACCAGTTCAATGGGATGAACTTCTCTTGCAACCCTTAGGGAACACTGTGGCCTTCTTAATACAAAAAAAAAGAAAGAAAGAAAGAAAGAAAGAAATAAAAGAAAAAAGAAAAGAAAACTGACACGCAGATGGCAGGGTTTGTGTTTTACTAGGAAATTGCAAAGGGGAAAGCTGTCCAACACTTGTTAACTGGAATAATCATGAAGCTGAGGCCAAGGGATAAAATGTTTTGTATCATGTGGATGTGGATGAGGACTCCTAAAATGACACCGATAAAATAAACAGAAGCAGGAAAACCAACAAAGTCTAAGTGAGGAAGAAGGGAGACATTTCAAATGAATTCTGCAGTCTTTTCATTCTGATATCATGCACTGTCCCAGATTGGAGTATCTTTCTGTGCGCATACTGTATTGTTTGGATAGCTCTCTGCTTTGGATTTCTGGAGGATTCCTTATGTGCAAAGCACACAGAGCAAACAAGAGGTGGTTCTCTGCTTTGTAGCATGGCTGTGGTGTGATTAGAATCAGATTACGGAATAGACTCATTTAATCAATTAGCAGAAGGTCTGGACACATGCAGTGTCTTCCTGTTAATTATGTGAGGGCTGTCTCTGCAATGTATTTCACGGAATTGAGTCTGTGCAGGACGCATTAGTGGACTTCATAATTGGGGAAACTTTTTTGTGTGTAGTAATTGGTTGCTAGAAGTAAGAAAGCTCTAGGGTTTTCCTCTAGGGTTTCACACATAAAGAGTTTTTGAAAGGACTTCATTATCTCTCTTGGTCAGTCCCATGAAATTAAAACCAATTCATTTATAAGGGTGAGGCAGGAAAGAAGAGGAAGGAGGTGGGAAATCGGTGTTATTTGGAAATAAAACTATTCTATATGAGTAGCAGCAGTATGCTTTAGGGAACACTTACTGAATTATTTTATTTGGGGAAGAAGATGGAGGAAAGAAGATTGATAATTTTCCCAAAGTGAATTTTCAAGATTTTCTACCTTGCCTTTAAATTTTTAATCATATTTAAGGAAGTTGATAAGAAAAAGCTCAGAGTTTGTAATTGGAGTGATGAGGATGGTATTCTAGTTTTAAGTATGTTCATTTACATAGAAACAAATGCACTTTGTGAGAAATCAGGGCTATCATTTAAATAATTTCTCTCCTATGATTTTATTGAATTTTAAGCCCATCTTTCCCTACATCTTCTTTTCTATTTACATGATGTGTGGGGTATGTGTGTGTGTGTGTGTGTGTGTGTGTGTGTGTGTGTGTAGTATATCTTTCTGAGTGACCTTCCCAGAGGCACTGCTTCTCACTGCTGGACTTAGAGAGAGCTAGCCCAGTTGTAAGGCACAGGTCTCACGGGAATTAATTAGTAGGAACACTAGAAGAACATAGCTTACTCCCTGCAAGGCATTCTGGGCCAACATTTCAAAATAACACAGCTATTTCTGACAAAAACTGTTTTCCAAGAACAACAGATGTTAGAACAGTCCAGAGAGGTACTTAAGTAAGTTTTATTCAATAAAACAACAGGGTTGGAAAGAAATTAAATAAAGATCCCCTGTAGAATATAATCCCTTTGAATTTACTTCTGATGTCTCACACCTGCAATATTTATTCAAATGTAATATTTATCCTTGTTAATAGTCACATATAATATGGTAAGTATGTACAGTAGTGCTATTAGGAATTTGATTAGCTATTAATCCAAACGGAATGCTGTTCTTTGTAATAAATAATTAAAAGTGAGACAAGTTCAAAAATACTTTATCCTTTTCAGTATATTGAAACTTTCCAACCGTTCTGCCTACAGAAAAGGTAACATTATTTCTATGCTATCTTTTTTCTATAAAGAAAAAGATGATTTGGTTACAGATATTATTATCATTGGAATATGCATCTGTGATAAGCAATACTGAAGTAAAGGGAAAGGAGGTGAGAGAGGAAAAAAGGACAAATATTTTATATTTTATCATTGCCAATTATTTTTAAATTTGGTTCCTCTCTGCCCAACCACCATTCTTTTGCAATCCATGGGAGTAAAAAGGTACAGTATTTTTATTACATTTTGAAATACAGGAAAGACTCTACAAGGATGTGCCTAAGCAAATCACATGGGTAAGAGGCGTTTGGTTTAATCAATTCCTTTCTTCATTAACACAAAGAGGAAAATATACAAAAGTTGAAATAGCTCAATTTTTATATCTTCTTCACCTTTTAAATATAAAAAGAGAAAAAAATACATTACTTGACATTGCTTTCACCTAAACAAAGCTAATTTCTCAGGTAACCAGAAAATATAAGAAGAAAATGAATGGAGTTTTTAAAGTTGACCATATTGAGCATGACCATGCCAAAGATGTACTCATTATTTTTAGGTAAATTAAAGAGAACACTGACAATGAATCAAACTCTGACCCCAAACTCGACCTCCATGAACAATTAGCTTTCTTCCCCGGATTCAGAACATAAATGTTCTTACTTCAGAAAATGGGAATACAAGAGGCTTACCCTCAAAAATAGAACCATTGTAAAACATATTTAAATGTATTATTTGAGTTTGCCTAGAAGTCATGTTCAAAAAAGAAAGGAAAACCTAGGTGTTTTTCCCCCCATTTTCAATTTACCCCAGGGTCTTGATTTGGCTCAATCCCTCTACAAATTAGAACTCTGCATAATATAATACTAATTCTCTTCATGAGAATTTTATCAAGAATTATTTTTAAACTTCTTTCCCCATATGCATTATTCAATCATTTCCTCCCATGGCTATCATAAATACAGTATTCTTCCTAAGCTACATTTATGTTTCTCTGAAATTCCCACAGCATATTTCATTGAAGCTTTATAGAGCCAGATGAAACCGGACAGTCAATTCACCCATATTGACAAATTTTGGTAATAAAATAAAAGGATAAAAATCATGGTTAACCTCAGAACCTGGAAATCTGAGTAAGCCACTTGACCAGAAAATCAGCCTTCCCTGTCAAGTTGCTCAACTCCTTATGGGGATGGCCAAGACTAAGTTACATTCAGATATGTACCCTAAGGTACAGAGATATGAAGTAATTCTAATAATGTCACATCAGTGGCAGAGTCAGGGGTATTCTGATTTTAAGTGGACATAAAAATCATTATGAAAATGACTATAAAAACTGTATTTATTGACCCAATGTCTAAAGTAACTAGCTGGAACTCCCAAGGAGACTTATAAGCCATTGGTGAAGATTACAAATGTCACAATATGTATGAAGGCAGTCAGGACACCTTTTATAATTTACTTATAAACAGATCATAACAGAGTGGAGGTGGCAAGGTACTCAACTGTACAGCTAAAACAAATACTGAGACTACTAGCAGAATATTGTATTCAATTAGTTTGCTTTTGTTGGTGGTGGTTTTTCTTTTTTTGTAGCGTAAGAAGTGTGAAAGAGTGGGAAGGAAGTATGTCTTTCAAGTTAGAAGACCTAGAATCTAATTCTCATCCAACTAATTAATACCTGTGTGTCCATGGACAAGTCACTTAAATGCTCTAATCCTGTTTCCTCAAGATACTTTAAGAACTAGTAATTTCCTTGGTTTAGGTACACATCTCACTGATATGTACTTGTATTTTTTTCATGCTTTACTAGACTGTCCCATTAGGAACTCTGGTCAAAAAATCAAATTCACAATCTAGAAGCATATCTTCCAGCAATAAACCTTTCCAAACTTGATTAGGCTGGTCCTCAGATTACAAAGATGTAATCTATCACCACATCCATGCTAAAAATCCTTCCAGTTTGGCAAAATCTGTCAAAGTTTGTGCTCACCTAGAATGACTTTTTAAAAGAAAGGGTTTTCTCCATGTGCCAATGAAGTAGGAGAGGTGGTCACTTTGGTGATGCTTTCACATGTGAAGAATGGGAATAATAATATTCATGTACCAACTATCCAGGGATATTCTGAATACTGCATCATCAATCAGACTAAAGTGCTTCAGAATAAAAATGGTACACTTTTATTATCATTATTTTATCTGTTATTACCCCAATCCTCTGAATTCATTCTTTTTTGGGGGGGTGACAAAGCAATTGGGGGTTAAGTGACTTTCCCAAGATCACATAGCTAGTTAAGTGTCAAGTGTGAACTCAGGTCCTCCTGACTTCAGGGCTGGATGCTCTATTCATTGTACCACCTAGCTGCCCAATGATTTCATTCTTTTTAAAATAATTTTTAAACATTATCAAACATTTATTTTTTCCCCCTTCTACTCCTCTTCCCTCTGGGGGAAAAAAGAAGAAGAAATATAAAGCCCTTGTAACACATAAGCATAATAAAGCAAAACAAATTCACACTTTGACCAAGGCAACTGTATCCTGTTTTGCATATTAATCCCTCACTTCTATGTAATTAAGTGCATAGCATTCTTCATTGTAGGTTCCCTGGAATCCATGACTGGTTGGTGTTCTGAGTTGAATTCTTAAATTTTTCAGGACTGTTCCTTTTTTACAATCTGGTGTTACAGTATAACTTGTTTTTCTAGTTCTATTTCCTCTATAATCTTTGTAAGTTTCTCTGAAAATGTCCCTTTCATCATTTCCTGTACTCTGATAGCATCCCATCACATTTATAGAACATAGTTGGCTCAGCCATTGGAAGGGTATTACCTCCCATAGTTTCTAGTTCTGTGCTATCATAAAAAGAACTAAATAGATAGATATGGATAGATAGATAGGGGGAGGGGGCAGAGTTTTAGGACTTTTCTTCTTTCTTTCCTATCTTAGGAGTACAGACCTAGTAGTAGTATTGCTGGGTCAAAAGGTATACATTATTTAGTAATCTTCTGGGCACAGAGTTCCAATTGCTTTCTGAAATGACTAGATCAGGGGTGGAGATGCTGTGGTCTCCAGACCACATGTAATCTTCTAGGTCGTTGGGTATGACCTTTGGACTGAGTCCAAGTTTTACAGAACAAATTCTTTTATTAAGGAGATTTGTTCTTTGGGGTTTGGATTTAGTCAAAGGACCACACTTGAGAACCTAGAGGGGGCCACATGTGACCTCAAGGCTGCAGGTTCTCCATCTTCCACTCCTAGACTAGATCAGCCCACAGCTCTACCAACCATGCAACAGTGAACTTGTTTTCCTCCAATTGATCCAAAATTTATAATTTTCATTTATGGTCAATTTTTTGTCAACATAAAGTTTTTGTGGTAACCTATGAGTTTGCTTTATTTGGAATGTCTTTAATTATTAGCGATTTTTCTTACCTCAGCTTAGACTTAGACCCACCATCATTTTCTGATCATCTTCAAGCCTACCATATTCCTCCTGTACTCCAGCTTCCACTTCTGAACAGGAACTCTAGCTCTCACCATAGAAACCTGGGCTCTGTTGATGAATATTTACTGTATCTAACTAGGACCCAGACCTACCATATTTCTTCCCTCACCACTTTCAGTCCATAATGTAGGTATTCTTCTCCTCTTCTATTTCATCCTCCCTTATTTTCCATTTTGCTTTCCACAGAACAGTAACCAAATCAACATTATCATTCCTGAAAAGAACATTCCAACTAATTTCCTATACCATCCTTGTGAATTCTCTGCCTAAAACACTCTCCCCTTTTCACTATTCCCCTATGTGCAAGTTCCTTGTGGACAAGACCTGTTGTGCTCACTTATATTTGTATTCCAAGGCCATAGGAACAAAATTAAGTTCTTAATAAATGCTATTCATTCATTCATTCATTCATTCAATCATTCATTCATTCATTCACTCATTCACTCATACTTCATGAGTCTTCTTTATTGGTACAGATAGGTATAAAACATTTTAGGGATAAGTAAAATTATTGGTTAACTTATGTAAATTGTCAGTTGCTTATCCCCCTAGAAATTTTAGCCATCACATCTTGAAATTATAACTTTCAAAACTTCAAGTACAAACATATTAATGAAGAATAACAAGAAATGAAAGACTTAGTTTCTACCTTGATCAAGCTAGAACTGACATTGGTCAATTTGGCTAATTCTGATCAAGCTAGAACTGATATTAGTCAATTTGGTTAATTCAGTCAAGCAGATGGCTATTTTACTGGAAAAATTAGTCAAACTGCTTTTTGGAGGGAAAGGGGGTAGGGAAAATCTAAAATGTCCCTTACAGTGGTAAAGTCATAGGATCATAAAACAGACAATAGGTCAGATGATGTGTCCTTTGCAATCAAAAATCTTAAAAGGCAGTCAAGATAAGTAAATGCCTGCAAGTATAATGGATAAGGAAGATGACCTCAGTCATAAAAGAACTTCATTTAAATATCTGATAATGAATTTCCAGTATATGGAATCACAACATGCTTTGTTTCATCACCATTAAACTAAATGCTGTTTAGCTATCATCACTAGAATGATTTTTTAATTTATTTTTAGCATGGGTATCTTTTTCTTAAACCAGGATAAGGCACCAGAATTGTACTGGTTAGATGCTGGATGAGGTAAAAATCCATAAAAACTTAAAAATTCAAAGCATTTAAGTTGTCATCATAAACATGCTAAAGTGCCAAAGAAAACCCCATTCCATCTGCAGGTTAAAAGTCATAGCTGAGTTCCAACTTAGCAACAGAATCTCCTTAGGTGCAATGCCAGGCTGCTGCTTTGGGGGTCAGGAATCTGGTACCACTCTCCTCAGAAAGTGTTACAATTAAATGACCATACAACATTCCACGGTAACTACAGACAACACAAAGTGTTAATGTTGCTAAATTAGCTAAAGAGCTGGTAGGTCTGGAAATACAGGTGATGAATTCATTTAAAATAAATTAATTCCAACATTTTCAGTGGAAAGATGTCTTAGATCTTAGTACATTCTTTGTCAAAGAACAAAGTAATCAAAATTTAAAGTTTTTACTACAATAACCTTGGATCCCCTAGAGAATATTCAGTGAAATACGAGAGAGATTTTAATACCTGGAAGCACAGCTGCATTATGGTCAGGTCAATTTAGGAACACTATTGAGACTCTAGGCCATAATGACTCCATATGGAGCTGTAGAGGAGCTAAGGTAATAAACTTTCGCAGTGTGATTTCTTTGCTCTGTGCAGTATGAGCATAATTTGGCAGCTACTCATCTTTCTTCTAGCGCAGGTTTTCCTTGAAGAGTTAGGCTTTTTTTCCCTCTCTGTTCATCTCTGCACACAAATTCAAGGGAAAACACTGACTAAACTCAACAAAAGATTTTTTGTTTGTTCACCTTTATATGTGTACACAGGAAAATTTGAATTTTTCAATACCAATTCTCTGCTTCTTGACACTCCCCTCCCCAAAAGATGCTTCTCTTCATTTTAAAATGGAATAGAAAAAGAGAAAGTAGAATTAGCTTCCCCAGTAATAAGACGACTGTAAATGAAGCATTTGAGGACAGAGACATACGAAATTGTGGACAGCTGCGGACAGCAGATTTGGGACACTGGTATCAGTGTATGTAACAAATCTTTATTAATAAGTACATTAAATCCCATATTTTTCATTTATAACTGCTGCATAATTTCCTGTTAACACTTCATGTAAATTCCAGATAAGGTAATAATTTTTTTTTTCAGAATTCTATTTCTGTTTCATTATATGTTCTATACTCTGCCCCACAGGTCAGTTGCATGATTGAAGTTTTATGCCTCATTAAAATTCCACTAGTTAAAACATGGAGACAGAATTTTGGTAATTCCTTTCTCCATAACTATAATTAACCATTCCCAGGCATACTTGTAGTCCATGTAATACAGGTTTAAATAGCATGTGTACACACACACACATAAGGGGATGTATGTACAGGTATAAAGGAGTATCTCCATAGAGAAAGACACACATATATGAATGTGTATATGTATATGTATATAAAATGGTGAAAAGGTCAAGGGGGTCTCAATGTCCTAAACAGAAGGCTCTTATCTTTCACTGAAAATCCCTGCCCCACCACCTCCCAGTTCAGTATTTCTAGCTAGCAGCTGCTATCAGAAACCTAAATAACAAAAATATGCAAACTTGCACACTAATTCCCTTTGGAGATAGATCTTGGCTGCAGCCCTGTCATAAATCAGAGAATTTCGATATGAAATGAGGCAAGCAGCTCTAATCATTTCTGCATTTCAAATTGGATCACTGGCTCAATCACTGGGCTTTTTTAAACTGCTTGCCTAAGAGCAAATGTGAGGCGGGAGATAATTCTGAAGAAATCTCTTCTTTTGTGGCCGTAGAACTCTTTTAACTGTTTCAAGACTGAAGGCCACATTCTAGTGATAATAACATATATCTGCTGTGAGAGATATGGATCCTTCAAGACATCTTCCTTCTCTTTCAACTCATAGAATTCCATCAATATCTGCATATATTATATATATTAATATATGTGTGTGCATTTTGGTATTTGTGTGCATAAAAAGGAGAGGGAATAAGAAACATCTGACATATATCCATAGCATATTTATCCTTAAAATTTTCTTTTTCTTTCTTTTTTTATTCAAGGCGGGATTCAATTGAACCTAAAGGACAGTTAACACATTTATTTTTGCACTGAGAAAATTCATTTCAGATCAAATGAGACTGTAAAATACAGAAGGTATTGGACTTTCAATAATGAATCATTAGTTTCAGGAACATGTAGAATGCATGCTGCATTACTGTTGTCATATGAAAAATAAAAAAAAAGAAACAGACATAATGCTGGTAAATAAAAGCTTCTATATCCAAATGTGAAACCCTTAAGGTCATCTTTGACATCATAAATGACATCTGAAATTGCTCCTCATCATACCATTGATTTTTCTACTGTTGTATTTTTTTAAAAATAAAGCTCTAAAAACAAGGTATCTAGAAACAAATTAGCCTTTAAGCCAATTATAATTGGCACAGAATCTTCTTCACCCCATCGATAATTTTTTTGCTCTAAGTATCCTTTCTTAACCAAATGATACTAAAGGTTTGTTGCAATTTCAAAGTCTTTAATACAGGGCTTTGAAACTGAATTTAACTCTATTATCAGTAGGTTTTTGTAATCTCATGCAAGCTTAATAGTAATCAAGTGGCATTTAGAAAAAAATCTTCCTGCATTTTAAGTATTCATTTTAAATGTTTATAATTTTTTTGTTTTAAACACTTATTTTAAAAATTCTATTCCCCTCAACCCCCCATACACACATGCTATGTTCAACTTTGAATATCTACTATTGTCTGTCCCTTCTGGAAATTTGGAAATACATAACATACTGTTTCCCTGATGTTTTATGTGCTGTTGTGTAAAACTTAGTAAGGTACTTAATGTAGCATTGTGGTTACTAATACAGGTGAACTGTGTCAGAATTGTATACAGATATAGGTGAATATCACCTGTTATTTTAATATTAACTTACATTATGCTAGCCTAATGATTAATGTAATGATTACTGGGAATTTTTATGGACAACTCAAGAAAATTCACTACAATGTAACGGCATGAATATGGTTCATTGTCAGTGGTTCTTGGAGTTATAAAGTTGACTGTTTCTAAGCCTTTAATATCACAGAAATGAGGTGTTTTTTAAAGGAAGAATATTCCATATTTGTATATATGTACATATCTTGATATATAATATAAATTTATATACATATAAATTTTATACATGTTTATATATATATACTTTTAACCGTTCCCATGTTTATTTACATGGAAATCTATTTGTAATTATTATACTAAAAAGCAGTTTATTGCCAATAGCATTATTATAATATTTTAATTTTCATGTTAGTCAAAACAGAAATTTATTACTATTGATGAAAGTTCCTTTATTGTTAGAATTAAAGAGTCAGCAGTTCATGGTATAGCTAGCCTACCTTGAAACTTAAGGAAAGTTGTCTTAGCATTTCCCACTAATGAGAATGACCAGAGAGTGATCTCTTTGGATTAATGAATCCAACATGCAAGTATATGCTCTTATGATTGTTTTGTGGCAGTAAACAACACTTTCCATTTAAAGGCCTAAATAAAGGAAAATAATGTACATTGTCATCTTTTTTATCTATCTCACTAAAAAAAAAATCAGGGTTAAAAAGGAGAATTTCTTAGAGTCCTATCCAAGAAGTTTATCATTTCAGTTTTTTTTGTTAATATTCATGGTATACTTTTTAAAAAATTAAAACCTGAAGAAAATAGTCTTCACAGAGAGTCACAGCACCAGAATCAACAAACTATCCATTACTTTATCATTACTTTCTTTCTAGGCCTAAGAACATTCAACTCTAAACTATGCAGTTTCATTGTTGAGTACAAAAATCAAGAAACTGGAGCTATTTTAAGAATACAGGGGGTTGCTGTTCCCCTCACTAACTTATCAACTCACCACTGATAAATACTTATAATAACCTTGCATTATCCCATTAATCCCTCCTATTTTTATTTTGCTGGAAAGGGCATTAGTGTAATAATGCCAGCCTTTAATACAATAGAGTGGCCCTCTTGCGAGTCTGATATGTTTTATTCCTAAAAGTACGGCAGGTGTCTCTTATAAAGGGACTGGAGAGGTGCTGTAGGAAGGCAACTGTACTTACATGAATCTTCTTTCCTACTATGATTTTCTATGCCCCTTTCTTATGCTAGTGCATGAAATTTCTGAAGCCGCTTCTTCAGACCTATATGAACTACCTCTATTTTCAGGATGTTACTCTCTTAAGACTTGCACACCACTCCTTCCCCCTATTTCTTTCAGATTAAATCTTCACTGAAAAATCCACCTTTGGCTTATACTTATTGAATGAAAATGCTTCGTTGTGACCTAAAAATCACAATACAATCCCTAAAGGGTAGAAAATCATACTATTTTTCTCAGGTCTGTTTCAAACAGTTATATTTAATAAATACAGAAATAGTACCATGAACGCAGACATGTGTCAGATTCCTGTCACAACATGAGTGTGCATTTTTTTTCCCAGTGCTGCTGGCTTGTTTTTCTATGGTCTATCCTTAACAATCACCTTCTTGTCATTTTCCCCTCTTAGTGGGAGTACTTTTAGGCTGCGGGAGAGGATATGGAAAACATTTTGGGTATTTTTTATGGGTGTGTGTGTGTGTTGTTAGGTGTTCAAGAATGGTTGGCAGAATGCTATTCTTGCACCGGATAGTAATAGTGAACAGTGAAGCTGACTGCTGCCCTTCAGAGACCCCAAAGCTCCACCTCTCTGCTATGAGCATAAGGGAACCATGAGGGAGACAAGGTAGCAGGGGAGAAGAGGCATATTGGCAGAATTTGTCAGAGATTCAGAGCTAAAGGTAGAGAGAGGCCGAATGAATGAAGGGAAGCAACATAAGGATTGAAAGGGGAGGAAAGTAATAAACCATAGGCACAAACAATATACAATTATAGAAGAGGGAGAAAAAAAACTCAGAGAGAGAAGAATGTGAATAATGGAGTAGAAAGAATTAAGGGAAAAGAATCTCCATTTAGGCAAAAGAAGAGAAGAAACAGCTAGTTTAGGCAGGATGAAAAGGGGCAGGAACTGAGTATAGGCAAAGCAAAACATAGAGGACAGAGATGGGAGTCAAACAAAAAAAGAGAAAACAAAAACCTATTACTTACTGTAATGGTAACTACTATGGAGCTATAATAGTAACCACTACATGTGGACATATGAGAAACAAATTTCTCATTTTAATTTCCAGACACCATTTATATTTATTATTATTTCAAATTCCTCTTTTCCTCTTGGTGAGGAGCACCTCGACAGTTTGAAAAAGGTCACCTTATTGACGGAAGTCACATTGGACAACAAAGCTGGGGAATAACAGGGAGGCTGCCTATGTGGTTTTGTGTTGCAGCTTAATAAAATTAGTATTGTTTAAATGTGAATTGAAGTTATAACTCCCATATCACTTCACCCATCTGCACAATGGAAGGACCAGACTAGGCCAATACACATGTAAGGTTCTTCTAGTTATAAAACTAAATAAGCTTCTTGAGGGCAGGAGTTATTTTTCTTTTTATGTTTCCTTCAGTCTCTATGGCCAACTTCTAGCATATAGTAAGTGTGCACTCGCTCTCTGTCTCTGTCTCTGTCTCTGTCTCTCTCTCTCCCCCCTCTCTCTTTGTATCTCTCCTTTCTCTTTCTCTCTCTCTCTCTCTCTCTCATTGATTAAAGTTGAATTTTATTATTGCAGATAAAATATTTGGCTATGAGCTATAACATGTATGTTTCTAATCATAATTTAAAGACCTTTTGCTATCATTTTAAAATACATTGCACTACTGATCTGATTTTAATGTGATGCAATTTTTATGCAATTACTGAATGTAGAAGAAATCTTAGAATACTTAAAACTAGAAGACATTCCCAGGTTTAGCCTTCACTGAGGTTATTTTCTACTCCTAAGTCCTTCTCTTCATAATTTACTCTTAGATCCAGTCAATAAGTCAGTCAACAAAACTTTGTTAAGCACTTCCTATGTACCAGGTGCTGTACTAAGTTCTGGAGATGCAAAGAAAGGCACAGACAGACATACACACATACAGGCACCAGAAATTGGAATGAATTTTAATGTACTTCATGTTTAACCCATCAAGTGTACTAGTGATCTCATGTAGTTGTATATATGACAAAGGAGGGATATTTCATACAGACACATGTGCCTGTGTTCTTAGCAGGTCAATGGAGAGGATGTATAAAATCCACAGATCACTAGTTGGCACCTAAACTTGTCCCTAACTGGCCTGACATACATCCTTACTCTAGGAATTTAGTGAAATTCTATCTTAAATGGCATCCTACCTTAGAGTCGGCAGCGTGGTTAATCTTTGACAAAAGGGCATTCACATGTCAACAAAACAAATGCCTAATGGAAGGTCCTACTGCAGAAGAATAAAGTAGGCCATTCAAACTGTCAATAAAAAGGAAATTTAGAAAAGATTGAAGGCTTGATTCTAGCATCATCATTTTCACAGAGAGTGAAGCTCTCTTCCAAACAGTTAGGTGCTATATTGAGCCCAAAACAGATATCAAAGATTCTAAATTTAGATTTGTTTAAGTATCTTCCGTGTGTGTGTGTGTGTGTGTGTATGTGTGTGAATGCACAGTTATAAAGTAGAAGAGGGGTGGGTTGCAGAGTAGGGAGGGAAAATATACATTTATTACATTTTTTTAAAGTGATGCTGCACCAGGTAATGTGCTTTTGAAATAAATGGTGGAAAATCAAGAGTTACTGATTGAAAAGAAATGTTTTCATTCAACTTTCATCTGTTCTGCATTTCACACAGGAATCCTCTTGCTTTATAGTACAATTTAAGTATGTGTGTGTAAACATGGATTATACCACATCAGAAACTAAGTTAGCTATCTCAAGAGAATTTTTATCTTTGCTGTGTGTAAGTAAGCAGATTAATTCCTAGATCAAGCATGACCTAATGCATTTTCAATTCAATTTTTTTCTTCTTTTTTTTCTTATATGGCTTAGAAAGCAGTATTGTTTTCCTAATTCAACCAATATTTTACATGATTTCCCCCTGACACTGTCCCATTTTTCTCCTTCTACCAGTATCATGATTTCCACCAAAGTTACTGGCTGGACCCATCAGATATGGCCAAAGATGAGAACCACATAGTTAAATCTACCAGGTAAATTGCCCAGAAAAGCAAAGACAAGTATTTTCTCTTACTTGTTCTCTAAAATAATCTCTGTTTTCCCCAGTCTACATGACCAGGCTGAAGCTACATATCTCACCTTTTGAAATTTGGGGAAAGATCCATTATTATTTGTGCTTTATAGAGATCTCTATATGGAAACATAAAAAGGGGTCTGTCAGCTATTTACTTTTGACTTCAACTATACCTGCTAGGACTTTTTAAAGTAAGGTCTGTCAGCATTTCCTTTATGTGTATATGACTATTTTCTGGGTTTTAACTATCAAGAAAAAAAGGTATTTAGTAAGCATCCTTTTGCTCATGGCACTTTAACCATTTACATGTTAAATTCAACATTTAACAAAAGTCACAATCCTAAGTTTCAAATAGAATTTTCTTCCCACTTTCCTCCTTTTTACTCTTCAATTTTTCCTTTCTGCTTTCCTTCCTGTTCATTTTCCTTCCTTCTGCTCTTTCTTTCTTTATTTCCTCTCTTTTTCTTTTTTCCTTCCTTCTTTCTTTCTTTCCTTTTCTCTTTCTTTCCTTTTTTATTTTCATTTTGTAACTGAGTTCATGAGGCCAATGATGTTAGACTCCTATCAACATTATTCTCCTATTGTCAGTGCAGTAAAATGATATAATTAAGCTTCACCAGATAAAAGGAGATATAGGGAAGCAGTGCAAGAGAACAGAAGAAGAGATATGAGACCAAGATGAAAAATAGTCTAATACGTCATAACTTTACTGATACTGTGTTTCTGTTTTTGCAAAATGCTCTTCCAACCTAAAGAAAGAAAATTCAACTATCCACTTCACATGGTTCTTTATATATCCATAGAAGACTTCCTTCTATGACTGGTAGGACTCTGACCAAGTTGGAAACTCCCTGAGAACAAAGTTTCTTTTCTGTTTTTACTTAAAAAAAATTCCCCATAATACTTAATGCTGAATATTCAGGGAAAAGGGAAAATACTCAGGGAAAACAAATGTTCAACAAAATGACCCTACAATTGAATTAGGATTTAATGATACAAAAGGTATTATAAAGGAAAGTCTTTTGCAGGCCTTTTGGTGATAAACAAATGTGAGTTTATATTATTATCTTCCATGAGATAATAGCTATAAAGTTCTATTGAAACCTAAAAGCTCTAATTATTATTTTATTACACAGATCAGTTTTTAATTATATTATAGAATTTAAAATTAAATTTTTTATTCATAGTCTTCTTTGAGTCCTCAAAACCCTTCCCTTCATTACTGCTAGGTCTCTGATCAAATTGAAAACTCACTGAGGGCAGACTTTTCTTTTTAAATTTCTCTCTACTTCTCAGTTCATTCATAATGACTCCATTGCTTTCAAGTCTCCTTAAATCTTGATCGAAAGAGGAATGAAAATGAGAAATGCATATTTTGTTCATGAACTGAACTTCAATTGAACTTGGAAAAGAAATATACAGATAGGGCTTCTAATTCTATATTTATTCTAATGTGTTAGGCAGAATAAATAGGCAACTAGATGGTACAATGGATAACTGCTGGATCTAGAATAAGGAAAACCTGATGTCAAATCCATCCTGGGACATTTGCTAGCTGAAGGACCCTGGGCAAGTCACTTAACCTGAATTTGCTTCACATAACTTATCTATAAAATGAAATAATCTTTGTAAAACAGCAGCTTACAAACCTCAAGTATAAAAATGCTAGCCATGCCATTTAAATAAAAGCATTCATAGAGTACTTTAAAGTACTATTCTATTCACTGCATTGTCAGCATCCTGGAGGCAGTCACTAAACTGTGAATGGACCTGATTTTACGTATATCCTCTGAGAAAAAGAACATGGATGATGATAGATAAACATAAATGTTATAGACAGATCATTCATTAAGGGCTTGCTCTATGGCAAGATTTGTGGTAAACACTGGAAAGGCCTGATCTCAAGGAGCTTACATTTTCTTGGGAAAAAATAACATACAAAAGGTTTTTGGCATGTTGTCGTCATGACCTCAGAGATGCATAGATATCTGCCCCACTCTAAGAGCAGACAAAAGTTCACCAATAAGAGCCAGAACACCCAGTGTCCTTCAAGGATGCTTGATGGAAGGAAGATGAGGATGAAGACAAGAGCACAGATGGCAAGGTGTGCTGATACCTGGGAAGTTGTTGTAGGCCAAGACTTTCAGGGACCTTGGCCATATTAGCTCCCCATTTCTACAAAGGTCATTAGGTAGATATGCAAGGAATTTTCAAATCTTGATTGTAACACCCTGTTTGTGCCTCTGGACATGGTCATAGGATAAAGAGCTTAATGAGTGATTGGCTTTGGGCTGGAGTAGAGAAAGATAGAGACCAAGGGTGGTTCCTTGCATTCTGCTAAGGGTATATAAACCTTGTATCTTCCATGTATCTTTGGCTCTGTATGAAACAGGTCTGAGATAAACAGACCATGGAATACATCCTCGTCTCTCTCCCTCTTTCTTATTCAGCCTCTCTCTTTCTCCCCCTTTGTTTCACTGAGCTGGTAGCTAGGCCCAGACTTTCTAGCCGAAGCAGGAAATGGTATGGAAGGCTTGAGCCATAACAAGATAAGACATTTCATCTCTTAGAGCCAAAAAAACCAATGGGCAGAATCAAAGTTTCCAAGAAAATAGTAAATAGTAGATGCTATAGCTATGGATAATGATGAAAGATAGTTAAGAATTTTCTCATTTTATGAGGAGCAGACTTCATAATAACCTGGAGTGGTTTATATAAACTGATGTTGAGGGAGAAGAGCAGAACCAGGAGAAATTTGTATACAATTACAGACACGATGTATGTGTGAAGACTAACCTTGATAGACTGGACTGCTCTCAACAGTGTAAGGTTATAAGACAACTCCAAAAGACTTATGATGTAAAAAGATATCCACAACTAGAGAAAGAACTGCAGAGTCTGAATGCAGATTGAAACAAACGACTTGCTCTCTTCCTTTTTCTTGTTTTGGTTTGTTTCCTCTTTCCAATTGTTCATTCCATTGGCTATAACTCTTTACAACCTAACTAATGTTTAACGTGAAGGCATTTGTAGATCCTATATTTGACTGCATGCCAACATGGGAGGGGAAGAAAATCTGAGACTTAAGGGATTGTGGAACTGAATGAAGTAAACTAAAGGTAAATAAACAAATTAATTTAAAAAAAATCATTTTTCTCATTTTAAACCTTGAACAACAATATAACATCTGTCACAACTGTTACAGTACTCCCAGCTCTTAAACTCTTGAATTTCATGGTCTGAGGGGAAGTTAAAAGCCAAAGACACATAGAAAGCATGAGGATTTCTCTGCATATATAGAACAGCAAACACATATTTTCTTTTTCTGAATGAAATAGAAGTCAAATAAAAAATAAAACACCAAAAGTCACTTTAAATGTAAGAACAAGTAGAGAGGAAGTGATAAATATACTGTTGATCCCTTAGAGAAGGAATTCTGTGCTCTAAATTATAAAGACATTTCCCTTTAATTTTTTTTTGTTTGTTAAAAGAATCAGCAAGAATATTACCCAGTCCAAGATCAAGGTCACAAGTATTCTTTTTCCTCGCTTAGGAATGAGGGCACATATTTTGTCACGTCTTTCCCTCCAGAAAAGGCTGCTTATAACCTAGGTCGTAATTGAGAAGAGTGACAAAGAAGGCTCCTCTTAACAATATCAGCTTCTTATCTCTTAGATTTCTAAGGACAGAAATAAAAAGTCACAGATAACATTTACAGCACAAGGATGATGGCTAGGCAACTTGTTACTGTCCCCTGGATTTGCATGTGACTGTGTCCCATACTTAGCACTATGTTTGCAAGACAACTGTCAAGGAATCACTGTTTTCCAAGATATTGTCCAGGCTACTTTTCCTGGTACTT
This sequence comes from Pseudocheirus occidentalis, assembly GCA_028646575.1. Taxonomy (NCBI): domain Eukaryota; kingdom Metazoa; phylum Chordata; class Mammalia; order Diprotodontia; family Pseudocheiridae; genus Pseudocheirus; species Pseudocheirus occidentalis. The sequence goes on from CM053594.1 coordinate 106,377,054, forward strand.
TATCGAAGGGTTTTATCAGACTGCTGCATGATAAGAGGTGCTACTGCTTGCCAAGTTGGAATTTTTGTGAAATTCCTTAATTTTCTCTTGTTAATCCATCAAATGCAAGTATTACGAGACACCTCATACTAGAAGAAGAAACAACTTGTAAGACAATGAATGGATGGGGGTGGGAGAACTAGGATGGATTGGGAGACCAGGACTATGGGTTGCTCTACTTAACTATATAAAGACAGTAATTTGAAGGCAAATATGATGTGAACACCAGACAGCAAATAAGAATTTATTGAGAACTTGCTATGTGTCATCAAGTGTATTGAGGGCTGGAAATATAAAAGCAAAAAAAAAGTTTCTGCTCCCAAGAATTTCACTGTTTGATGAGATAGACAATATGCAAGCAACTATGTACAAGCAGGATATACACAGGGTAGACTGTAGATGATCTCAAAGGGAAGGCACTAAGATTATGGACCATGGAACTTCTAATAGGAGCTACAGCTTTTGTTGGAACTTGAAGAAAGCCAGAGAAGCTAGGAGGCAGAGATGAGGAGCTAGAAAATACCAGGCATGGGAGACAGACAGTAAAAATGTCCAGAAGAAAGAGATGGAGTGTTATATGCACAAAATAGTAAAGAGGTCAATATCAATGGCTTATGTTGGGCAGTGGAGGGTCATAAAGTATAAAACTGAAAAGGCAGAAAGAGGTCAGCTTATGAAAGATTTTAAAAGTCAAGCAATATTTTATAGTTGATCTCGGAGGCAATAGGGAGCCACTGGAGTTTTGTGAATGGAGTGTATGGGGTAACCTGGTCACACATATTCTTTAGGAAGATCTGTTTGACAAGTGAGTGGAATATAGACTGGAATTGGGAGAGACTGAGGCGTAGAGGCCAACCAGCAAGCTATTGCAATGGTCCTGATGTGAGATGGTGAGGGCCTATACCAGGATGCTGGCTATATCACATGAAAGAAGCTGGGGTATATGAGAGATGTCAGCAACATTAAAATGACATGATGTGACCACTGTCTGGACTGGAATGGGTGATGGGGGGAGGGAGAATGATACCTAGGCTGCTTTCCTGGGTGACAGAGGATAATGCTACCTTGACAATAATAAGGAGGTTAAGAAAAGGGGAAGCTGGGTAGTGGGGGGCAACAGAGAGAATATAATAGTTCAATTTTGGATACGTGGGCTTTAAGATATCTACTTACCTTGAGTTTAAGACATCCAAAAGGCAACCAGACATGTGAGACTAGAAGTCAGCAGAGAGATCAGACATATAGAAATGACAGCTGAATCAATGGGAGACAACGAGATCGCCACATAAAATAATATAAAGAAAGAGAAAAAGGCTCACGATTCACAGTGAGGAGGAAGAACGTGGATGAAAATTCAGCAAAGTAAATTGAAAGGAGATATTGGAAAGGTATGGGAGGGATCAGTGTCACTAAACCTAGGTAGAAGAGGGTGACCTACAGCATCAGAGAAGCCAAGACGCATAAGGATCAAGGAAAGACCATTAGATTTGCTAATTAATAGACTTTTCATTTCAGAGAGGGCCTTTTCAGTTGAATGCAGTTTCAGAAACCAGAATGTGAGAGTGAAGAAGAATGAATTGCTTTTAGTCACCAAAGGGAGAAGAGATGTAGGAAGAAAGTTACCAAAGAAGCATGGATCAAGTGAGGCCTTTTATGTGAGAATGAGGGAGATTTGGGCATGTTTGTAGGCAAAAGGGAAATAGTCAGCTGAAAGGGAAAGATTGGGCTAGGTGGTACAGAGGATAGAGCACCAGACCTGAACTCAGAAAGGCTTAAATTCCAAGTTCAAATCTGGCTTCAGACACTAATGGTGTGATCTTGGGAAAGAAACTTAACCCTGTTGCCTCAGTTCCTCCTCTAGAAAATGAGTTAGAGAAGGAAATGGTGAACCATTATTAGCATCTCTGTCAAAGAAACCCCAAATGGGGTCACAGAGTCAGACACAGCTGAAATGACTGAACAAGAACCAGAAGAAATGATAGAGGGATCAGTCTACTGAAGAAGGCAGAATGGAACTGGATCACTTGTGCATGTAGAAGAGGGTTTGTCTCAGCAAGGATAAGAGCCATCTCTTCTTGTGAGACAGCAGTAAAGGAGAAAATGGCAGAAGACATTTCTGAGTGATGTGAGATGAAGAGGAACTCTTAGAACTCTTGGAAACTCATTTTTTGTCAAACTATAAGACAAAGTTCTTGGCTGAGAGGTTGGGGACTTAGTTGAACTCTGGTTGGTTTGGAGAGGAATAAAAAAATTTGGAAAAATTGCAATGGTGACTGGGATAATGAGTCAATTATCAAAGAGGCAAAAGGCTTGCCTTGCTGTAGTAACGAAAATGGTAAAGGATAAATTCACCACATTTATTGAATTGATCTACTAGCTTTCCCTATGGCTAGTTAGAGTCAATTTCCTTAACAGACATTTATTACCTTCTTCAAAAGTATTGCATGATCCACAGTTCATGACAGCAATCTTGATAAAAATAGATACTGCATTCATACTAAAATGAGAAAAGCAAGATGGCAATATGTCCTTATCTCCTCCCCTAATAAAGGAAAGAAAAATCTCAAAGGAGAAATAATAACTTTAAATTTCCAAAATCACAATCTTTTATTTTTTTGGAGGGAGGAAGGCAGGGCAGTTGGAGTTAAGTGACTTCCCCAAGGTCACATGGCTAGTTTTTGCATTGAAGATCTGAGGTCAAATTTGAACTCAGGTCCTCCTGACTCCAGGTCTGGTGCTCTGTTCACTGAGCCACCTAGCGGCCCCAATCATAAACAATCTTAACAGTATTATAATCTCATTCATTATATTCTTTGAGCATAATCAGTCAGAACATTTTAGGATCCATTCATTCATTCATAATGGGAGGCAGCTGGCCACAATAGGAAGGCAGCCTTGGACCTGGAATCAAGTCCTGCTGCTGCTGACATTCTTTTAGACACTGGTCATGTAACTCTGGGCAAGTGGCTGTAGGTCACCTGCCCAGGAAACCCTCTAAGACTAAATTACACTTGACTCTCTTACCAATCTGTATCTGAAGAAAGAGTTTTCTCAAAAGATAAAATCAGAGATCCCAATACTTCTCATAATCAATAAAATAAAAATCTCAAATTTTTGTTGTTGCTAACATAACTTTTATCCTCATATTGAATCAGTTCTTTTAATAGTTAATCTAAATGATTAAAAAAATAATCCAAGCTTAGCAAATTCTCCAAAAAAGAGAATAACATGACAACAATCTATTTCAAATGTAAAAGAAACTTTTGAGAATTCTTTAGTTAAAGAGGGGATCCCTTCTCATGAAGAGTCTGTCTTGAACTATGAAGAACTATTGACAACCTTTCACCTACAAAATGTACATGAAAACTCAAGATATCATGAATATGTCTTTTTGGAGAAATTTCAAAGGAAAATTATTATTCTGCGAGAGGGATATATCATAATACATTTATTATGAGGGAAAGAGAATGAGAGGTGAATTGAATATGTTTGTGTAAGTACAGAGAACTGAATCTTTAACCTTATTTTAGAGAAATTCTTCTCTGATTTATTTCAATACCATTTCTCTCTGCCAACACTTCCGTCCATATGTTCATTCTCTAACCCCCCCGGGAAGCCTCCTTTCGTCAGAAGTGTGCTAATCTCCCTATGTTTTGCTGCCATTGGCACCTCCAGTCCTCTTTCTGTTGCTCCCTTCCTAGTGTTCAAGAAAAACCTTTTAGGACTCTCAACAATACAAAAAGGAAAAATCCCTTTACTGAGCTGGCAAATGAAAGAGCTTAGTCTCCTAGAAATCCAGTGGCACAGGCATTTGTGATCATAAAATGTATGATCCAAAGAAAAACATCATTCATTTTTTTCAGAAACATTTTGTAAGTGCTTTGCATGCATTTTGTATAAATGATTTTAAGGAATAAAAAAGAGGCAGATTCTCCTTTTTTCTGATGCAGTATTCACAGCAAAAACAATGATCTAGGTGCTATGTAATATGTGATATTTAATGTAGTTCCTCAACAATGGCTTTAGACACTATCACCAGAGAGACATATACACAAATATATGCGCACAGTTCATAAATCTTGTAATCTGCCTTATGTGAATAGTTTGGCTACTTGGTTAAACTGGAAAGAACACTAGATTTGGAGTCAAAGAATCTGTGTTCACATCCCAGCTCTTATTTCCAGTGTCACCTTGGACAGTCACTTGGAGTCTCTGAGCCTCCTATGCCTTATCTGTAAAGGATACAGAGGAAGGGAGCCCTGGACCTAGAATCAGGAAGACCTTAGCCTGAATCTGGCCTGAGACACTTAATAGTTAGGTAATCCAGGGTAAGTCACCTAGATTCTGTCTGTCTCAGTTTTCTTTTCTTTTTTTAAAATGTTCTTTTTTTAGTTTTTGCTTTTTTGGAGGGCAGTTGGTGTTAAGCAACTTGTCCAAGTTCACACGGCTAGTAAGTGTTAAGTGTCTAATGCTGGATTTGAACTCAGATCCTCCTGACTCCAGGGCAGGTGCTCTATTCACTGCACCACCTAGCTGCCTCTGCCTCAGTTTTCTTATCTCTAAAATGGGGATAATAATCGTACCTACCTCCAAGGATTGTTGTGGGGATGTAAAGGAAATAAGTGTAAAGTACTTCACAAACCTTAAAGCTCTGTATAAATGTTAACTATTTTTTATAAAAATATTCTCCCTCTGCCTTCCTAACACTGTCATTTCTCTATTTGGGAAAAGAAAAAGAAAAACAAAAGTGTGGTAACAAATATGCAAAACCAAGAAAATCACATTCTTGTAACGGCCACAAATATGTCTCATTCTGCATCATCATTCTGTTAACATTCTGTCAGGAGGTGAGTTACATGCTTTTTATTTGTCCCCTGGTATTGTGTAAGGGTAATTGCACAGACCAGAGTTTTAAAACCTTTCAAAGTTATCTGTCTTTACAATGCTTTTAATTAATATATTTTTCTCTTGGTTTTACTCACTTACTCTGCATCAGTTCATACAACTCTGCTCCAATTTTTTAAAAATGTGTCCCATTAATCATTTCTTCTGGTACAAGAGTATCCCATAACATTTATATACCATAATTTGTTCTGGCATTTCCCAAATTATGGATACCTTCTTAGTTTCCAATTATTTGACAGCAGATGAAAAACTGCTAGAAATAGTCCTATATACACACATATTGTGCGTGTGTGTGTGTGTGTGTGTGTGTCCCTCCATTTTGTTTCTTAGGAGCGGTATTACTAGGTCAACAGGTACGTGAATAATTAGATAACTTTTTGAGCATAATCCAGACCATTCCAATTCTAAATCTATGATATTATATCCACGATCCACTAAAAATGGTGGGAGAAGTTCAAGACCAAAAGCTGAGCTCTAGTATTTACTATAAAAGAAATACCTGCCATTATTTTAGGAAAATGAGAGCAAATGTAATTTTTTAAACTTTATACCCTCTAAAAGTGAATAAAACTAGGTCATATTGTTACAGAAATGAAACAGTGAATTTGATAATAGAAACAGCCCAGATTCTCATGTGCCTATACCTGTAGAGAGTATGGAACTCTTATCTTAATTAGACAAAACTGACAATAAAAGTCAGAAGGCAAATCATAGCATAGTCTAGTGACAAGAGATATCTGGTGTTAGTACCAGGGTAACAGGAATTGTGTCCTAACTTTGATCCTCTCCAATATTTCATAGTCTAATCTTTTTAAATTTCAGCTCCTTCAAATACAAAATGGCACCAAAATACATAGGGTTATCATGGGGAAATTACTCGATGACCTTAAATAAACATGACATTATTGTACATGTTCAACTGATAATGATTGTTTTCTGTTAGAGAATTACAGAATCACATCATTTGAGAGGTGGAAGACACCTTAGCAGGCATCTAGCCTATCACATGCATGAAAGGAAGCACTAGTATAAAATACCTAAGTGGTGAGAATGGTTCTGCCTAATGATCTTCTCAGATGTGGAACCCCTCAAAACAAACCATTCCACCTTTGCCAGGAAGCAAGCTAGGTGCACGGCGAACATGTCCTTGGGCCTAGAACAGGAAGACCTGAGTTCAAAACAAACCTTGGGCATTTACTAGATCCTGGGAAAATTATTTAACTTCTGTCTGCTTCATCTCCGCCCCCACTTGTAAAATGAAGAAAATAACAACATTTGTCTTTTCAGGGCTGTCATGAAGATCAAAGAAGTTAATATTTGTAAAGCAATTAGCACGGTGCCTTGCATAAAGGTCATTAAATTATATAAGCATATATACATTTATATACATTATTATTATTGTATATATGCTTATATGTGTATATAATATATATACATATTATATACTTATATATAAGTATATATGCTTATATACATAATATATATGTATTCCTTCTCTCCCTTTACCATTCTAATTATTGGAAAATGTTTTCTTTTCCCCGTGAGTCAAGGTTAAATCTTTCTTTGCAACTTTCACCAACCATTCCTGTTTCTGCCCTTTGATGCCAAATGGAACTAGTCTAATCCCTCTTTCCCATAACTACCTTTCAGATACCTGAAGACAGCTTTCATGTTCCTCCAAAGTCTCTTTTCAAGGCTAATCATTCTCATCTCGTTCACCTGAAGGAATGCTGCATCCTGTCAAGATCCTTTTGGATCCTGACTCTGTCATTTACTGTACTGTGTTTCTTCCAGCTTCATTTAATCTTCACTCATTTTGAACTTCTTTGGTATCTCCACCATGGTCCCAGGAACTTCATTATTGGGAAAACTAATCATCCTGTAACAACTATTCAGCCTTAAAAATAACACCTCATTAGTTCTCTCTACACTTCTGATTGGAGAGTAGAGTCACGAACTCCTCAACCACTATTTAGGGGGCACAGGAGAGACATCTAATTTTCCCTGACTGTACTCATTCTGAACTTCTTTTCCTTCTCCACCATGCTATCAGGACAGGTACCTTCATCATTCCTTCTGCCTCTTAAATCTCTCCATCCTCATTTTTCAGCTTTCTTTTTTCACTGGCTTTTTCCATTATACTGTAAACTCCTTGAAGGCAGAGATTGCCTTTCCTTTGCTTATTTGTAACTTCAGAGCTTGGCACAATGACTGCCACACAGGAGGCAAAAAAAATAATTATTTGTTGACTTAATTTGCAAATTAAATGAGCATGTCATCTCTGACTTACCAAAGTCAGGAATACAAATGTTCCACAACAAAGAAACAACTCTGGAGTACTCCACTAGAATCTTTCTGCCACACTTCTACTGAGTCCAGTCATGCTGCCAATCATGAATTAGATCTAATCTATATCTCTCCATCTTCTCTACATGAATAGTATATTTTTAAAGCTTGTTACCATCTGTGTAAACTATGTACATAGAATTCCACTTATATACTTTTATAGTAATCTTGTCAAAAAAGGAAATGAAATGAGTCTGGCATGACCTGTTTTTAATTGGCTCTTTATAATCTCTACTTCCCTATTTTGATATTTGTTATTTCTTTGTGATCTATTCCAGAATTTTCCCAGGAATTGAAAGCAAGCTTGTTGGCCTTGTATTTTCAGACCATATTCTCTCCCATTTTTTTTTGAAAATCTGGGCAATAGTTGCTCTTTTGCAATCTTGTGGTACCTCTTCTTTTTTTCATTGTATCTTAGTGATTATATCTATGAGATCATTCAGGACCCAAGGATGTAGCTTATCTGGACCAGGTCATAAATTCATCAAGAATAGGTAGGGTTTCTCTTATCCCCTTACTTATCTTGAGTATTAACTCTATGCTCTATCATTTTCATTGTAAAGCTCATTCTGATTTTCAGAGAAAAGAAAGAAACTCCAGCAGACTTCTTATCTTTTTCCTTGAATTTCTGGAAATCTGCTTTTTCAAACTCTACATCAACCTTTCTACAGATTTCCCTCCAACTTTCACAAACTCTAGGAGGTGGTAATACTTCTCCCTGGGGTTAACACCATTTCTACCCCCATCAAATTTGGATAATTTGGATAATTTCTCTATATTTGACAGATGGTATCACTAATGCCATTTGAGAAGATTTGAATTTCTCTGCTTTTGGTAGAGGGAGACATTCACAGGTGTCTGGATAATTGAAGTTTCCTACTGGTAGACTTGGGATCTGATTCCTAAAATCTTCATCACTTTTCTCTTTCTGTCCAGCTGGTGTGTAGTTACAATACAATGAAAATATGACTTTTTCTCTCTCTCTCCCTGGACGGTCATTCAAATATTTCTTATCACGATCTCTGCCACAGGTTCCTGGATTACATGGATCTAAAAATGCTACTTCTTTCCCCTACCTTGTCTTCCTACCCTGCATTTTCACTTACAGAATTTATTTTGAAAAAAAGTTATGCCCATGACGTCTTAGTTTTCATCTACTATGGCCAGATGGTATCTATGAGGTCACATCTGCTTCCTTATGTTAGGAACTCTAGATTCTCTTCTTTATTACCTACCCTTTTGATATGTGTGGATTAGCATTCAAAGCCTTAGGTTTTACTTTCAGCTCTTCTCTTAGATTTTGCTTCCTATTAACTGTTTCTCAATGTCTATTCTTCTTTCCTTACACCTAAGCTCTAGTGTATGTATATCATATGATATACATAGACAGTCTCTTCTTTCATCCTTTCTTTTTTTGTGTGTAAACCCCTTTTGCTTAGATTTACACAACACTCATCAAACACCTCCTTACTAGCCTTCATAAGTTATAGCCCTTCTTGGACCAGGAATTTATCATACCTATATGAGTCATGGTTCAAAAGTTCAAATCCCATTCTCAGACAGGAACTTCTTAGTTGACTGTTCACTTCCTAAATTAATTATTTTCTGTTATACCCTTTGCTTTTGTGAAGCAATGGTAAGTAAAACATAAATATTACTCTTATACAACAGCCTGTGGAAGCTAGGCGGCACAATGTATGGAATGTTGGGATTGAGGTCAGGAAGACCTGAGTTCAAAACATATTTCCAATACTTCCTGGCTGTGTGATGTGGGGCAAGCCACTTAATCTCCATTTCCCTGAGTTTCCTCGTCTGTACAATGAGGATAATGATAACATCTACCTCTCAGGTTTGTTGTAAGGATAAAAGAGATGCCATTTGCAGAGGGCTTAGAACTGCGCATGTTACATAGTAGATACTTAATACACAGTTACTCCCCATTCCATGTGGTGCATAAAACACTTTCTGGAGGAAGCTTAGTCCTAGAGAATTGCCATCTTTTTTATTCCAAGTTCCTTTTTTCCCAAGTTTACCCCACCCCAAAATCCAATGCTATTACACTCTGCTACCTCTGAAACAAAGCACTCTTAAAATTCAAATTCATATTGTGCACAAAGACCCCTTTTCTTTGATATAGTTCTACTTTGCTCCAGCATTTTTGCATATAATTTTCTGAATAAAATTCATGGAAAGAATCATAACAGTTGAAATTTATATAGTATTTTAGTTCTCCAAACAATACTGTGGGGGAGGTGCTGCTATGATTTTCATTTTACAGATGAAGAAGTTGAGGATTAGAGACATGAAGTTATTCACCCTCAGACACAAAGGTCATCATGTGTCAAGGGCAAGGCCAGAATCCAATTCTTTCTGCTTTCGGGGCCAGCATTTTACCCTCTATTCTAGGCTACCTCTCAAAACCTTTGCTAATCAAGATACTTTTTCCAATTGCTCCATATTACTACTTTTCATCCTAAATATCAAATTACCATTCAGTCTTCCTTCTTACAATAGAATGCCCACCCAGCATCCAGCATATCTTGGGTCATTGAATGGCAAAGTGCTAGTTTCTCCCCAAAATTCAATCTGTTCTTCAGACCAGAAAACCCTGCAACATATGACAAGATGAAGCTGTACAATCTCATCCAAACACATGATCTCACTTCGACCCTCACACTAACTTTGCTATTAAGCAAAAGCAGGCACATTTTCAAATATTGATTCCAACTAATGTCTGATCCTAACAGGCATGATCTTATCAAGGCCCCACTATAATAGAAGGAATGTCAGAGTTAAACAGAATAGGTTTGGATAAGATCACAATCTTCTCCACAACTATGTGATGGTATCACATAGTGAGGATGGTATTAGAAGTAATTATCATTAATAGATACTGGCAATGCATCGAGCAGGCCTGACTAAAGCCTAAACAAATTTGACTGGGATAAAATAAGGTCGGTGTAAATTTATAGTTTCAGGCACCAAGGGTTCTTCAAGTCATTCTTCAAAGGTTAAAATGATCTCTCTTGTGGACAGGGAAGGATGACTTGGTTATTTTTTAATATTTGGCATAAAAGGAGGGAAAATTCCCTTTATTCTTGATCCAGGTACATTTATTTAGCTTTTTACCCCTCATCTCTATCCAGTTATTTTTATTCATTGGTACAACTGGAGTATTTAAAAAGACATCTGCTCTAGACACTGAGAGAGGTTAAATGCATTTGCTGTTCACAGTCTACCAGACATCTATCTGATAAATTGGTATCCATCAGAAGGAAGAGAAAAGTTTGTTTATGTTGCTTAAATTTCTTGACCAGCTTTAATATACTCTTTAATACACTGGGTAAGAGCTCTGAATGTGAAGGAAAGGTACCGAATTGGCCTTTTTTTAAACCTTTTATGATCTTTGCCCTTCCCAGATTTGTTTAAGCTTTCACCCTCAGGTATGGCTGACACATAAAAGCTCATAAGTGCCCCATGTCAGGGAAGTACAGAGCCCCATGCTGTATTTAGAAATATCAAAATTCTTTGTCTTAACTCTTTGAAAGCATCCTTATTGATAATAAGAATAGGATGCCTGGAGATTGGGGCTTCCTAAAAGGTCTATTATATGCTTTTTAACGGTAATTGTATGTACTCTTCTATTTAACCCATAAAGAAACACACAAAATCATAGACTTCCAGAATTTTAGGTCTTGAAAAAACATATTGCATATCTCTGAATTCTACTCCCTTATTTTTTTTCTTTTACTGAAAATTATATATTTTCAATAATATTTCCTCATCATTTCCCATTGAGAATAACATTCCTTATCTGTCACAGGGGACGTCTTATATAAAATAGCACTTTAAAACTATAAAGAATATAATTAATCAAGACATGTGCACTATTTTTTTTGTCTTGGAGAATTTAAACAAAAATGCCCACTTATTGAACTACCATTAGTAGTGTTATTATCATCATCTATGTGGCTGTGTTTTTCTTATATAAACCCTAAACTTTCCTAGAGAGAGAAAAAAAAGTCAATAAATGATATCTTAGCCAGTGTTAGCTTTCTAAAATGTGTGATTAATTACAGGGTGCTGAAATCTCTTTGATAATCACTGAGGATGAATGCATCACTGCAATCAGCAGACATAGAGAACCCAAAACACAACTGGTTGTTAACACGGTAAAGCAAAACAGAGCATTCTACACCCCATATCTCGTCTAAAAATAATGCAGTCATTGACCTTAACGTTATCAAACTGGTCCCATCATCAAGGTCAAATACAAGAACAAATAAATACTGTGTGTACTTATGTTGGTTGGCTATGTGCATATTCTAAGTATTTACTCTACCTTTACACATTCAGTGCATTTCTTCTACACAAAAATACTACCAAAACAAAACCATTCTTTTAAAATTGTTCTTCTTCTTATATTTATCAAGGCATTTAACTTTAACAAGTTTTGAAAAGAAAACCAGGAAATGGTAAATGCAAAGAAAAAGAAAAAAATCAATATACAAAGGAAGCAATCTCCTTTTCCTTTCCCCTTTTTGTCTCCTTCCAATGCCCTATTTCCACCATGAACACTCCTTTCCCTTTCTCTGCCCTTCCCTACTCATGTCTCTACTGTGTCCCTAAAGGGTCAAGAAAAAAAAATCTAAGAGGACAGTCACAAGATAATAGCTGTTATCAATATATATCCTAAGAGACTATTTAGGAGACATTTTAGTTGGTCCCTTTACCAAGGCAGAGAAGAGGTAGGGCAGGCGATCAGAGGGTCCTTAGACCGCAATTATATACTCTGGGCATGACTGATGAGGAATGGGTACCGAGGTTCTTTTTAAACAGAAGGACCATTTTACACCTGAGTAAACCACAAGATGGGGAGATAAGAATAGCACAAGGTGTGGTCCTCATGTTCCAGTCTCTTAACACTTACACAAGTATTAGCCACTGACTTGAATCAGGGAATGGGAGGAATGTTAAGAGGACAAAGTTAAACTGAAATCTCTGTTAGCAACTGTTAGAGGTCAAAATGCATCATGCCAATTGTACTTCCACTTTCCACTCAGCAACCGTGGGTTAAGCTAAGGAAATAAACTGTTTCTGGATAAAATGTATAGGTGTATGAAAAACTACTTGCTACTTGGATGCATCTCTCTTAGTACCCCTTTATACATTAAGGGGATTTATTAGAAAAGACAACTACCATGGCAGGAGTATACAGGCACATTCTGCCTCATCTCAAATATCCCAGTGTCCAGCATACAATACACCCATAATATCCTCTCTCTCTCTCTCTCTCTCTCTCTCTCTCTCTCTCTCTCTCTCTCTCTCTCTCTCTCTCTCTCTCTCTCTCTCTCTCTCTCTCTCTCTCTCTCCCCCCTCCC
>CM053594.1:106389824-106425884 GCA_028646575.1 Pseudocheirus occidentalis
ATTTGGCATCCTGAAAATGCAATCCTACTGCTCTTACCTCTTAGCTCCCTAACACAGAAACCAAAGACAATGATGCTTATAAATCAGGGATACAGTCTCAAAAGAGGTAGGAAAGACTAAGGGAAAAAAGTTAGGGATCTGGGTAGAGTCAATTAAATAAAGCCTCTAAAAGAAAGCTTAGGGCAAGATTCATATCCTATTTTTCCATTGTTTTTAATCTCAATAAAGCAGTAATACCAAATTAAGAAGAATCATATTGGATACTGAATGTTGAATTCTCTCTATGGATTTCTCTTTAGAACAATGGAAAGATGTTCTATACAGATGTAGTATAATGCTCTAAATATCATGAATACTAAATTCACATAATTTAGTAAAAAAAAAGGAGGGCTAAAATATCTTTTAAAATCTGTATCATCTTTAATTATATTGTCATTTATAAACAGATAATTGTGTTTTCCTCTAGTTATTCCAGATGCCATTATATTTCAGAGTGTGTTAATGGAAAAAAAATTGAAAAAGACCCTGAACATTTCATAAATAAGAGAACACAGAATAATAACAAACTCCATCTTGATTTAATATCTGATGCTTAATGGTATAAAAAGCATTATAAATATCAGTGGAATCCTGTAAAAAGTTAATTAATGCCTATAGGAGTTACATGGTTTACTCTCCTTTTTTTATCATGTTGACAGTATATATCCAGTTGTTTATAAGATCTATAGCTTATTCTTCTCTTTTCAATATTATGAAGGAGAACTGTACTCCAATTCAGTCAGTTGAATTGGACATATGAAGTTCAGTTCATTGAACTGAGTAGATGCTGGTGGTCTCCAGTCTTAGAGGGTCACATGTCTTGGATTTCTATTACCCAAAACATTGACTTCCAGGCTATGGTTCATTATGCTATCCATTTCTCAGGATTATAAACTCACAGTCTTAGCAAAAGACAGAACGACTGATCTTTTCACAATGAGAAAATAGTGCTTCCTGAGCCACATGGTTAAGTTTTATATCTATGAAATGGGAATGATAATATTGGAGAATCTAACAGGGATGGCTGAAATATTCTAGCAATGCTAAGTAGAACCTCTACTATTCCTAGGTTCTTAGTAAATCATAGAATTACAGGATCTAAGAGTTGACAGGGACCTCAAAGGACACCTATTCTAATCTATATATTTCAGGAGAAGTGGGAAAAGAATAAGAGAAACACAATACATTTCTCATTTTTAGGTTTCCTTTTTTTTTCTCTCTCTCCTCCCTTCTACTCTTTTAAAGAGAAAATGGATCCTGAACTCAGGAATATTATGTGGAATATTATTAGAAAGATTCAACAAACAAAACAGTTGGATACCTTTCCTTTTGGGTTCATCACAGTTGACACCTGATGACTTAGTTTTCTTTTCAAATCTATGTGTAGATAAGGAGGTATAAAGAGAGGGACAGACAGACGGACTTGCTCATATAGTTTGACAAATGAAGTGTAACTGTCTTCTGCAATTCAAGTGGTATGTAAGATTTACAGCAAATCTCTGTACAGGCACATAATAATAACACCACTGACAGCACCACTATGTTTTTTCTAGCTTAGAAATGGAAGTGGAAAATTAATGCAGTTACAAAAGGCTGAAGTTAAAATATTTGGGTTACTAAAACCTGGGGATTTTAAATATTCAAGGAAAATGGTGAGAACTGAACAATTATAAGATACATAGGTTACATCATTTCATTAATATTTAAAATTTCCAACTATTCATTCTCAAGGAAGACTTGAATGCTGGGATGGATAAATGAAAAAAATATTTTAATGGCATATTTCTCAGATGACAGCATTTTTCTTTGTTCTCTCACTTTTTCCATTCATTTTTTACCAAACCCACCTCTAATTATTATAGTGTAATAGTCATGCTTTTTATGTATATTTTTAATCAATTCATAAATCTTTATCAAGCAGCTACTGTGTTCGAGGCACTGTACTAAAAGCTAGGCCCTATTTTCAAAGTCTTTTCATTTAAAAATATTAAAACAATGTTTATTTCTAGATTACTTATTGTGGTACTCCAAAAATATCTTATATTTTTATCTTCCTAGTAGGCAAAAGGACAAATTAACACTTATGGGTTTTCCAACACCTATGAATAATGAAATTTTCAGAATGAAACAATGACAGAATAATCATCAGAATCTACAACTTTACTATAATCAATAAGTGGAATTAGTTTCATTATAAATATATAACCTTAAGCAAAAGGTTTTTTTCTTGACAAGTTAGCTTCTATTGAAATTCTCATAAACAAATAATAGAATATTTAAAAGGTGAAATCCTATTACAAAGTAAATTATCACATAATAATTTATTATTTTCTATATTTCTTTTATTGATTCTGCTTCAAGCACAGCAAATCTATACAGAGGTGAGTTGTGCTTTCAAGAACAAGTCAAGACATGCAAAGTTGCAAGAGTGAACTTAACAAAATTATTGATAGACCTACTTATTTTCATATTTGTTACTGCTTACCAAATTTGTAGACTTTTTTTTAAAATTATGGCACATATCTTCGATTGTGCCAGTACATTATAATTGAATAGTTGATGATGCATTTCCCAATCACACGCACAAATGAAATATAAAGATAAATATCCATTAATATTAGCACATAGTGAATACTCAGGAGGCAATATTTAGAATCATGGGATCTTATACTCAGGGGATGGTAGATTTTGAAGAGACCTGAATGACCATAAAGCTCATAATTTAGCAGGAAAAGAATTTATGAATATTTATATGTGTTCATGCATTTGAAAGACAGTCCTTTGATTTGATTTTTTTTCCTGTTTGGCCTTACACATCAGGTTACAAGCTAAAAAGTAGAACACTTGGGCTTGACAGTAGGGCAATATTCCTGGCAATTAGAGCTGTCCCAGAAAAGCAGAATGGATTTCTTCAGGAGGACATAGGCTCAAAGGATTAGACCTAGAAAGGCATCTCAGAGGCTGCCTGATTAAATTCCCCCATTTAAGAGTGGATGAAACAGACATCTGGTCAGGATATGACTTGCAAAAATAACAAAGATAGCATAAAAAGTGGGATTTGAATCCAGATCCTCTAATTTCAGTCAGAGTTCTTACCACTGTCTCTTACTGTCTGAGAGAGCAAAGGCTGGCAGATTATTCATTAAACATGGAAAAGAATGGATTCCTTTCATAGGAGTGACTAGACAGTTGTAGAAAGCTCTTCTAATTCCAGAATTCTTTGAATCTATAAAAGACTATAGTGATATATTTGGTCGAACAGAGACAGCCAAATATAACAGGTTTATTTCATATTTCTGAGAATGACAAAGCTAAAAGTTACATATATAAATATGTGTGTGCATATATACAAATGAGTATATGTATATATACACATGCATTGCACAGACCACTATACTAACCATCCCCTGTTAGGACACATATTTTATGGAAGTCATAATTATGAATCTACACTTACCCACATAATTCTTTTATGAACTCTTTTTAGGGACCAGTGAAATAAACCTTTTGAGTTCACTGGCCAAAGGGTAGAAACTGTGACCAGGGACCATTCACACACACACACACACACACACACACACACTCATATACATCCTTATAGTTGTATCATTAATAAGTTATCACATCTGGAAATAAAAACTAGATGGTTACTTAAAAAAACTACAAAAGTGCCATACAATGACAATCTATTGGAAAAATAATAAGTGCCTTGAAATGACACCTGTAAATATGTCATTTTCACTATAGTGCATCTCTTTGTGATTAAATACAGACATTGTAGTCACATAGTGTTAAAGGTTTGAGTTAAACCCACCAAAACAAGGAGATTAGAGTTGTGGAGGGAGTAGCCCTCTATCAGCAAGGCCTCAGAAAGGGGGGCACACTTGGCTGCTACTCAACCCAGAGTACCTAAGCATTGTACTATCCATGGTATGTGAGGTCATCACCTACAATTCATCCTCCTGACAACCACTTTGTTTTTTTAACTCTTTCTGCCTGTGTACATTTTCATCTCATCCCAGGAACAATGCACTAAATGAGGAAATACATTTTTTAAAATTCTATGCTAAAAACTGCATAAAAGACTATGTCAAGAAAAACAAAGGAAAAAAATCAAAAGAAAAATGCCCAAATTTATCTTAATCTAGCTCATTAGTTGCTTCCCCACATGCTGTCCTGGAATGTTGCTAAACTGGTGTTTCATGGGGCTAGAGAAGTGTCTGCCGGTAAGTGGCAGATAAAACTGCCCTGTTAGCAACTTTAAAGCGGGCTTTGGTTTGTAAAGTTTACCAGAGACTTTTTGGATTCAAGATTTGGTGAGTTATTTTTGAGTTTTTAAAACAATCCACGGCAAAATTGCACATGTATTCCATTAAAAAGAAAAGAAAAAAAAGAAAATGCCAGTGGATAACAAAGGTATTTAAGATCGAGAATGAAAGCCAAATTACTTGTGAAGACAAATGCCTTCCAATATATAATCCATATAGTTGGAAAAAAAGGTTTGTTACTTACACACACATACACACAAACATCCACATGTAATGTGTGAAACACATACGTAAACAGTCTTGTTAGTGGGCCTTAGTCCTCTCAAGATTAAAAATACTCTGATTTAGTTTCTATTGTTTTTCATTTAAACCTGGATTGACCAATCCTAGATAACTGATGGAATAACTTAACTACATCTTGAACCTTAGCTTTTCTGATAGCAACTGAATTTCACAATCAAAATGTTTCATTAGGAAATCTTCAAGGAGAAGCAAAAGGTCTGGCACTGAACCCCCAGGATTCCATTAGAGGGATGCATGAGACAGTATTCCATAGCTTGTCTAGTCCCAAACTGCACACTCTACTCCCACAGATTCCCTTCACAACCATTCTGAATCCTCTTTTCCTTATCAGACTGATACAGACCTGCATCATCCTCTCCTCCTTCTGACAGGGGCTACAACAATGGGGGGGTATGATACAACTGTTCATTGTTTCGTTTCACAAAACCCTGCCACAGGGCGCAGATTAACACCAAAAAATAGATGGCTGCAACCAAAGGAAAACATTTTTCAGAATGTCTCCACTTGATTAATGAAGTAATGGTACAAACCACTGTTTGACTTTCATCATGAGCTATTCATTCTTTGCCATTCTCTTCTTGGAGTATCAACAGAGATTTGGAATCCTTTGGAAATATTCGCTCCCTTTTAAGGGTTGTCATCCCCACAAAGTTTTTAAAGAACATGATGGCTAAAAAAAAAAAAAAGTGGCTGGTTTTTTTTTCCCTGAAAATATTCAGGTAAAGAAGAAACTTTCTTTTAATAAATTCTGAGCTTCTTTAACGAAGGAAATGTTATCTTGTCTTCCTTTAGAAACCGTATTTGACATATACTTGGGTCTAGATGCTTATCTCAAATACACAGGCAGACATCACTGCGTATCTTTAAAAATGGACTAATATGCTTACATGTACATGTGCTGCAGTGGATTTAAGAAGATAGGTGTTAATGTGAGATGAGAATCAGACTGAGGGACTTAGGCTCACCCTCATCCATACTTTAATTCTTGTACTAATGCTAGTAACAAATGTTGTAACATATCAAGACTAAGAGATGGCCCTGGGAAAGGAAGTGCTTTGGTGTCTTACTCAAAGTTTAAGCATTTTTTCTTTTTTTTCTCCTACAAACTTCTTTTTTTCACTCTTTCTCATAATTATCAATTATGTTAAAGCTTACATAATTCACTTCACATGGAACTGAGTTCCAAAATGTCATCAACGATCAAAGAATTGAGTTAACATTTTAAAATACAACCTAACTCAAAAATGAATTGAGTAGGCAGAATTACTTTTCAAATTGTCCAAAATCTCTGAACACAAGCCTGAGAAGTGCTCTCTGATGAATGACGCTAAAAATAGCATACACCACAGGAATACTAGAGTGCACAAAGTGTTTTTAACTGTTTAACCTTTCCTTATGTACTTAAATTAAGTCATTTTATGCCTCTCCTCTCCATATACTCCTTACAGCAACAATTACCTATTTGGACCATAACTTCAGTGAGAAAACAATATTCTATTTAAAATATGCTGGAAATTTACATCCTATCTCTTCCATCTTAAATGAATGCTCAACACATCTTTATTTTTACCTGGACTATATGTATGTTTATGTGTGTAAATGCATAATAAGTATATTAGACATACATTGTTCACATATCATATTGGAAACCTATAGGCAGCATCTTGTAGTAGATGGAGAGC
Organism: Pseudocheirus occidentalis; assembly: GCA_028646575.1. Lineage (NCBI taxonomy): Eukaryota > Metazoa > Chordata > Mammalia > Diprotodontia > Pseudocheiridae > Pseudocheirus > Pseudocheirus occidentalis. The sequence goes on from CM053594.1 coordinate 106,396,117, forward strand.
TAGCTTTGGAGTGAGAAAGACTTGGGTTCAACTTCAGTCTCTTACAAAGTCTATCTCTGTGATATGATTCTATCTCAGTAATTTAGGTGACTCACCAACATGCTGAATTATAGATTAGTCATAAATCTGCAAGAATGAAGTTCCCTAAATGGATGAAACCAAAGTCCAACAAAAATGCACAATTAAAAAAAATCAACTTCATGATAAACAATGAAAATAGTATTTAAAATTTGTAGGAATAAAATAGGTAGGAATGTTGCAACATTTCACAAATGACTTGTGTTTCACTTTGTGCTGAGAAATTATGTTACTGTAGTTAAAAGAACACTTCCAAATAATGTAATATAATTTGAGTTGTAACACATATTATTTACCTAGAATGGCCATTATAATTTACAAAAATTAAACAAAACTTGCCTATTACACATATATGTTAACCTCAAACTATATCAGACCCTCAATGTGACAAAATTGCTACTCTTAGTGAAGGAAAACCATACATGTGTGAATCTAAAGAATCTTTTGCTGTGTTGCTCAACTTGATGAGTTGCAAAATGCAAAAGACTAAAACTGAAGACCTATTCCAGAGTCCACTGCACGCTGTTTTATTTTAGCCAAGTCATTTAAATTCCCTGGCAAAATTAGAGGATGGAAGTAACTTACCTCTGAAGTCCTTTCAAGAATTAAAATTCTATAATTCTAACATGTATTATAGTTACCTGTCATTAGAAGAGCTTAAGAAGAGACTGAATGGATGTTACAAGGAAAGTCACTACACTGAATGAGAAAGCAGACTAAATCAGTCCTAAAGCTTACATATTAAAACCTGAAACTTAAAAAAAAGAAAAAAAAACCCTGATTCTAACTCAGTGTGGTCAATTATAAAAGGTCTTTTAATTAATTTGGAGCACTGAAGAATGTAGAAACCACATCGATGCATTTGTAGAGTTCTTGTCAAATCTGCATATAAAATGGTTGTGAAATGTGTTTGTGACTGTCACCTACCTAATGGCAATGAGATTTTTTGCATTTTTTTTAGCAGCATAATGTTCATTATGATTCTTGCTGTCTCTTGTTTAAAATTTTAATCAGCGTGTTATTTTGGATCAGGAACGATTTTGATGGACCTTATGAATAATTTTAAAGAGATTGGGGAAAAAAAAAATATAAGTGACCTTACTTGAAACTCCATTTAAAGAGGGTGCCTTAAGGCAGCCAAGTCTCAGTCCTCTCCAGGCTGCATTCAGGCCTTTATTTCCCATGTTCCAACGGATACCTTTGTTTTCTCCTTCCACCCCTTGATTTTCAGTTTCCTTTTATGTGTTAGTTATCTTCCTTCAGTAGAATAAAAACTCTTTGAGGGTAGGGACTTTTTTTTTCTACTTTTATTTGTATTCCAGGACCTTAGCACAGTACATAGCACACAGTACTTACTAAATGCTTGTTGATTAAATTGACTGACCTTACTTGGCTTTATCAGTGATTGTCAACAATAAAAATGAAGTAGTACCTGATTGTCTGCCTGAAAAGAAGAAAAAATTTAGGTTTGGTCCAGATGCTGATGATTCAAAATTTTTGTTCTGTTTTTGGCTTGAATCAGAGAAAAGTCTGCCAAGACTGCAATGTGTCATCTATGAACATATTTTGTCAATTTTTTATCAAATGAAGGCATGAAACCAGCAAAGATTTTCTGACATTTGAAAACAAAACACTCAGAAATAGAAAACAAACCAAATGATTTTTTCCAGTGCAAATCTCTTGAAACAAAATGCTTAAGGAATTCTTTAAAAATATTTATTATATAAAGTTTTTTTATATTCAATTATTACTCGCACTCCTAGAAGCACAATTCAATATTGACAATAACAAAAACAAATCAAAGTATAAAAACTTATTGACATTTGGCCCTGCTCTTTGTCTTGTGGTCTGATCCTTAAATCCAAGGACAGAAAAATTGATGAGTAAGTATAAAAATCACACTGATTATCTTAATCTTCTATGGTATATTATTCATACATCTATATTTGTAATTTATCAGTATGCATTTTCCCTGATGCCAATGACAAAATAAAATTATATATATATATATATATATACATATATGTGCATATCTCTATATACACATGCACATATATATATTATATATTATATATATTATATATATATATAACATTTTTTCCTGTAGTACAAAAATCTTTGGATTATGAGTCAGAGGACCTGGGTTTTAGTTATACTTCTACTACTTAATAGATACTTACTAGAGAACAATTTGTATATATCTACTCATCCTCATTTGTAAAATAAAGGGACCATGCCATACAATATTTAATGAACCTTAAAACTTCAAATCCTATAACCTTCTCAGTAAAGAGGTATAGGATCATGGGAAGGAATGCTGCACAGACTGCCAGGTAGGGTTACTTTATAATTTATAGATTTTTTCTATATGAACTATATTCTATAGAGAATATGAACCATGACGTTGTGGGGAAAAGCTACACAGAAAAGTTACACAGAACAGGTTAAATGTATATTGAGAAACAAACATTGGGGAAGGGCAAATTATATTGGGAAAACATTGAGACAGAAAATAGAAGATCTCATTTGTTTAAAAAAAAACTCTTCTATTTTAAAACTGTTCAAATCTCCATTAAAGAAACATCACTGGCACCATCTTCATATTGATTGCTAGTCTGCCTTGGCTCTCTCTCTCCTCTAAGTTTATCAAGATTACTAGGAAATTTTTGTCTATTATGGAGAATATCCTATATTTCATTACCCTACTTTTCTGCCTTTGGCTCCAACTGTAAAAACAACAACAGTAACAACAACAACAACTTGAGGCTGATGAATATGCTTTCATATTCATATGGAATTGTCTCAAATCAAATATATACACTTTTTTTTAGCATCAGGAATGAAAGCCATTAGGCTCTTTTGCTATATTTATTTAATTTAAAGGTTAGAAAATGCAGAGATATCTATCCAAATAGTATGTCCTTTTATTATTTATATAGATGACTACTATAACCCATCTTGTTGTATATATTAGAGGACAAAAAGAGAGTAGAAAAGAGAATTATTTAGAGAAAGTATCATCTCCACCCAAGCCACTTATTTCTACATCTCTTTTTGCTGGCTTTGAGCAGCACCTTCATCCAACGTTCTTAGTGCCTGACTGAAATAAGTGAGCTGATTTAAGTTGACATGATAGTATAAGTTTGAGCAAAATAGACGTAATTTTTGGAAGTGTTGCAGATATTGCTTACCTATAGCAATTGCTAGATTCCCAGAAATCACTTCAGACCAGAAGTTCCTTTGGTTTATTCATTTTTTGCATGGTATCTCTATTACCTCTCTCATTCCTCTCAAAGGAGGAAATATCACTTTGAAATCCCCAGATGGGTCTATATCAAAACTGTTCTACTGTTACTGCAGTATGATTCATTATTCAGCATCTCATTAGCTTAAGAGTTTGGGGGTTTTGTTGTTTAACATATCGACCATACAAGGAACAGAATAAAGTAATGGGATTAAAATAGGAAAAAATAGAGGTTTTTGCTTTGTAATTTCCCAGCATCCTACAAATATAATGCATCTATTACAAAAATAATGAGACATATACACCTAGATCTTTTGATTTGAAGTTGATATACATAGTCTTATTACTTGGCTCTAAGCGAAAGAATCATAGACATTACAAATGGCATAGAAGGGTTACTAACAATCAGATTCTCAAAAGCTACTAGTTCTTTACTGTGGAATCAGTGTTTCCTGCCACATAGTACAGTTTGGTTGCATATGTTTAGCAAATAAGTAAATGCTAAAGCGACCTTTATATAACAATGAAATAGGAGAATCCTCAAAGGGTATCAGGTAGGAGAAAGACTATACAAACACAGAGTCCAGCTTCCATTAGTGTAGCATAAGGGGTTAGACTGAAGACAAATGAGAAAATCAGAACTTCTCAATTGGAATGGATCTCACAGACGATAAAGTTCAACACATACCTAGGAAACAGTCTTCCGTGAGTAAGATCTTGATGAAGCTATGCTGGTTCTTTGTGGTCACTGCTTCCTCTTAAACTTCACTAAACAATCCTTAAATAAGATGTGTCAGCATTTAACCAGGAGTTGAAGCTAAGCACAGTAGCCCACAATTTGTAGACTCTACTCTCCTTCTCTTCTAATCATGTTGAGCTTCTTTCATTGTCTTCTTAAAGTTGGTTCCAATGGGTCAGTAGTCTCATCTGCCATATTATCTGACAAATTAGTAATCAGCAAAGACATGCTTCATTCATGGTCTTGTCTATATTATTCTTCATGTTCAACTATACCTCTTATGTGGACATTATCTATGTGTAAACAACAATGTGCTTTCAACAAGATATGTTATAATACCATAACAGTAAAGAGATATGGGATGGCTTGCTTAGAAGAAGAGGCTTTTGGGTGGTGAAAGACAAGAAGGCAAGGTCATAAATAATAATAAACCCCATAAAAAGAAGCTCTAGTTCCATTGCAGCCTCCACTGCCTGACAATAGCAGTTGTTTAACAAATTATTGTTGATTAACTTATTGGTTAGTCGAGCTACTACTTACACACCTAAATAGCAATATAAACACCAAATGACCTGAAAACCCTAACCTAACAGTAGTGGAGTCTAGTGAAGAGCCAATACAGTCACCAAATGACTTGTCTTTTCTGGCAAAATTAGTTTGGTCCATGTACTTGAGACCATTACAGGAAGAACAAACACCTTGCCCTTCCATGCAGAGCTAAATAATGGGGTGACTCACAACAATTTTCCTGAAGGATCTTCTAGAAAGAGAAAGGACATCAAGGTCCTGCAGAGACAGAGTTGTGAGTAGCCTTTGCCTTGTGTGTCCTCTACACATATGTGTCTCTATCATTATGCTTTGAGTTCCTACCTGCTATTTCCTACTCTGTACCTTCGGGTTTATCTGTGGGAAAATATGATGCTTGTATTGGGGAAAAATTATTCGTAATTACAGTTCTTCCTATGCCAATACATGCTTTTGCTGAAGATCTAGTTGGTTCTCTTGACTTATTAAATAGAAGAACACTATTGGGGGCTCATGAGCTAGTGTTTGAGAATTGCCTGGGTCAATATGCCTCTTCTCCTATGTAGACTAACTTGGGACACAGATATGGGACTTTTGATCAAGAAGTTATAAAACTGCTTTAAGGTCTTCCTGGGGAGTTTATTGAACCCTAGGAAACCTCCTTTCCAACTGCATTTTTACCTTATTGCCAGCAGTTGTTATTTGTTTTCATCATCAAGAATTGTACTTAGCCATCCAGAAAATGGCTACTACTTGAAGGTTTTAGAATAAAATATTAGCAAGAGGACTTTGAACCCTCAGGCTTTATTGTACTAGATACTGAATAATACTTAAGATGTAGGGTATATCTGGAAAAGTCTCTGATAATATGAACAAAAACATTTAAATAACACAAGGAAATCAAAACTAAATGGGAAATTAAACTCTCTACTCCTCCCCCCCCAAGACTTTTATCAACACAGGTAAGTTGTTGTTTTTCAGTTGTTTAAGTTGTGTCTGGCTCTTGTACTCCAATTTGGGGTTTCTTGGCAAAGATACTGGAGTCGTTTGCTATTTCCTTCTCCAGCTCATTTTACATATGAAGAAATTAAGGGACTTATCCATGGTCACAGAGCTTATAAGTGTCTGAGGCCAGATTTGAACTCAGGAAGGTGAGTGTCTAGGCCCAATACTCTATACACTGCACCACCTTTATCAGAATTTAAAAATTAAAAAAAAGAGTAGTAATTTCAAAAACAGCTCATTTTGAGAAAATAGTAGTGAAATGAGGTGAAAAAATGATCTACTTAAAATTGTATATCTGTATTCCTAGATTTTAAAATCATGCAAAAACAGATAAGTACCCAATATTTTCAATGATCATTAGAGTATATGAAAAAAAGTTGATGTTGGGCAGGTGAGAGACCAATTCCAAAGCATGGTACAATGTGTGCTTTTGAGATAGGTAGTAGTTAATTATCAGGAAAAGTATATTTCCATACGCCTAACATTGTTCTTCATATTCTGTATCATTCCACTTACAAAGAATGCCACAGTGCCTGTAGAATTGACAAGATTAGTGACCAGTGACAATTACACACGTTTAAAAACTCCAACTCTCCTGTTCATTTATAGTCTCTAATTAGAGTCCTCTATTGCCTTTTCTCCTAATGCCTCCTATGATGTCATCATTTAAATAAATAAATAAATGAAGGAGTAAATGAATAGATGAATACTATATCTCAGGTTTGTCTGTCTGCCATTTTCCACAACTGTGCTACAACACTTGGAGTACCACTTCAATGTGTCCTTTAAGCATCCCTTCTGTCCACTGTTTCTGTCAGCTCCTCACATAAGAGCTAATGTACAGGAGAAGTCAGGATCTTGCCCTCCCCATGGGAGGCATCTACAATCTCCATCAATAATGAAATTCACCAGCTTTCCCCAAGAGGAAAAGGGTACAATTAACTAGGTTATAAGTCACAGTACTGCTAGAACCTAAGGGCTTCAGCGAATGAAACTAGTCTAAGCCCAATTAGAGGAGGCAGTGCATTTGTCTCCTCTTGGAACAACTCTGCTCTTACGGATCCCATCAATTCAGTATAAATCTGACTGATCTTATCCATGAAGTTAATAGAAAATTGCTCACTGTGGGCGATTGCCACCTCAGTTTCCAAACAGAGACAGATGGAATTTCCCAGATGGTTTGTCACTGGAAAGAGCTGTGCTGGATGAAACTTCACAGAATACATGGTAGAGAAGAATGCCTCTCTGGCCTTCAACCGTATCTTAGTGAAGGCCCTAAAAACTCTTTTTGATGAAATATAAATTATAATTACTATAACAAGGTCTTAGTGTCTCCTCCCTAATTGATTCATAGGTCATTTTTTTGTACTCATTAGTCAGAATGAGTATAAGTGACCACTGTACTGGGTAGGTCCTACCACAATTTACAGCCCCTATTCTTGAAAAAGATACAAGCTAATGAAAGAGATGGAACAAAATCAAACATATAAACATATATTAATCAAATAGGGCAGACTAGTAAGTATGCTGAGAGGTTAATTTAGAAAATCTACTTGGAGCTCAGTCTTAAAATAAATATGAAGCAATATAATTTGGTGGGAAGGAGTATAAAATGTAAATAAATTTGGAAAGTGATTAAGGTCGGAAAGAAATATATATGTACTGTGTGTGTGTGTGTGTGCGTGTGTGTGTGTAAGAGAGAGACAGAGAGAGAAGGAGAGAAAGGGAGAGACAGAGACAGAGATAAATGAATTGACTTGTGAACAAAATAAGTTTACTTAACTGCAACAGAGAATATGAACCATGATGTTGTGGGGAAAAGCTAAATGGAAAAATCTGTTTAAGGCTAAATATCCCTGCTTTAAATTGCTTTGGAAAGCAAATGGGAGTTACCCTAGGAAAAACAGAAGGCCTGCAATGATCAAAATGATGTTTGAAGAAAATGATTCTTGTTGGTAAGTGTATTCTAGACTGGAGATGGGAAGAAATAGAGACTGGCAAATAGACCATTGGAATATTCTAAGAATGTAGTTTTTAGGACCTGAGTAAGAGATGTGACTGTGGGAACAGAAAATTCAATGCTGGGAAGGAATAAGTGGGAAATCGTAAATGGCTCTAGGGTTGGTAATAAGGAAGACAATAAAAGAAGGAGTTTGTAAGTGAGTTGAGCTCTGTGACAGTCAAGAAGGGAAAAGAAAAAAAGTAACAACAAACCTGTAAATTTCCAAAACTCTAGTAACAGCTAGATGAAAAGATCAGGCTACAGACTTCAGTTTATGTGTCCTTTGCATATTACTCATTATTGAACCATATCAGTCAGCCAGTCAGTGGAAAAGCATTTTATTAAGTACTTATTAAGTGTAAAGACAGTACGCTAAGCACTAAGAGATTTAAAGACATTGTCCCCATCCTCAAGAAGCTCACATTTTATCGGGAGAAACAATACACAAAACATAGCAAAAGCTATATGTTATTATTGTTGTTGTTGAAGAGGATTACTGATTTTTTTTTTAACATCACTATTCTTGGAGTAACATTAAATGGATATCAGACATGGTTTCACAGTCTCTGAAGAAACAAAACTGAAGGCCAGCCAAAGGGCAATAGAAAGATTCCATGGTGGGTATGAGTAGGTTGTTACCAACCGTGAACTGAGGAATAAAATCAATTTAAAGGATGTCGTCAAAGAGATGTATGATTGGAAATAGTGGCCATGTCATCAAAGGATTCCTGATGACTAGTTCATCTGTTCCACTAGTCATAACATATCAAGAGAACTAAAGAATGGAACCAGCCCCTTTTGGTTGCCCACCACCACCACCACCACACCCACCACACCACACCACCACACTCAGTCAAAACTGAGGCTTTATGAAGAAATGATGACAGCAATCCCACAGGATTGGAGGATGTGGATGGGTAGCGATCAGCAACTCAAAGTGGTACAATGTGTAAATCATAAATATTTCTATTTACAAAAGGAACAAGAGTTACTTAAAGTGAAAGAAGATATACATATATAATATGAAAAGTATTAAATGGCTGTTATTAAAACAAACGTCTTTTTCAGTAAAAAAAATTCAAATGTTTGATATTATGTCCTAAACAACTAGCTGATTAGATCTGAATTTTTATCTAATTATATTGAGATTTTACAGAGAGCTAGAATCAGCTTACTGAATATTTGAGCCAATAGCAAAACAGAATGAGCATCTAGTTCACTGTTTTCATGAAACTATATATGACAATAGTGGCATATATGGAAAAACAGGTAATGGGTAAATAAAAAGAATCAAAGACTATCTTGAAAGACTTCAAATATAAATTACAGAATCGTGGAATTTGTATTGGAATACATATTAGAAATCAAGTCCAATCCTCATATAACTGATGAAGTACAGAGAATTTAAGCGATGTGCTCAGGATCAAATTGTTTATAAATATTTAAAGCAGAATTTCAACTCAAGTTTTCCAGACTATGAATCCAGTACTCTCATTCATAATTCCATGCCACCTTTAAATAAGGAAAGTGATAGAAACAGATTTGTTTTGCTATAGTTTAAATACATCCTTTATGATAAGTTATAAGAAAACAACTGAAAAGATCTATAACTATACTAAATAACTGGGAATTTCTTGCTTATGTCTAACTTGATGAAATATAACCAGAATCAAGAAATTGGCCAAATTCACTGAAATTAATTTGTTACTAAAGAGATTCACAGCAAATGACTGCTGCTGAAATTACAAGTACCAAATTTCCCAAATTATTTTTATTGTTGTTTGCTTTTAATTGAGTACCTGACAAGTTACAGCATAAAAGGTCCTATGCATACAGCACTATCCTTGCCTTCTATGAGTTCTCAAATATTTCGTGACACAAATATTGCATCCACAGTGTGAATATCCAAAGACTTAAAAACATGAACTTAGTTCAATTTCTCCATAGCCTTCATTGCTAAAGTTTTATCTTTTGAAAAATTGTATACTTCATAAGTCATTAAAGTCCCATGTCTATTGGTAAGGTTGTAAGCCCAGGAAAAATCACATTGTATGAACCTCTTCCTCCTCTCTCAAATGCCAGAAATATTTTAATGAACACCAAAAGTCAAGTGTGAAAAAGAGGCGATGCTAGACACAGGCCTCATGCAGACTGACAGGTGTATGAAATAGAAGCAGGCCACCAGCCTCAATCCTACTGTTGTGGCTGATCAGGCATTTTTGAGGTCTCTAGTTTTGCTGTGTTTTATCCACAAAGTTCCTGCACAGTTTACTCTCCCCCAAGATCTCCCTGATTCATTATGCAGTTCCAAGAGACCGGATCATCTCCAAGTTACCTCTCCAAATGGTGAGGTCCATGATAACAGTACGAATGATAACAGCCACAATAATGATGACAATTAATAATAATAATAATAATAATAATAATAATGGTAAAAACTAACAAGAGCTTACATGATGATCAACCTTATTGGCTATGTTCTTAGGGCTGGCTCTGCACTTGGAGGTAGAGCGAACTACTAGATGAAGATTTGTCCTAATAAAGGGGGAAGCCAAGTGGCATAATGAATAGAGTGCTGGGCCTGGAGTCAGGAAGACTCATCTTCCTTGGTTCAAATCTGGTGACAGATATTGACTAGCTGCATGATCCTGGGGGAAATATTTGATTGCCTCAGTTTCCTCATCTGTAAAATGAGCTGGAGAAGGAAAATGGTAAACCACTTTAGTATCTTTGCCAAGAAAATCCTAAATGGGGTCACAAAAAGTTGGACACAACTGAAAATGACTTAACAACAAATTCAACAATGCTAGGTAACTATGGCTAGTTATCCCAAGAATAACTTTCTATCCAACTGTAATGGCAAGCAAAGTGTGTGTGTGTGGGGGTGCTGTTTTTCTGCATATGTAATAGTTCCCCAGTCTCAGTTTTATATGCCTCTGCACTGAGCCAATCAGACATGTGCAAGTGGCCTTAACCAATTAGATATGTACATGTAGGCTCTAACCAATCAGATGCATACATGTGAGCTCTAGTCAATTAGATGCTGAGTAGAACTGTATATAAAGAGAGCTGCTATTGAGAAAGCAGGTATTAAGGGAGTCAGCAGTGAGAGAGTGACACAGAGTTCAAAGAGAGAAGCAGCTTGAGTGGGCAGATGGAGGACATCTCCAAGAGCTGGGAGGAGACTTCTGAAAGCAGAGAGGAGCCCTCTTAGAGTGGAGAGGAGACCTCTGAGAGTGGAGAGGGAGTGGAGAGGAGACCTCTGAGAGAGGATGAGACCTCTAAGAGTGGAGAGACCTTTGAGAGCAGAGAGGAGACTTGTAAGAACTGGGAGGAGATCTCTGAAAGCAGAGAGGAGCCCTCTGAGAGTGGAGAGGAGACCTCAGAGCTGGGAGGAGATCTCTGAGAGAAGAGAAGAGCCTCTGAGAGTGGAGAGGGAGTGGAGAGGAAACCTCTGAGAGAGGATGAGACCTCTGAGAGTGGAAAGGAAACCTATGAGAGAGGATGAGACCTCTGAGAGTGGAGAGGAGACTTCTAAGAGTGGAGAGGAGACCTCTGGGAGCTGGGAGGAGACATTTGAGAGTGGAGAGGAGACCTCTGATGGCAAAGACTTGCTGAAGCCGTCCCTGAACTTTGAAAGTGAATAGAGTTGTAGGGCAGAAACCTGCCCATGGGAAGGAAGCTTAGTTCAAGCCCCTTTTGAGAGCTGTTGAAATCAACTGAGCTGTTAATACAGAGACTCTTGACTTCAGAGGTGAACTGAGATGACATGCTAATGGTATGTGTCAGTATTGTCCTGTTAAACTTTGTTTTCCCAGAAACAGAAGCTGTGGGTACAAGCCTCTGGAGTTTGCTGTAGGAGAGGAGCAGGGAAAACAGCTTCCATGAGCTGAGACATGGGGCAAGAGTGGAGTGCCGTCTATGTGTGAACCTAGGGGGAGTGGTCAACCTACAGAGGAAGTGCCATGGGACTTGGAAGTCAACCTTGAGTTAAGATGAAAGTGGACTTTACTTGGACACTTGGTATTGATTAAGGATATTGTTCTTACAGTGACCTAGGGGTGGACAGTGTGGTATTTTCTGCTACCTCTTAAGGATATGTCATGCTAGGGAAGACTGTAGCCTGGGATCCTCTGATTTTGGGGATGCAATGATATATACTGTGTAGTGTGATGTTATTAATGTGACCAAGGGGTGAATGGTGTTGTATTTTCTGCTACCCTTTGAGGATGTATTATGCTAGGGAAGACCCTAGCCTGGGACCCCCTGATTGTGTAAATGCTACTGAATGCAATGCTATATGCTATGTGCCATATGACATACTGAGTGTTATGAGATATACATATATATGCATATACATGTGTGTATATATGTGTGTGCCTGTATGTATGTATATATGTATATGTGTGTACATATATACATATATATAATGATTCTTTATTTGATTGAGCAATGTTTACTTCTAAATAGAGAGTTCATTATACGATATGATTAGAGCCTTAAAATTACTCACAGAAGCAGTCCTCAGGTGTGCTGCCATGACTGACATTACACCAACTCATCTTTTCTGTCTGTACCAGGTCAAAATGTGAACAGCCAATTTTTTTTTTAAATCAAGGTGCCATTACCAGTTCTCAAGTTGAGCAGAAGATAGAACAAAGAACGTATCTGGAACTGTCTATATCTTCTTTGGTCTGTGGAAAAACACTCCCCACCCCCCGAAAAAAGGTAGAAATTGAAGAAGGATAAGCATTGCTAATGTACCTCAAGATCAGGAACAAGAAAGATGTGAAGAAGATTTGACATCTGGCATGATGACTGGGTCACCATGTTGAATTAATTAGTCTGCTAAATCTCTTGAGCCAAAACTAGGAGTGTGAACTGAGTAACATTGCTTCAGTTCACATTAAGACAATTTAACAGAGTATTCCAATTTTAAATTTGATTCAAGGCTGAGGAAGGAGGGGTTAGAAGATGATTTTTTTCTTTCTGTAATAAGGAAAATAAATATCCTGGGGTTGAGACATATGATAAATCTTCATTCCTAGTTCAAGTGAGAGAACTGTAATAAAATAGCAATTTTATTACTTCAATTATTCAAATGTACTTTAAATAATCATAGCAGATATTTATAGTTTGTGGAAATCAAAAGAAATCTTCTTCTATTAGCATCTTATGTTAATACTTTATTGTCATTTGGAAGTGGTCCTTGGCTCTTGACAGCTAAGACAGTGGAGAATGAGATACAGTTAAGCATCTATTTGACTGCTCCAACCCGAAGTTGGGAAGTTGTTGTTGTTTGTGGCTTTTTCAGCAGATACCACTTCTTTCTCCAGCTCATTTAATACATGTGTAAACCAAGGGAAACAGGATTAAGTGACTTGCCCAGGTTCACAGAGCTAGTAAGTGTCACAGGGCCAGATTTGAACTCAGGAAAATGAGTCTTCCTGATTGTGCCATCTAGCTGTCCTGGAGTTTGGAAGGCCAGAGTTCAAGTCCTGTCTCAGACAGTTACTAACTGTGTGGGCCTGGGCAAGTCATTAACCTCTGTCTTGCTCAAGTTTCCGGATTGGTAAAATGGGAATAATGATAGCACTCACCTCTCAAGGTTGTTGCTAAAGGAGGATGAGATAGTACTTGGAAAGTGTTTTGTAAACCTTAAGAGGTTATGTAGATAGAAGCTATTAGGATTACATAATAGAAATATTTCATGTGGAAAACTAATTATGGGTTGAGGATATTTATCTGAAAACCAGCCAGGATTCCAATGTTTGGAAAACTACAACCAAAAACCTAACCATTAGATGATTTTCATTGTTGTTATTGTTGGGGAATGTATAGAGAAACACCACAGCAAATAATCGAGACCTTCAACTAATATGAAAGTTATGGGGCAACTAGGTGGCTGTCCTTAGAATCAGGATAAATCTGAATTTAAATCTAACCTTAGATATCAGATGTGTGAAATGGGGCAAACCAGTTAACCCGACTCCACTTACTCATCTGTGAAATTGGGATAAATATCTCAGCCTCATCATGAGGTTGTTGTTAAGATCAAATGAAGTAACTTTTAAAGCACTTTGCAAACATTCCACCAGACCGAAATCTACTTAATCTTAATTGTACTATCTAGCCCACATTTCTTTGTCTTTTTTTTTAAAAGAAAAGGACATGAATTACTTTTTCTTTATGTTCCTTAACCGTCCATTTTCAGCATTTACTAAACTATGGAAATGTTTCCTTTTGGTAGAATACAAGCCACTTGATGAGTGGGATTTTTTTTTATTTTAGTTTTGTACACTCAGTACATAACACAATGACTTGCAAATAATTAGTAAGTGATTAATAGGTGTATCCTGAGAATAAAAGGTTCTAGAATTTTATCTGGGATCTATGCTGGCATCACTGAACTATATATTTTATTCCTCATTTTCTTCCTCTTTTTTTTGAAAAAAAAGAAATATCCAAAATAACTTTAATAATTATTCTTCCTTTTTAAAAACAATTGCGCCATTCATGGTACTGACCAATTTAAATAATATGAAAGTGTAACTAAGACCAAAAAGCAAATATTATTTCCAAGAGAAAATTAAAAGTAGGCATTTTAGTAAAACATTTCATTTTTAAAAAGAGATAAAATTAACATTTACTTAAATATTTCATAGAAAAGAATGTAGAATAAATACTTAACCTTCAGAATAATGAAATATATAAATACCTCATAGGTTTAAAAAGATATATTATATTGATCAATTGGTTTTACCATACCTCAGGCTGTCTTTGTTTAATTAAAAAAAGCTGTAATAAAATTCCTTTTTAAAAGATTATGAGCAAATGAAAATTCCCTTCAGAAACTAAATTTTATGCCATGTCAAGGGTTTCAGAAAATCAAATGAACAAGGATATGATATGCTGGACTATTTTCTGGATTTTTAAAGGATGTATTAATTTGGCAAAAAAAAAAATCTAGGGGAGTTGAAAAAAGGGTATGTGCCCAAAAGAAAGTCAAGGAGAATGAAGATGAAATTTGTTACCCATCTCCCACCAGAGATGAAGTGATGAAGTTAAAATGAACAAGACAAGCATTTTTGGACATGGATAATGTGAGGATTTGCCTGTCTGGCTATGCAACTATGTATTGTGGCTTTATTATTCATTGCTATTTATTTGTCTCGTTTTTGAATATACTCAATTGGGAAAGGAATTTAGTACGAGGAAGACAGAGTAATTAATTTTTCTTAATTAAATTAAAATAAATAAAGAAAAGAAAATGCGTAAGTGTGAATAAAGAATGGCCCGAACTTCAAACAAAGTTTAAAACAACAACAGCAACAGCAAAAACAACCTGAAAGTAAATACAAAGGGACTTTGAAATAATCATTTGGAAAACAGGGAACTTGTCTTCACTGAACAGGTAAGAGTTGGGAAGATTCCATATGACAATTTAGATAAAACCAGGGAAAGTTATACTGATTTTCACTTCAAAATTTATAGTTCAAAAACAATTTAATTCCAGCACATCTTATGTTTTTGTCCTCATTCCTATTTATCAATGTACACATTTTAAGTAATAATACTAAAGTACTACTACTCACATCCCTCATTACACTATCAAAGTGATGCTGGTATCCTAATGAATGTGAGAGCCAAACACAAGTCTCAACTCAGCTGGAAAGGGCTAGAGTATGGATCTAACAATAAACTGCATATCTGAATTCTGAGAATCAATTTTATTATAAAAATGCATTAGCTATGTTTGTTGTTTACAAGGCAACAAGTCCTTTAAATTGGGATTTCAAATCAGGGATTCTTGAAATTTCAAATAATAATAATAATTTTTCTTTAATCTGGCATTTAGGATTTGCAAAGTATGTAACACAAATACATTTTTTCACACTAAAACTTATTAAACATATTTAAAATTATTCAGAAGTATGCATTTTTCCAGGTCACAGAGCACCAATGGTATCATTAAGATTTAAAAACTAAATAAAAATAGATAAACTAATAGATATAAAAATGGTTACTGCTAACAAAGCACTTCATCGCAACAACTGTAATATTTCATGAAAAATTCAATATATCTACTTACAGCATAATAATATATGGATTAATCAGAAAATTGCATTTTAAATATAGACTATCATTAATTTGATATACTATAATGGAAAAGGTCCATTATCTCTTATGTCAATAATATGCAAATAAAAGGTATTTCATAGTAGGTACTACTTCAATAGATAGTAACAGCTATGAAGAATGATTGATTCAATGTTCTATAGATAGTGCTAGTATCCTTTTAATAAAGAGGGAAACACACACCACAGACAAACTAGATTTAAACTATAATTTAACTTAAACTTTGACATTTGTACAATTTCTTTTTGCTTACAAAGAATGCAGGAGCCTTTCGTTAGCTAGAAAAATAATGAAAGGCAAAATAGTTTCCTCTGGGTGTACACAAAGAGACCCAAGTACTCCCCAAATGCCATTCTGGGGTCCTTTGACTTGAAGGAACTCCGATTATAACGATTTTGCTTGGGGACCAAGTGATGATTCCTCAGTTGATCAGCCTGGTTTATGAAACTATCTAGATTGTGGATTCCTTTTTTGGGGGTGGGGGAGGCAGAAATCATGGACCCTTTTGGCTGTATAGTGAAATCTATGAATCTCTTCTCAGAACAATATTTTTAAGTGGATAGGATAAAATATATAAGATTCAAAAGGAAAGCAAACAAATCATATCCATATGTGTGTTGTGTGTGCATGTGTGCATGCATGTGTGTTTGTGTGTATGGGTACACACTGTGTTTATTCACAGAAGTCAGGTTTAGAACTCTGGATCTAGATTGGTTCCTAGGAATGCCTGAAATTCTGAAATTCTTGAGTTAGCTTGAATTAGTGGAGAGCATTCTAAACTATGGGTCAGGAAAAACCTGGGCTAAAATCCTAACCCAAGTACCCACTAAGTGTTTGACCTTAGGCAAGTTGCTTAAATTCTTTATGCCTCAGTTTCTTTGCACTAAATGGCCTCTAAGATTCCTTCCTACTCTCACACTAAGATCTTCTGATCTTCATTGAATAGAGATTAATGGATAGAATTGTTTCAAATAGCATCCTTAGTACCACACTTAGTGCTCCAGATCTCATGCAGAATTTACATATTTGATGATGGGCACAATTTTGAAAATATTTTTGTTTAAAACAATTAGCTACAGTTACTTACAAAGATATGAGAACACCACAGATCGAGATATACTAAATGTGACAAAGAAAGACTGTTCTTGTCTATGACCAGATCAAGAGTCATGGTTAAAACAGCTATGGGATGTGTATATCTTTGTATATTTGTAAAGAGTTGTTCATCAGTAATAAGTCTGGCATTACTCAGTCTCTTTCCATAGGAGGAAGAGTCTCCTTCCACTAAATAGCCCCTTAATACTTTCATAGCTCAAGTGTGTATGTTTTTAACAGATTAGTTTTAGGGAATTTTATCAATGTATTTGTTTATTATTTGTTCAATTTGTTTATTTTTACATGTTTATATTCAATTTTCAAAAATATAAATTCAAAAAATATTTAAATA
The DNA here is from genome assembly GCA_028646575.1 of Pseudocheirus occidentalis. Taxonomy (NCBI): domain Eukaryota; kingdom Metazoa; phylum Chordata; class Mammalia; order Diprotodontia; family Pseudocheiridae; genus Pseudocheirus; species Pseudocheirus occidentalis. Next base: position 106,413,296 of record CM053594.1, read on the forward strand.
TTTTTACTTATTTCAACCCTGGATTTCTTCCAGTTATTGCTTTCTGCCTTGTAATAAATATACATCACACAATCTTGCTGATACTGTTTGGCTTGCTGTTGTTGTTTTGTTTTTTGCCTGTATAGGCTTTTATTTTTCTTTAATTTCCCATGCTATTGTTCTTGTCAGATGGTGCCTGGAACATATTGGTGATACAAAAGATTATTTTTTTAAAGGAAAATAAAGGTATGAATCTCCTCTGAAGGCCTACTCTGATGTCCTATCACAAAGTATAAGTGATACTTTATTATAAAAGACCATCCCAGTGGTCCTGTGACCTCGGTCAGGTCCTACCAAGCTGGAAGAACTTTAAGCCCAATAACAGACTGCTGTTGGAGGAACTGCTCGTCTAAGCTGATCCATAGTGTGATGTGGTATGATGTGTCTCTGTGTCTTTGGCCACATCAAATCTTTTTAAGAAGATCTTATGGCACGGGAGGGGGGAACATCCTTGCTTACAATCTACCAGCAAAATCACTTCCTTCTAGGTACTGAAGCACAGCAACTTAATTCAAGAGTAAAATCAATAATGACTCTCCTTTCTAAACCTTTATGAAAGGGATTCTTAACCTTTTTGTGTGTCATAAGTTTCACTGCCAATCTGGTAGAGCCTATGGACTTCCCATAAAAATCTCTTTACATGCAAAAAATAAAATACCTAAGATGAAAAGATGGGCAATTATTGTGAAATACAGTTATCAAAATATAAAAAACCCAACTAGTTAACAGACATCCCTTACTGAAGGAGATGGAAGTACTACCTGTGGTAGGAGCGTGAGGTATTTTGATCCTGACTCCTATACAGGAGAACAAGGTAAGTACAGAATTGAGAATTCTAATTGGCCCTGGATTTACAGGTTCAAACAATATTACCAGAGTATAACAAAGTTGTTTACTTATTTCTTGTTCTGCATGTAAACCTGAATTGTATGACAATTAATTTGTGTCATCTTAGAAATAAAGGCAATTGTATATGTTATTAAATGTGAACAGTATTAGCCTGGCTAAGGAGATAAAGCAAGAACCTTATAAATTACCTTACTAACAACCATTTAGCACGATTAACCTGTTCCCTTCTAAACTCTGTGTAGATTACTGTCAGAGACGAGCCACTTGGAAAAAATCCAAGCAGCTCTGTCCATGAAAAGCAACAACAAACCAGTTTTAAGTGATTTCATTGGGAAGCAACCAAAGATAATTCCTGAGGGACAACAAAAGTATTCAGATTCAACTGTCTCTTAACATTCACATACCAAGGTGTTATTATTCAGATCCATCTTCCCAGCAAAAGGCCCCCATGTTGTTCCAACCGGAAGTTGCTGCCGACTCTGAATCTTGCGTTCCCCATCCTTCTGGACCACCTCCAACTCTCCTACAGACAAAGAAAACAAGCCATGTTTAGAGTACTTTCACTTGTGCCTTGACAACAGCCACCTCTGTCTTTGTGTTTGTTTTACATGCACAATGTTCTGAGGACCCATATAATGAGAATTAATTATGCTTGTCTGAAAAACAACTGATCTTGTCATCCTGAGGAAAGAAAGAAAAAACTAAACCTTTTCCTTATAATTATATTCAAATTTAGCTTATGGAGCCCAATTTCTTTCATACATCTTTTCACACACATTATACTCTGAAAGCATTTCTATTTAGCAAGTCTTTGAGAATCAGAGGAAATAACCCTTCCTCAAATGGCTTTGTTCCAGGACTGGGGAATGGAAGAAGTAGGAAAATATACTAGGGGTTAAAACTCTTAATATACTTGACTGTCAAAGTAACTTTAATGGGGCACTCAGTGTGAGTTTATTTACTTCACAATAGGGACAAGGAACAAATGAGGGTCCCTCAAAGCTATTCGAAGAATTTGGATAGAAAACTGGTACATGTTTTAGAAATCCCTCTATTATTTCCATAATGTACTATTCCTCTGATAGATAAGAATAAGTATCTATATTCATAATACATAGGTATGTGTTTTTTTAATGTTTTATAACTTATATTTCTAAACAGTTCTCTTTACTTTGGACATGTCCAGCAATGGGAATAATAGAAATGAACCCAGAATGAGTCAGGTAAAAGCTGATCCTCCATCCTCATACCTCCCCTGCCATCCTGTTTTAATGAAACCATATCCTTTACCTTCTCATCTTCTCCCACTATCAATCACAAGTAACTGATGGAAAAATGAGCAAAAGGGAATTTTTGACATGATTTACAGTCTCTCAAAACTGACAGAAATAGAAACAGAAAACACCTCAAACTATAGATTTACAGTCTTTTTCTTCAACTGTCTAATTTATATAAGCAGTGAAACAACCCTTCTATTCAGCAGTTGTCTAATTTCACAATGTAACTTTCACAAAATATTCATTATGTTTCCTTGTTAAGTGATATTCTATTCTGCATACTTGGTGCTTCAGCGATTATATTGAAAAGGTGAGCATTTGCAATTACTAAGTTTACTCTTAGATGCACATTGCTAAAAACTAGCAAGAGAAGATGATTGGTATAGTGTTAGTTATAACATCTCTCTTCAGCCATTGGCCACACTTCAAAGAAAATACTTTATTCTGAGTTGTTGCTGCTGCTGTTATTTTAACAACACAGTCTAGTTAGCTTTGAGACATTTCTGCTTGTGTTTCAGTGGTAATAATAGCACAGTCCCTATCCCTAATATAAATATCAGTGAGTTGGTAGTGATTTAAAATCTGTTAACTATTGTGAATGAATTTGCAAAAAAAATAAAAATTTAAAAGTACACAGAGAAAATTTATTCAAATAAGTAGGATATTTGGACAGTGAAAACATCTTCGACAAATGACACCAACATTACTTAAATGCAAATCCACCAATCTGCTACTTGGTTTTTGTTTTGTTTTATTTTTATGCTCATCTTCTAGCCCAAAGTGTAAGACTTGTTCATGTGGTAATCTTGAAGTTTCCCTTTACCTCCTGGCTCCTAAGTTGGTCAGTGATAGCAATTTAGCAATAGCTCAAGATTATAGAAAGTGAACATCTTAACACAACCAGTAGTTTCTCTGTCCAGGGGAAAATTCATTCGGAGCTGGGAGGGTAACAGAGCTCCTTAGAGGTCAATCTGCTCTGAATACACTTGTGTAATAGGTGAGAGGAAAGTCTACTTCCTAGAGACTCTAATCATCACTCTTATAGAATTGTCAATACTCAACTTCTGTAAGGAGGTTGGAGTGAAGGTTAGGTGGCAGGGAACATAGAAAATATAGTCCATAAGAGGACCACAAGAAATCTGGAACTCAAAAGTTTGTGGACCTGAATGTTGTAAACTAATAGTTAATTAATTAATTGATTGATTGATTTTTTTTTAAGAGGACAACCAGGCAAAGAAATGTTGCTCTGGGAGTAGTACCCTGGAGTAAAGTCATGATCACTTTGTCCTATTCATCGTTTTGCTAAAAAACAGCAATATAAAAGCAAATGACATTCAAACCCCAGACTTAGGAAAAATAATACTTGACATTTATGTAAAAACAATACTACTCACTATGATACTTAAAGCTTAATTACTAAATGTGAAAGAGAGGCAGATCAGTTGTTTCCGGCATATAGTTTATCTCCAACACTGCAATTACCTGGAAATGTGATTTTTCTGCCTTTTAAAAGGGGACAAAATATCGTATTTTGCTGAGCTATATATTCTCAAAGTATTTTCAAATTGGAAAACTATTTCTTGTCAAAGAGAAATCATCCAAAAGGGCAGGCACACATACAGTATGAGGCAGGTATTTCTTCATAACCTGTAATCTTCCTAGATTTCTAGTATTTTCAGATTACCACTACCCACACACTCTATGGTAGACAACCCTACTGATCTACTTTCTTTTTTTATTCTTTTTCTTTTTCTTTGGCTTTTTGGAGGGGGGAAGGCTGGGCAATTGGGGTTAAGCGATTTGCCCAAGGACTGCCCCAATTTCTGTTCACAAAGAGCTTCTTCTTCTGCCCTCTAGGTCTTTGAAGTAGATATCCCTCAAGCCTGGAACTCTCTCTTCCTGCAGGTTTCCATCTTAGAATCCCTGGCTTCCTTAAAGACTCAGGTCCTCCAAAAGGCCTTTCCCAGACCCCAGCCCCAAGTCCTAGTACCTCACCCTTTAGGGTTATTTCCCATTTCCTAACCTGAGGCCTTGGCCACTATTATTGCTCCATCCTCCAAACTGTACCACCAGTGAACGCGCCTGGTTGGAGTTAAGTCTCTTGGTTCTGCAGTCTTTTCACAAACCATTTTCATCGTCATGGTAACCATTTTCTTTTCAACCCTATTGCCAAAGATGTCTTCCCACCTTCCATTTATTTCTTATTGCGATACAATGGTCAATGACAATAAATCCTCACTACAGTTGCCTCTGGAAAGTTTGTGTTAATAGATGTCTTGATTATTTCACTCACTATCTTTGTAACTTCATACACTTTAAATCTAGTTGACCTCTACTTTTCTTTAAATATTTCATCACCCCCATTATGATGTAAGCTCCTTGAGGACAGGAGCTATGTTACTTTAGTACTTGTATGCCCAGGTCTTCAGACAGTGATTTTTTTGGTCAGTTCTGACTCTTCATAATTCCATTTTAAGGTTTCCTTGGCCAAGATTATGGAGTTTTTCTAGTTTTTTTCTTCTCTAGTTCATTTTACAGATGAGGGAACTGAGGCAAATACAGTTAAGTGACTTGTGCAGGGTCACAAAGCTTAGTAAGTATCTGAGGTTGGATTTGAACTCAAGAGAATGAATATTCCTGGATCCAGATCCAGAAGTCTATCCAATGGACCGCCTTGTGGCCCCTTGGAATGTAATTAACATGTTAAGTGCTTAACTAATTCTTTTCCTTCATTCATCTACTCAATAGTGGTAATGTATTTATACCTTTGATGAACATGTTTCTGTCATTAGAATAAAAACCCCTAGAAGCCAATGGTTGTTTTTGATTTTTCTTTTTATCGTTAATGCTTAACTCAGAACCTGGCACATATTAAGGGTATATTAAATATTTCTTTACTGAATCTAAAAGAAAGTAATGAGAATAAGGAAGAGGGCCAGACGAAACATCATCAGACCCCAATTATATTATAAAGCAGTAGCCATCAGAGCTATTTTGTAATAGTTGAAAATCAGAGGAGCATGCAGCAGACTAGATAAGGAAAAACCAGAGACAATCAAAACCAGCACTGTGATGTTAGATAAACCCAAGAACATAAATTCCTTGGGAAGGGGCCCCTTTTTGACAAGAACTACTGGGAAAATTGGAAAGATGTTTTACAAGAATTTCTTTTAAACTAATATGTTAAGCCATTTACCAAAACAATATAAAAATAGATGGATGGGTTCATCCAAAAGAAAACGAAAAATGTTTGAAGGACTATGGAAAACAGACACACAGATGCACTGTTGGTTGACCTGAGAATAAACCAAATCATAGTGAAAAGTAATTTGCAATTATACACAAAGTTGCTAAATAGTACATACCCTCTAGAGGCAACTGGGTCTTTCAGTAGAAAGAGTTCTGGGCCTAAAGTCAGAAAGACTGACCTCTGAGATTTCAAATCTGTCCTTAGACACTTAGCTGTCTGGCACTGGGCAAATCACTTCACCCTGTTTGCCTCAGTTTCCCGATCTGTAATATGAGTCAGAAAAGGAAAAGACAAACCACTCCAGTACCTTTGCCAAGAAACACCCAACAGGGTCATGAAAAGTTCAAAGTGACTGAAAAAAACAACGTGACCTATAATCCACTTCTATCACTTCTAGACCCACTGAGTATAAAGAGGGAAAAAATGGGATCAGAGAAAAAGGCAGAATAATTACTACTTGTAATACCTACATGCATACATACATATTAATCGACTCCTTGTGGCAAAAAGGAAAAGAAATGACTGGGAACTAAAAGGATGCTTAACAACTGAGGAATGGTAGCATAAATTGTGGTATATGATATGTAATAAAATATAGTGCTGTAAGAAATGAAGGAATAGATGATTTCAAAGTGACATGGAAAGAATCATATTATCAATTTAAAGTGAAATAAGTAGAATCAGAAGAAAGATATTCTATAATATCAATATTATAAAAGTGAACAATTGTGAAGATTTGTATAGACTGATGATGAATGAAATAAGCAGAAACAAGAAAACATTTTATAGAATGACAACACTGTAAAGACAAATAACTTTGAACTTATAAACCCCATAATCAACATGACCATGCACTATTCCAGAAAAATAATCATGAAACATACTTTCCATCCTCTGACAGAAGGTGATGGATTTAGGGTAAGAAATGAGAAAAAAAGTGTGTGAGTATATATATATATATACATATATATATATATATATATATATATACATATATATATGTATATATATATATACTCACACTTATTTTTTTACAACCTGACTAATAATTAATGGGAAAATATTTGTAGATCCTGTATCTAAGTGCATACCACCATGATGGGGGGAGAAGGGGACATATATATGTGTGTGTGTGTGTGTGTGTGTGTGTGTGTGTGTGTGTGTGTGTGTGTATAATAATTTGTTTTGTTTGACTATACATTTGTCATTAAGAATTTGTTTTCCTTTTCTCCCAACTATTTCACAAAATGGGGTGGGAATCAAAGGGGGAAAATATATTTCTGTCAATTTAAAAACATATATTTTCAAAAGAGAGATAGGACAGCTACAGATGGGGAACATTGCATGCACTTTTATTCACTGAATTGTTAGCTTAGCATAATTGTTTTACTTTGTTACAAGACAGTTCTTTTGGAGTGGGGTGATCTGGAAATGTTTGCAATGTAAAAGCAATGCACCAATAATGCTTAAAAAAATTAATGCATGCATGCTCTGAATAGAAAAGGTCATAATATTTAGAAAAGAATGAAAGGAGGCATCTTTTACAACTGACAAGACAGTGAATTCTTAACTAAATGCAGGACTGAAGAGATCATAAAAGACAAATAGGCAATTCATGAAATGCACGAATAAAATCAATGAAGAGAAAATAAAAATATACTGTAAATCAGAGAAAATATTAGGATGGAATATAAAGATAAAAGTCTGATGTTCAAGATAGATAGAGGGTTGAGTAAATGATAATAACACCAAGAGAAATTCCATGATTGGTCAAAAGCTATGAACATTTTAAAAATAAATTTTAAGTAAAAATAACCAAATGGAAATATAAGCCAAAAACACAAGCAGTAAGAAATATTAATATTAAAGCAATTGAGATTTTACCATACACTGTCCATATTGCCCAAGATAACAAAAAAAATTTAAAGAAAGTCATTATTATCAATTGAAAGACAGGAACACTAATACACTATCGGTGTATCTGCAGACTGACCAGCTCATTTTGGATATCAATTTGGAATTATTTTTGCATAATAAATAAATTACATGATAAAATAATCAAACTGTTTGTAACCTTTGACTCAGTGTTGTTGCTGTACAATTAAAGAGCATGTCTTCCAAAGTCATCCAACACAGAAATAAAATTTCAATATATAGCAAAATATTCTTAGTCACATGCTTTGTGATAACAAAATTCTTGAAACAAAATGATGGCCATCATTTGGGGAGCTGTTATAAAATATTATATAGGAATATAATGGAATATTACTATGATACAGAGTAAAATAAGCAAACCCAATATGTATTGCTTTCATATGTGTGTGCATGTGTGCAAACACATAGGTGTGCATATGCATATATTTATTTGATAGCAGCAACAACACAACAAAAAGTTCCCTAAACTGAAGAGATAGAGAAGAGATAATGAAGTACATCTACCTCCTGTGGGTAAAGAGATGTGAGACTAAGAATTATTGTATATGTTGTCTTTGAGAAGTTCATGTTATTTTTTTTCTTTGTCTCAATATTTAATTTAATAGGGCAAGAAGGGTCCCCAGAAACACCTATGATAGAAATAAAATACACCAATGCAATATATGTATATTTAAATCTCATGTGCCCATAAGAATGTTTATAATAATATTTTAAAGTTTAAAATAATATAATATATACAGATTTGTTAATCCCTACTACATGACAGGTAGTTGTTGTGGGCCTGGTATTTATTTTGATGTGTATATATTCATATTCTTCACTAAACTCTTTGTCTTTTGCTTTATGTGGCAGAGAGGAGACCTTCTGTTCTTGAAGGTTATGACATAAGAGTATAAGCTCTGGTGGGTCCCACCAGGCTAGAATATGACTAATAGTCTTAAAGGTTAGCTGATGGATAAAATGCACATCATCTGAAAATTGGCCTAGCTTGGTTTGGAAAATTTCATCACCAAGTTAAATATTTGTCAAATGATGAGTATATTTCACTCCAAAATAACTCTAGAAAATAATATATATATATATATATATATTTACCCAGTCATAGAGGGTTTGCAATCTTTATCAGGGATTATCCATACCAATACAGTCACAAATACATGAAATATATATGTGTATATATATGTATACATATATACACATACATTTATGTGTATATATGTATATACATATTAATATAATTATCTCCATTAAAACTGTAGCCCAACAACTCATCAGATATGGAAGTAACTTTGGGTTCTTAAAGGTTATGCCAGAAATGTCTACAAGGCTTTGAAAATTAACCTTTAATTTTTGTCTTTGTATCACAAGAATTTAGCACAATATTGGGCACATAGTAGGTGCTTAATAAATGCTGATTAGTTCTTTTTTGGGGGGGAGGAAAGGCAAGGCAATTGGGATTAAATGACTCACTCAAGTTCACAGAGGTACTAAGTGTCATGTCTGAGGCTGGATTTGAACTCAGGTCCTCCTGACTCCAGAGCAGGTACTGTATTCACTGTGCCACCTAGCTGCCCCTGATTGGTTAGTTCTTCAAGGACTAACATCCTCTATTCATTTCCCACCAGGCTACCTTCACTTTGTACTTCTTTGACTTCACCATCTGTCTGCTGCTTTCCAGCTTCCTATTATGGGTTGTCTTCCTCTATTAGATTGAAAGTTACATGCAGACAGAGACTGTCTTTCTTTTTCATATTTGTATCCTTGGCACTTAGCAAAATGCCTGGTACATAGTAGGCTTTTAATAAACGTTTATTATTTGTGGAAGATATTGAGTTCAGGGAAATTCATCACTAGGTTGTCCATACACAAACTTCATGTCTATGTGTTTATATCTACATGTGTGTGCATATAGCACAAGTATGAGAATATAGATCTAATACTCTTTTTATATGTATCATGAGACTGAAATAGATATGTATATGTACCTATTTCAGTTTCAGCAACTCTGAAATACTAACTAAAGTATAGGACAGTTTAGCAACTGTATAAGTGAAAGGAGCTTTCTTCATGACTGAATTATGGAGCTTATAAAATATATGTATATGAATTTTAAAAAGCTCATCACTATAAAAATGGTCAGCCTTCCTAGTAATGATTTCTTATGTTCTTCTGTTCTGTTCTGTTTTATTTTATCTTGTTTTGGTTTTTGTCATATAGCAATTTGAAGCCAACAGCTAGTGCATAGAGAGGAGAAATCTATGTTGGTCAAAGCTGCATCCACTCAAGAGCTTTCATAAAACTTTTGTCCTACTGGATTTAAACTCAATAGAATCTTTATGATCACATTTTAAGCACTTTAAAACAGTTTTTGAAACAGTGATTTCATAGATATAAGTCCCTCACAAATAGGAAATTTCTTCTTCCAGTGCTAATGGCCACCTTATCTATAATGTATAGTCTCAGGTAGTTGCCTGAGGCACAGAGAGGATAAGGGACCTACCCAGGGACATAGATGCAATAGGTATCAAAGGCAGGACTTAAAACATGTTTTTCAAGAAGAAAGGCTAGTTCTTTATCTTAAGCTACAGAGGTCTTAATCATAAAAGTTTTATTTCAGTCTGATTGGAATGTCTAAAAAATAAGTGCTCACTCAAATATACACACTAATGCATCCTCCACAAAAAAAACAACTGTGAAAATGGATATTACTAAAACACAGACATGACATCTTACTTTACTTCATGTAAAAATCTTCAAGGTCTCCCAACTGTCACTACAATAAAATAAAAGTCTTCCATCTGCTATTGAAAGTCTTCTTCAATATAGATTTTACTTATATTTTCAGTCTTATTTCATATTACTCCCTTTTTTGAACTTTTCATTGCCTAGATAAACTGGTCTTCTGGTTTTCTCCACATATGAAATTCCATCTCCCACTTCTCTTCCTTTGTTCAAATAGTGCCTGAAATCTGTAATGAATTTCCTCCTCATCTCTGCCATATTGAATTCCTGGTTTCCATCAAAGTACATGACTCAGACACCATCTCCTACACTAAAATTCTTTTGAGCCATGAAATTTGCATTCTTCATCTCTTATAATTACTTTGTAATACTTTCTATTCTTTTCTTTTTATTTAGTTAATGTGCATTCTTCTTCCTCCTCCCAATAAAATATAAATGCTTGATGACAGAGAAAAGTTACTTTTTGGCTTTGTATCCCCAGTGTTTAAATATCTCCATCACCCCAACAGAATTCATTAGTTGCCAAGTTATAGAAATTTTACCTTCACAACATCTTTTACATCTACCCCTTCTCTTTATTCACACACCTACTACCCTAGTCCTTGACCTCATCACCTCTTGACTCACTTATTATGAAAGGCTCTTAATTGATCTTCATGTTAACATAGTGGCTATACATGTCAGACAACAGTCTCATATATAGTAGGCTTAAGAAATATTTATTGAATTGAATATACCTTTTTAGTAGTTCCTCTATAAATTATAATCTAGAATAATGGTGATTTTCAGTCCTCCAGGTCTGTATCAGCTGTGAACAACTTTGAAATAAATGACAGATACAGTGTGCCTTTCTGCATAAAGATGAAGCCTAAAGTATTTGCCTGCTTTTGCACACTAGAAAAAAAAAACAGCCATGTCTATGGACATGTCACATTTAACTGATACCAGAGGAATCATGAGAATCTTTGAAAACCCTTTTAAGAATAATTCAGGCTCCCTTTCTGCCACTGACATTTTTCATTTGAAAAGGGTTCAGGCTCAGTCACACAGTGACTCCTTATCTGTACCTGTGGATTTACAAGCAGTCCTGTCTTTTAATGGATTAAGAACTACAAACTTAGGGCAGATCACAAGGCGATACCCAAATACCTTCCAAAGTTTTGAGGCATCTTTAACTATGCATTTTAATTTTAAATTGGCAAAAAAAAGAAGCAGGTTCTGAGCTCTTTAAAAAAGTATCTCAACATAATTCCTAGTCTTACTTGGTTTCTTCCAAAAAGCCACAATGAAGTTAGGAGAAATCCTTCCTGTTATCAAAGCCAATAAATGTGTGTGTGTGTGTATTATATATGTGTATATACTTACATCTGTGTAAAAATATTTATACATATATGTCTGTGTATACCCACATACTGTACATGTAGATACACATATATGTGTGTGTGTGTGTATATATATATAGAGAGAGAGAGAATAATTTTCACTAGATGACTTCTAAGTATATAATAGAATTTTTGCTATGTTTTCCAAAGATCAAATTCCTTGCACAAGGAAGCTTAGCACTATTAGTAGTGAAGTTGAGATAGAAGTTGAGATACATACAAGAGTGTCCTGATTTCCAATTCATTATGTTAGCAGCTGAAATGTACTCTTTGGTTTACAATGTTTATAACTGTTTATTAAATTGATGCAGTATATAGCAAATTAATTCCCTCACATTAACTCTATTTTACAATGGAAAAAAACAAGGTACTGAGGAAAGTATACATAGCCTGGGAAATGAAACACCTGGTGCTCTTCCTAGCCCTACCACTCATTTGCTATGTCATCCTGGGTGAGACTCAACTTCTTTGGGTCTTGACTTCCTCATGACCTATCAAAGGAGAGTTCTCCACCTTCACAAAGCATTGAATGAAGGTTTGTTAAGGAGGGTACCTACTCTGTAGGAGCAACTAGCTGATGTGGGGAATAAAGGGCTGAGCCTGGAGGTCAGGAAGATTATTAATCTTGCTGAGTTCAGTCTTGTCTCAGACACTTACTAGCTATGTGACCTAAGGAAGTAACTTAACCCTGTTTGCCTCAGTTTCTTCATCTGTAAAATAATCTGGAGAAGGAAATGGCAAACCATTCTAGTATCTTTGCTAATAAAATCCTGAATAGGGTCACAATGAGTTAGACACAACTGAAAAAAGCCAGAACAGCAATTGTACCAACTTTGTGCTGCAGGGAATACATAATAATAAAAAAAGATAAAAGATAAAAAAGCTACTTGCAGCAAACTGTCCCCAAGGTACTTAATGTGGATAAGGTCTCCAGGATGTCTTGAAAAACTATCCCTTAATTCTTCCACACCTTAAGAAGTAGTCTCTTTGTAAACATTTTGTATTTACTTACATGTATACAAGCTATGTCCAGGTATAGGTAGGTGGCTCAGAGGATAGAGAGCTACACCTTGAGTCAAGAAGACCTGAGTTTTGGAGAGACAGAGACAGAGAGA
>CM053594.1:106426384-106445998 GCA_028646575.1 Pseudocheirus occidentalis
CAATGTGAAGGAGTTTGCAGATCCTATACGTGATTGTATGCCACCATGGCAGGGGTGGGCGGTGGGGAGGAAGGGGAGAAAAATCTGAAACTCAAGTGACTCTGGAACTGAATCTTGTAACCTAAAAGTAAACAAACAAGTCAATAAAATTTTAAAAAAAGAATTATGCTCCAGGAAAATAAGTCACTTTGGCATCTGTGTATAGAATGACATGAAGTGAGGGATTAACTTGAGTCAGGGACACCAAATAGGATATAAGCATAATAATCCAATATAGAGAGAAAGAAGGACTGAACTAAGATGGCAGTGTAGGTGGAGAGGAGGGGAAAAGTATGAGAGAGATTGTACAGAAAGACATGATAACATTTGGCCACTGAGTGGATATTAGGGTGAGTGAGAGTGAGGAGGTGATGATGCAGAAGCTGCAAATCTCAAAAATAAATAGGGAGTTCAGAGGAGGAGTTTGGGGAGGAAAGATAATGAGTTCTTTTGAATGTGAGGTGCCAAAGAGACACCGTATTTGAATCACAAAACCAATAGTTGTCTTTAGGATTGCACTCCTTTGATTGACAATGAGATGATGAATTTGGAGTAGAGGTGACTACACAACCACTCACACAGGTCTAGTAAGATTGAAATTCACCTTAGCCAGATGATAACATGATCATGATAACGGGGGTACAAAATCATCGGTGAAGTATTCAGGTGTACAATGTGTTCTGTATTTGGCATTAGCTTCTCTCCTCCTTCCTACCCCCTCCTTGAATAACTCTTCTTTTAGTGGTGGGGGTGGGAGCAATAAGGGATCCTAATTATTGTTCCCTCATTCTCTTCTTCTTCCTTCCAAATTCCATTTAAAGACAAGTGTTTTTCATACTTTATAAAGGGACCCTATCATTATACTGTAAGATCCTTGAGGACAGGGACTGTTTTTTGCCTCTTTTTATGTCCATGGTGCTTAATACAATGTCTGGCACATAGTAGGTGCTTAATGAATATTGCTTTATCAATCCTAATGTAAATTGTCTTTAAATGTTCAAAGCTGTAAGAGACTATGGAGATCATCTTTGACAAGTTCTGTATTTATGAATGGGGAAACTCAGGCTCAAATCACTCACATTACTAGCGATAGAACAGGATGTAAACCTTTTGATTTTCAGCCATCCATGCTCTTCATTATATCTTTCATCCTCTCTTTGACGTTCCTTATTTTCCCCAGTGTATAGCATTGCTCTTTTCTCTTTCTTTTCCTTGTCATCATCAGAGGACAGGGATTGAATATGGATTGAGGTCTGTGATTTCATTATTATAGGGAACTCCCAGGAATGGAAACTCCCTGCACTAATGTAGATGAGTAACTTTGCTGCTACTCCTAGTCTTCAAGAGCTGCCCTAGGGCACTGAGGTACATATAGTCCATATAGAAGAGGTGGGACTTGCTCCCAGTTCATCCTGGCACTTGAAGTCAGCTCTCTGTGCTCTAGCCTTGTTGACTCTCTCATATCATGAGAGAATTCTTTTTTTGTGGAGAATGAGAAGTATTGCTCTTTTCAGTAATTCTTTCTAATCGTGAAGTGAAAGTGTTATTGCTTACCTCCTTTTTGACATATTGTTTTACATAATTATTTACATAGCACATGGTGCTCTCATTTCAAGATGACATCATTGAGGCAAATAATTCTATTTTTATGGAAATAGAACATGCCTTCTGATGTTATCCTTCAGAGAAAACACCCCTTATTCCTATCTCTTGGGTAAAATGAAAGACAGATTCTAACTTGTCTGCTAAAGCTCAAATTTGTCCATTTCAAATGAAGAGACTCAAACTCCACGTTTTGTTTCAGTTACCTTATTGAATTTTATATTTCTTGCTGCTGTTTATATGAAGTAGAAAATGTTTCTTATTTACCTAGTTGAATCTGGATAGACTAGTTATGATTATCAAACAATTTAAAAATATTGCATATAAAAATTTTATCATTAAGCTTTACTTCTACCATCAAGGGATATTTTCCAAATCATAACCAAAGTGAATTAATTCAGTTGGCCTAAGATCAAACAATATCCATATATAAGCAGAAACTAAAATGCAGTAAACAAGTATCTCAGTGAGGGCCATTCTTATGTCCTTATAATCCCTGGGTTCCAGAAAAGTACATAATCCTGACTCTTTAATGATTTATGAATTTAATGTAATTTTATCAAGTATAATTTTTAAAATACCACCAATGTTCTTTTCTTGAAATCTGTATATCTATTCATTATACAGTTGTCAACGATAAAATGCGTCCTAACTTCATATCTCTGTTTTATACATTGTATGAGAAAAAAATCCACAAAACTCCTGAAACGCCTCTGCATGTTTTTACCTAAATTGAAGGCAGGGGAAGAGAAAGAATCTAATGTAAGGGTATTATACAACTCATTGGAAACTGACAAATATTACAAAACAGGGCTCTATATATAGTTTGGCTGATTTTTCTGGACTGAAGAAAGTGAAGGAGAAAATGTAAATAATGCAGACTAAATTTAAAATTGTGTCATATGTACATTTGGGCGGAGGTTAATTGTTAAATATTCAACACTACCCACTGAATCTAGGCGATCCTAAATAAATATAGCCTAATGCATAATGGAATATGTTCAATAACTTCAAAATTACAGTGAAAATGAAATTACAAAAAAAGAAAAGAAAATTTACATAATTTTATTATATATTTTTTAAAAATCTGCATACTAGATTTGCAATTTCATTTGCAATCACTTATATGTTATATAAATGTTTGTTTTTATTTCATAAATTAAAAATGAAATAAACTTTTAAAAAGTTCTTTAAAAATGCAGTGATAGTTACTAATAGCTATTCTATATCAAACAACTGCTATTTAAATATAGAATATTAAGGCATTGGAATGGAATCCATAGAATGTTTTTCCATGTGGATTGTTTAAGTTAAGTGCATAAAGCAAGAGATGTGGAGCAGTTCACTCTACTTTTTTTTTCCTTATGCATAACCATCCCCAATAGGCAGCAACAAATAACTTATTCGATGCCTTATTATGGACTGTGTTTACACTTTGATCCATCTCTACTTAAAGGACTTTTTGTGGGCAAGTGAGAATTGTCACAGATAGATTTGTACACATAAAAGCGATAGACCTACCACTTTCTTTTGACAGCCCTGCCGGCTTTGGACCTGAAGCTACTGGACTTTGCCTTATTGTACCAATTTGAATAGATCATTCTTCTCTTGTACTCAGAGGTATCAAATACACATCAGATGACAAAGTCATATTAATCTCCTTTGAACTTAATTCCTTTGGGGTTTTGACATTTTTCTTGACATAAAGTCTTTCAATGAAAATCACAGTAGTATCTAGAAATTAAAAAGGAAAAAGCAGCTAATCTCTTGTGCTTAAATGCATGAGTATGGTAGTGGTAATACATTTTTGGGCCCCAGATTTTAAGAGTCAAGCAGCAGACAATTCTGAATGTGCTTATCTGTTAGGGAACAAATAACTTCATCTGCTCTGTCGCAAGAATGAGAGATGAAAATAGATCCTTCTATCTCTAAGCACTGTAAACTGAGAAGACATTTTAGATACACTCATAGATGACCTCACCGCTGCAACATGCAGGGCTTAAGGTAATAGTTTCCAGGATCGTTATTTCTAATTTAAGAGATTTTTGGTTTTGTTTTTTAAAGTGGTAATTACGAAATAGAGAAAAGTAATATGTACAAATTATCTTAAGTAATATGTATAAATTTATGTTCTGTATTATCCAGAGCAACAGTGTAGTGACTGACCTTAGAGTCAGGGAGGCCTGGGTTCAAGTTCTGCCCCTGACCAAAAATTAGCTGTTTAACTATGGAAAAGTCATTTAACCTGTGAGTAGCCGGGTAACTCTCTTAATACTGAAAGTTACAGTGGACTTGCAGTCTGCCCTGCAGGAGGAGGAATGGTTTCTACACTGGGAGCTCTATTTGCAGATGAAATTGTAGTTTCAGACCAAATGTACATTGTGTACAATGTGTTTTACATGCTTATTAAGTGATCTTTAAGGGGAAGAATTCTTACCTGATTTACTCAAACTACGAGTAAACTGGTTCTGTTGTTTTAAGTTGTCCTGGGGCACTGAAAAGTGGGCACTGCCCTACAAAAGGGCAGCCAGGTAGTGTAGTGGATAGACTATCTGGCCTGGAGTAAGGAAGACCTAAGTGCAAATCCAACCGCAGACACTTACTAGCTGTTTGAACCTGGACAAGTCACTTAACCCTTATTTGCCTCGGTTCATCATCTGTAAAATGGGGACATATAAGAGAAGTAAATTCCAGTATCTTTGTCAACACCCTGGACAAAGTCCATGAGATCATGTAGAGTCAAACACAACTGAATCAACAACAGGATAAAGAGTTCTCACTAGATTCACTTCAACTAAGCAGGTTCTTTTTCTTTTTTAAGTTGCCTGGGGCATTGTCTTTTTTTCTAAGGCTAACCTTTATTTCACTTTGCCAAGCATGCCTTTCTATAGAATGTGTAATATATATTTGTAACCATTACTATAGAAAAGACTATTTGTATTTTGTTAAATAGGGGAGACATTTGACATAAGCTCAACTTCTATGGGGCTAATAGTTTATTGATTATGCCAGCAAAATCCCAGCTGTGTTGGACCATATGAACTCCTGAGTGGGATAGAAGTTTCAGTTTAAGTAAATATTTCATAATTTGCTCACCCTCTGTAGATGTTATATATTTTATAGACTTGCATTTGGCAAAATGTAACAGACACACTAGCAGAAAAATTCAAATCGTACTTTTTATGTCACAGGGTATTGTGTGTATGTGTGTATATGAATATGTATACACACAGACACACATTATGTACTCTTTATAAGAATAAAAATGAACAAGACTAAACTAATTCATGGGCTGCTTCATTATGTAAAAGGTGCATAGTTGTATAAACTAGATTCTGAGAGACTTGTACCTACAAAAATCTGTGTAACTCATGTTGTGTTAGAGTTGTTCTAAACAACGAGCCAAACAAATGCATGCAAGGTTGAGATGTCTATGCATATATCAGAGGTGAATCTTCACACAAAGAGACATTTATCAGGGGCGACTGTTCCTCTGCTGAGGAAAGGAGCAAACCCTAGAGTCCAGGAGCTGATGATGATATTATCAACAGAACTCTCTTCAGGAATATCATCATCCTATTCTTGCCAAGACTGGCATTTCTGTCTCATGCATTCGTGTGTGTGTGTGTGTGTGTGTGTGTGTGTGTGTGTGAGAGAGAGAGAGAGAGAGAGAGAGACAGACAGACAGACAGACAGACAGACAGACAGACAGAAAGGGAGGGAGGGAAGTGGAGGGGGAGGGAGAGACTGAGACTCCTTAAGTGGTATACAGTGCTTACTTAGCCCACTGGTCTGTGCAGTGTTTCAGGGTAATTGGGAATCTGTTTTGTAAGTTTGAGTGTTCATGACACATCCATAATTTTTGTTAGTTTGAAGTTACCATGTAAGCCTAGACTTTCACTTTCACATAGAAGAAAATGTGAAAAACATAGATGAAAAGCTAGGGAGTTTTCCTAATTGTATAGTCCAAATCCTTTTTCCAATTTTCCTTTAGTAAACTAGATAACCTAGCCTAATATATATACACACACACACATTATATATTATTATATTATATACATAAATTATATATATATATTTATATATAACATATATAATGCATATGCATATATACATGTGTTATATGTATTATAACAATATGATTATGTTTTATATATTTTAATTTACTAAATGTGTGAAAATGTAAATATTTAGAGTGAACTGTGAAAATAAAACAACCAAGTTTAAAAGAAAAGCCTAATGCTTCAAATCTGTGTATTTTAAAAAGTACTTACCTATGGAAACTTTCGGAGTAAAAATCAAGAAAAATACCCTACAATTTTGTTTTATTTATAAACAAAATTACTACTTATTTTGCTTTCTTTTAATCTTGCATGTATTTCATGGAAAACCTTTCCCAAAAATTATAGATCAAAGGAGATGGCCTATAATGCTTCCTTTTGAAATATTTTTGAGTCACATGTTTTCAGTGCATATATTATATCCTGCAGGTAATTTAGCCATTCTCAGAGACTGTATTATCTTGTTCAGACCATTACATTAGACTTTGCTCTTTTGCTTGAAGAGAAGGCAATTTTATTCTCTGTACACAAAGGCAAGATGGACTGTGTACATTTGAAGGAAAACTTCACATTTTGGCTGTTTCCTTCTCCCCAAATCTCATTCCTACTGTTTCTTTTACTTTGTTCAGTTACTATGTTCCGTTTTACTATGGTCAGTTCAGTTACTATTAACAACCAGCAAAACAACTTAAAAAAAAAAGAAACAATGAATCTTATGTTTTACTCAGCTATTTACTTTTCTTCTTATTGGTCATGAAAATTTTAAATAATAAAAAATTAATTTCTTTTCAACTGATGATTATATAATGATTCTACAATGAAAGGAATTTTCAAATGCAACATTCTAGCTGTGCCACTGTAACTAGAGCAATGGTTCCCATCCCATGAGCTAAGTGTGTAATATTTGGAAACCACAACAAAAGAAGCAGCTTATAGATATTCAATCAATCAAAATGTATCTATTAGGAATGTACTGAGTTCTAAGTGTAGTAAGTCTTGTAGTCAAGAAGACCTTGGTTAAAGTTTTCCCTCTGCCACATACTGACTATGGGCTACTGACCAGTACTCCTTGTTTCCTAGTCAAGTCTTATTTTAACAGCTCAAGCACAAAGCTATCCTTGCTTCTGGTTGATTACATATGCTTAACTCAGTGCTTGGGAACTTGGGGGGTGACAGAGCCTCTAGTGATTTCTGACTGTATGAGATTCAATGCTTAAAGTTACCATGGGAATGATGAAGTAGTTCTTTTATTGATCACTGAGGAAGAAGGATTCATGACTCAATGGATATTTAAAAAGTAATGTACTGCCTGCTATTAGTTATCTTTCTGTTACCAAAGCATCAAGACTCTTCTCTTTAGGAATGGCTTCCCCACCCTGGCTACTATGAGCCATAAGCTGTGATTTTGTTCAGTTCTTTTTCAGTCATGCTCAACTCTTCATGATCCCATTTGGGATTTTCCTGGAAAAGATACTGGAGTGGTTTGTTATTTCCTTCTCCAACTTATTTTACAGATGAGGTAACTGGAGTAACCAGGGTTAAGTAACTTGCCCAGGATCACACAGTAGGTGTCTGAGACCAGATTTGAACTCACAATGATGAATCTCCCCAATTCTAGGACTGGCATTCTACTTGCTCCATGATAGCTAAAGGAAATTATTTACCTAAGTGAGTCTGAGGTAGGGTTTTAGAGGTCTTGCTACACCTTCTTTTTTAAAATTTCTTTATGAAGTATGAGTGACCAAATATTGATTTCCAGAGGGATATGCATATGCTTGTAGGAGACCTTGTGAGTTTGAGATTCCTTGTATTCCTACATGCTAAGTCCTCACTGGACTGAATAAGAAGCTTCTGCATTCAGGAAGATGGTCTCTGACAATAGAATGAGCCCAAACCCTAACCTGGATGACAAGTAGACAGGAGGGCATGATTCTGATTGAAGTTTGTGAAATGGAACAATGCCTATTCAGCGTGCCCCCCAACTGTTTTTTGTTCTAATGTCATTTAAGTCTTAGCAATCTGAAAGAGTAAAGAAGTAGTTATAAGGTAAGTTACTGAACACTATTTTAAGTTCTTCTGACAATATCCTTTTGTGAGTATTTTGTATTAGCATTTCTTTTGTGTGTAGGAAATAAATACCTGTCCTATACATGATTTTCATTGTACATCTAGTACTGTTTTTCTGTCCCTATTTCCCTCCTTTGGGAAGATACTAGACATGAACCAAGACCTAAGCTTCAAATATTTTTTCCCTGGGATGCTATCATGGGGATATAATGAGTTGAAGAGTAGGAAAAATAAGGAGTCCTTTCTTGAGAGGCTAGGCTCCCATAGGACTGAACCTTGTTCACTATGGGAATAGGAGGTGCTAGAATATATCAACTCCTATTTTAGAAAGGGTAAGCGCAAAATGCCCCATCCTCTTGGATTTAGGAGCTGCTCTTTTAATTGTTACATTTGGGAAATGTGGAGATCTCATCTGGTATTTGAGGAACCAATTCCAATTTAATACTGAGTGGTTCTAGGAGCTCATTGGGTACTAAAGTTTCTTCCTCAGAGAGATCAAGATAATTCTTTTTCTTTTTTCATTTTCATTTGTTGTTTTATTCCAGTTTCATTATTTATTTTCCCTATTTGCTTGGTTTGAACGGGACAGTTTTAAAAGACCAAGCTGGCAGTGGGATCTCATATGTCTTCTAATATATCCTTTGTTGAGTTTTCACAATTTTATGTTTGGGGAAGAATAATATCAATGTCCAGGCACACCACTTATAGTAGGCCTGGACATTACGTTAAGACTCAAGATTAAGAGTAAATAAGGACTGTGCTCAAAGGCCAGTTCCTTTTATTTTAAATTTAGGATACCAGTTCCTATCTGAAACTCATTATAGTGCTTAGCACCGGGGAAAGTAATTGAAAGAACAATGCTTAATACTCCCCAGGGCTACAGAGATTATTCTAGAAATGAGGATATAGAAAAATGTGTAAGATACAACCAAACATATGTCTGAGCATACCCATGAAGTTGATTAGAATTCACTCCCACCCTCGGGTAACTTTGTACAAGTTCTCCTGGGTTCTCCAGCATAGGACAACCCGTGTATTTTTCCAATGGGATCCTCTACTGGCCAAGAATAATGCAGATAAAAGTTTGGAAAAAAAATTCTGTAGATGTCTTTGCCAAACATAGGGCACCCTGTTTTTCTCTCTGAGACTAATGCAAATATATGTTTGAATCCTCTCAGTGCTAAATATGCTTAGTTTGAAGAAAAGAAAGAAAACAAATTCATGATTTATTTGATGATCCCTCACAACATGTGGAGCTCCTCCAAAAGGATTAAGGGTTGATTAGAATCAATCCCTCATACTCTGGATGAAGTCTCCACATATAATGTATCAGCTACCAGACTCAGGATGCTGGAACATTTTGCCCTTTACCTGTCAAATTTGTTCCAAATCTCCCTACACCAACCCATGTGAGTAGGCTCAGTCCTTGGACAGCCTGGTCTCCAATGAGAGGGCAAGTTTTCCTTTTCTTGGATTTTTCAGCTCATTACACCCTCACTCCAGTGTGCCAAGGAAAAATTAGAGCATCATCCCCAATTATTTTGCATTGACTCCCAGAACACTGAATGAGATATGTAAGCAAGTTCTGGGGGACCAAACTCATTGATGGAAACTGAACTTCTTTCCAGTTTTCCCACTTCTCAACAGCATCAACAAAAACTGCTTTGTGCTTGGGCTTTCTTTGCATAACTTCCATCCATTTGACCAATTTACCTGCATTAAAGGAGCAAAGCATTGGGTTGAATACTTTGTGGATACAAAACCAAACCAAAGCAGTGTGATATGGTGGAAAACAGTTTAGAAGACCAGAATTCAAATTCTGGTTCTGTTACTGCTATTACATGACTTTGGGCAAATCACTCAACTTTTTTGGTCTCTTCACTTCTCTCATTTGCAAAAATAGGGGCCTCTGAATTGCTGACCTACAATGTACTTTCCAGCTGTAAATCTACAATTCTATAGAACTGATGTCTGCTGCCGTTGAATATCTTATAAGCTAGCTGAAAAAGTGTAAGTTGATTAATAAGCAATAAGCCAGTGAATATATAGTGGTGAACTTTATAAGCTTCTGACCGAACCCTGGAGTGCACCTGTGCATAAGGAACAGACATGGAAGATGATCTAGAAAAGGAGATTAGAAAAACCGCATGGGATAAAGAATGTAAAGAACTCGGCAAACGTGATATCAATGTTAGCCTTTATGAGCACCAGATAATTTCAGAGGTGTCCTAGAGGAGACAGCTTCTGAGATCTGCTTGCCAGGATACATGATTTTGGGACTGATGGATTTGGCACAATTGGCAATACTTTGGAATTATAATTTTAACATAATGTTGGAGAGTAATAAGACTATTTGGAGCAGTTTTGCCTCCAATTTAAACATCCTTGTTAATTCCTTTATTATGCTAATGAAAACATAAGCAATTGTTTTATGTAGGGTCAGGTTTTAGGTAAGGTCAGATGCTTAAATCTCATATTTTATAAAATTCTGTTGAGAGAATTAACATGATTTTATAATCCAGTGGTGCTTCATCAGTTAATCAACAAGTGTCAGGCACTATTTGGAGCACCAGGGATATAGGAAAAAAACAGAGTTCCTGCCTTTTACAAGCTTGCCTTCTACTGTGGGGCAGACATCCCATCTATAAATACCTCGGCGCCAGGTGGCCACAGTACACTCATCCTGGAATCAGGAAAACCTGAGTTCAAATCTAAGCTTACTACTTGTATGATCCTGAGCATGTCACTTAACCTCTGTTTGTCTCAACTTCCTTAACTACAAAATGGGGGAGAATAACAGGATCTACCTCACATGGCTTTTGTGAGAATCAAATGAAATTATATCTATTAAAAACGATTGTACTGGTCTTATGTAAATGTTTATTCCCTTTTCCCTTATATATAAGATACAGACTAGACAGAAGGTAGCTTTAGAGGGAGAGGCTAGCAGCTTATTTGCTTTGCTATATTTTTTAAGTTGGATTTAGCTTTTTAAGTGTTTATATGATGTCCTTGTCCTTGGATCCTAGGATTTGGGATTTTCTATTTTTGTCTATTTATCATCTATGGCATTTTACTCTTTCTAATTGATCCTCCTTTCCTACTGTGCACACATATGTACAAACATACATACATTTTAATCCTTAACTGAACAGTGAGAAGAATCATGTTAATTGGTCACTAGATAAAATGTATTCAAATATATAAAATATTGATTTCTCAAGAACAGTCTTTGGAAAGTTCCTCACATGTGATGATGCAATGGAAATCCTTTCTCCTGGAATATTTCAAGAGCATCACAGTTTTCTTAGTGTTATCTCCCCTCATTTCCTGTCTGAAAGCTCCACCTTGCTGTGTCCTTTGCAGCAAACTCTTCCATCTCTGTGGTTTGATCATTTGGTTCCTACTGTGCTGTTATAATCCAAAGATTCACTACAGCTTCCTCCCCAAACAGTTTCATCTTCTAAGGAAAAAAGTACTCAGTTTCCTCTTCTAAGTCAAAATTCAGATTCTACTAATTAACTTGGCATTCTTAATGTTTTAGAGCATTTTCCTTCTGTCCTCCCCATTTCCAATGTACTCTGTTCAAAATATTGTCATCATTAAGGTAAATATTGATAATAGTGTGGAATGAATGCAGTTTATATTAAAACAAACACATGGAATCATGCATATAAATTTACCATTATCAATCAGTAGTGGCTTATAGGATGTTCTAAAATGAGGCTTTTAAAAAGAAGAAAGCATGACTTTTGGAAAGTTAAAAGTATTTGTCGCAACTTAGGAACATAAATACCAAAAAAACAGTAGACATGTGCATGTTCTGTACTGATCCAAATAATCCTAGCTTTTCTCCTTAATAGCAGCTCTACTGGGTAAAAACAAAACCAAAGCAAACCTTCTTGGTTTGCGCCTCTTCTCTGGGCTGATTTACTGTTTTGTGGGCTGATTTGCTATTTCCCCTGGCTGCCAGCCCAGCCTGCTTGTTAACTTCCATGATGACTCCTCCCTAATCATAGTTCCCCAAACATACCCTCCCACTTTTCCTCAAGATTTGAATCAGGAAGTGGTATTGGGTCACCCTGTAACTTGGAGTACTGGCTGGAGGGTCAAGAAAGGTTTCTGGCAGCAAGGAAGCTGAATGTGTCAGGTTTCTTGAACAGAATGAACTTTGATTCCTGATTCTTTACAGCAGCTGAAAAGCCTCTCATAAATCCATTTTGGACTTCTAATGACTTTCCTAAGATTCTGGTGAGCTCGGCAAACTCTAGGTGATTTGTTTGTTTTTTGATATTTAAAAGAGATTTTTGTGTGAAGCAGTGTTAAACCTTAAAAACTTACTTCAGTGGATATATTTAACTTATGTAGATACCTACCATCCATGATGATGCATACCTTCCATGGTTTTTCTTTTCATATATTCCCATAAATATCTAAAATCTATCAGTCAATAAACATTTATTGGTAACTAACTAAGTGCAAGGCATTTTACAAAGCACTGGAAATGTATACATGAAAAAGAAAGACCATCCCTGCCCCCAAGGACCTTACAGTCTAATAGAGTAAGAAAAAAGTACAAAAGGAAACTGAAAATGGGATGGAGGAGATGATGAAGAATTCTAGGTAACTCCAAAAGAGTAAAGAGCAAGGTGAAAATGAGAATATGGCTCATCTGGGCCACCTGCTTAAGTAGAGATTTTGGAGCTGATTGCTTCACTCTCTAGTCAGACGGGTAGAGACTACTGTTGAGGTATGGATACCCAGGCTGATTGGGTCTTATAGGATGATAAGATTTCCCAGTGATGAAGCTTTTAGGGACATGATTGAGATAATCCAAACAAGTCCCAATGAAGTGCAGAGACAGGTGGGGAATGAAAAGTATCTGCTGTGGTTGAGATCTACTCCTTGTCCTTTTATTGTCCAGAAGAAAATTAGCATACCACTTGAATTATTGCTTTGCTTCCATTCTTATTAATTGTCAACCCTGCCTCCTTTTTCCTGTTATACATTGCTTCTCCTTTAGGTAACTCCTTGCATGTCATTGGTGAGCAACTTTACTGTTGCTTGTTGATTACTACCATGTCTTTCCGTTGTCCTTCAGGTTATTCCTAATTTTAATTCTTTTGACATGATAGTGTTCTCTGATTAGCGGCTATATGGTCACAGTGCATATACACTCCTGTTAAAAAAAATGAGCTTTTGTAGCAATAAAATGATCCATATCCTGTGATACACTGACCAGTATTCTTTTCTTAACAAAACAAAACAAAAAATGTGGACCTAGTAGATCATTTTTAAAATTTATTTAGTTCACAAAGACAGGAACATATAAAGGACATTGTAATGACCTAAGATATAGTATGTGCTCTAAGGCACAATATTTTCAAGTTCTATGCTATAAAACCTAACTAGATTTTTTTAAATCTCGTCTACATAGGGATTGTAGTTATGAGACACCAAAATGCTTTAAAAACAGAAAATCATATATGCTTTGAGATGAACTCAAGATTAATGCTTATGGTCAGCCTGAAAAATAAAAAAGTCCAAACTTTCCCAGAATTGTTTTTTGGTTCTATAAAAAGTATAGCTTTAAGGAATGTAATACTCTGGAGGACTGCTAATAAAGTAGGAGCAAAGTTTTAAAATGAGCAATTGGCTGAATGATAATTACTGCAGGATCCCCATGATTTATCATTTGGGTTAGTTATAATAAATGAATGACATTGTAAAACAATACCTATCAGGGTAAGTTTATGCAGAGTGTCCCTGTGATTTGGAGTATATCACCAAGAGTTTTGGTTTTTGGTAGTTTGTGTAAATTTTTTTACTAATTAGTGCTCTCAACATTACTTTTCCTTAACAACAGCAACAGCATAGTGTGCATTCATGAAGGAATGAAGTGACTTGCTATGCTATATAGGTTACAGACTTGTAGTGTCTTGCTTTAGAGTTTTCAGCTACTGAATGGGTTCTCTGAAAAGAGAATGTTTCTATTTTGCCACCTCCATTATGTTATCTTTTCCAGTGCAATTACAAGCTAATTCAGAGCTCTTTGTGTTAGGCTAATAGCTTCTGATTCAGGGCTGTCACCCAGTGCCTCTTCATGCACTTTTAATACTGGCTGCCAGTGTTCCCAGCACTTACCTATGGGGAACATTTTTCTTTGAGTAGAGACTCATCATAGGCAAATCATTAATGGAACATCAAAAAGATCCCATCCGTTAGAGTTACATATGGCTAAGATCACAATTATCAAAAGTCTCAATTTTTTTTTTTTTTGCTTTCTTATCCACACAATAAATGTAGTTGTCAGCAGGATAAGTTCACGCGCCGGATAAGGTCACAATTTCATTTAGTGACAACTTCCAACAGCGCAAACTTACAAGGTTCGATTTATTAAAGAGTCAGAAGGGATAAGATCACTGCATGGCCTGCCTGATTTATCAGGGTTTGACTGGAGTACTTGAATAGAGAACGCCGTATTTCAAGTTTATGTTCAAAACTGTAGTTTAGTGTATGTTGTGTGTAAAACTAGAGAATTGAGTACAGGACTTAGAAAAGGTATCCCAATGAGGCTTTTTGAGTCTGCTAACCAATAACTATCATTTATGTGCCAAACCATGCTTTAAGAGGAATTAAAATAGCATAAAAATAGGTACTTGGGGGGGTTATTCAGATAACACATTTGTTGATTAGCCCATATGGAGACACACACAGAGGCACAATATCACTTTTGTGGTAGAGAAAATCACCAACCAGTCAAATGTTCACTTAAAGCTATCATGTATCCAGGGAGGCAGCTGTCAGATGGTTAAACCATAAATTAGCAAAAGCTGTGCCATATTTTAGCCACCTTGACTGACTTTGAACAAGGCTCGCAAGGTTTCTAGAATCTTTCAGCGCTTTTTGAACTCAGCGTGACTTCGGGGCTGTCCATGTTTGATACCATGATGTATAATGTTTCCTAGCCATGAAGAAAATATAAATAGAGACTCTGCCTCTATAGATCTTTGCCATGCAGCAAACTCCAGTAAACATTAGGAGTTAATTCCAGCTGCCTACTTTAAAATATAGGCATAAGTATTCCAAACTGAAATCAATTGAAAGGAACTGTATTTTACTATGCACATAATCTCCACTCACATTAATTCATCTGTATGTGCCTGAGTTTCTGTTATGTAGTGTGAGTTCTATACAAAGGATAGTAGAAATAATTGCAGTATTTTAAAAATACTTTTGATTCATAAATAAGGAAAAACATTAGAGCTGATATTTTAAACTTTCTGTGTCACAGACACCTTTGGCAAAGCTGGTGAAGCCTATGTATCCCTAGACAGACAGACAGATAGATGAGAGAGAGAGAGAGAGAGAGAGAGAGAGAGAGAGAGAGAGAAAGAGAGAGAGAGAGAGAGAGAGAGAGAGAGAGAGAGAGAGAGAGAGATGATGGATGGATGGGTGGATGGATGGATGGATGGACGATAGCTATGGATATGCACATACATGTGTATGTATAACAACAATAATAGGATTTCAAAGAAAACTAATTATATTGGAATACAGTTGTCCAGATTTTTAAATATTTCAAATTCATAAACCTGACATTAAGAAACCTTTTTTTCAGATGATGGCTTCTGGTAAATTCCTATGAGTGATCTATATCTTCTTTGATTAACTTTGAGATCCTACCATTCATACAGAATTCACAAAAGAATTTTGTTTTTTGCAGTTATCACATGGTTAGAATGTATATCCTATTGAAAGGTAATAATACCAAAGAATTTGTTGTTCTTCGATCAGTAGAGGGTTTGGGTATTGTGATATTAACTGGGTGGGTTTTTTTGTTTGGGTTTGGGCTTTACCAGGTAGTTGCTTTTTACCATGGCATTGCACTCCCCCAAGATTACTATGACAGACTTAGAGGGTGAGTCCTGACTTTGGATGACTTTATACAATACAGCTATCATCAGTCTTCGAGAAACCATTGGCTTTAAAACTATACTTTATCAATATGATAAGATAAATAACCCAAAATACTAAAATATATTTTTTACCACAATTGATTTATCCGTACTCTTATGTGTCTCAAATAATTTGTGTAAATTTACTCAGTGTGCTGAAAATGAAATTTCTCTTTGAAGAAGAGCTACCAAAATATATAATGGGATTGCTATTTTCTATCTAACCCTAATATAGTTACTTTTATTTTTCATTCAGAACTTAGAAAATGCCAAACAAAATTAACATTTCCATATACAAAGTAGAATAGGAAACAGATTGTTCATAAAAGTGCAATCTCTACTACAAAATGCTTGCTTTTCCTTCATTTTAAAATTGATTTTACACTGACATCTACCTTCCTCTTTCATCTTCCCCCAACTCTTCGAGAGGGAAATCCCTTACAATTTTTTTTTCAAAAAGTAACTGAAGAAGAAAGTTAGCAAAACCAATCAATGCCCTGAAAAAGTCCACACTCGTGGATGCCCACTTCTGTGAAGTATTGAAGGTAGTATCTTTTTTCTTTTCTTCCCAAGTTTGATTAGCATAATTTTAAAATATTCATTTTGATTTGTTTTGCAGTTGTCCTTTGTATTTACATTGCTGTACTCACTATAGATACTGTTTTCCCAGCTCTCCTTACTTTGCTTTATGTCATTCCATTGAAGCTCTCCGTGTTTCTCTGTACTCATCATGTTCTTCAAATAGCACATTGCACTCATGTAACACAATTTGTTGAGCCACACATGGACATCTACTTTGTTTCCATTACTCTGATACCACACAAAAAAAGGCCTTTCTAAATATTTTGATGTATGTGGAGCCTTCCTTTTTTTTAATATTACATCATTTGGTTTTATGCCAGCAATGAAACCACTGGATCAAAGTATAAAACATTTTAGACATTGTATTTGTATACTTTCGAATTGCTTTGCAGAATGGTGTTAGTGATTCATAGTGCCACCAAAAATGCATTAATGTTCCTGTCTTGCAAGCACAAAGCATACAACACTTCCTAGTTCCACCTTTTGTCATATTTGTCATGACATAAAATATCAGAATTATTTTTATTTTCATTTTTCTCATTGTCATTTGGAGCACTCTTTCATGTGGTTATTAACAATAGTTTGCAGTTATTATTTTGAGAACTGTTTGTTCACATCCTTTGACCATTCATCTTTGGGGAATGGGTTTTGATCATATATATTTCTGTTCATTATCTATATATCTTAGGTATCATTCCTTTTCCTTCAGATATATAATAAATTCAACGTATAACCTACAAAGATGTATAACATGTTTATTTATGATCTTCCTTCTATGCATTGAAAATGTTCAATATATTAAAAATTATTTTCTTTTCTTTCATTTTTATTCATGCTGCTTTTTAGAGTTACTGGTGTAATTTTTAGTTTATACCCTTTATGTTGGTTAATCAATAAACATTTATTAAATATCTGCTGTCTGTCAGGCACCACAGTGTTCTGAGACCTGGATATGCCATGAGAAAAATGAAATAATCATGGCCCTCAGGGATTTCACACTTTGATGCTTTATCAGTGAGGAGTTGAACTTCAGTTCTTGAGGGTTAAGTCAATGGATCCTTCTAAAATGAAGAAGATTCCAATATGGATAAAGCCAAGACATCATCTCAAGGAAGACAAACACATAACAATCCTAATGATAAATGAACTTATCATTCTATTTTGTAAAGACAATATGCAAACATATATGGATATACAAAATGTACACAAACTGAAAATCAGGTAGTTCTAGTGGGGAGTCATGATCAGACAGGTGGTTAAGGAAAGGCCTTATGTAAGACACCTCTTCCCATTTATTCACTGTTGTGGGTTCTTCAGGAATATGAACATTGCATGTGATTTCAGATTTTTTTTCTCTGTTGATTTGCTTTGCTGATTTTTTTTCTCTTTTCATTTTAAACAAAGAAAAATTTTATAAGAAATAGCTCTGTGGTAAGGGAAAATGTAAATGATGTAGAAGCAAAGGAAGTCAATAAAGTTCATTTTTTAAATGGAAGAACTCATGTAGGAAGTGAACTTGAGCCAGACTTCGAAAGGCAAGTATAATGTCTGACAAATAAGAAGGATAATGTGCATTCCAGGCATTTAGTCCATGCAAAATCATGAAGACAGAAGAAGAATAAAAGGAAAACCAATACCAAATGAACTGGAACCTAGTGTTTTGTAGAGTGGAGTGATTTATAAATAGGCTAGAAAAGTAGAGCTATGACATAAAAGGCATTAAGGGTTAAACATAGGAGTTTGGGGGTTCCTTTGGTTTTGTTCCTCTGGATATAATGGGGAATAAATAAAGTTCGTTGAGCAGAGAAGTTGGTAGTCAAACTTTTTTCTTGAGTAATATCACTGTGGGACATCAATATGGTATCTGGATTGGAGGTGGAAAAGTCTTGAGGCATGAAGACCAATTAAGAGAATTTCATAACATTTGAGTCAAGAGATGATGAGGTCAGAGACTAGAGTAGTGGGTGTGTGAGTAGAGAAGGGATAGATGTAAAAGATATTGTGAGGGTAGAATTTCAATAGCTTGTCACCTGATGAATTTTGTTGGGGTGATGTAGAGTGAAGAAGTGAGGGTGACTGCAAAGTTACTTTCCCTTGTAACAAAAATTATGTGAGGGAAGAGACAACATTGTTTCCCCATCCTCCTCTAGTCCATGTAGTCAAAGAAAGCAAAATAGTAAATAACAAAGCTAATGAGGTCTTAAAATGGTGGTAACTTTTAAACACCCAGCAAACCCTTTATGAAGTATGAGTGTCTTTCTTTGACAGAATTCAAGAGAACCACCACATCGAGCAGCAAAAGATGGATGTACCTTTGCTGGGCTTTAAATAGGTAAACTTTAGAGGAATTCATCATTTTAGAGTAGTACCCTTGATGCTACTTGTCAAGGAGACTCCAATGGGAGGAGGAGGTAGAAGAGTTTATATTTTACTAAAATTCTATGCATATTTTCAGAGCATGTTGGACACCTTAAAAGTCTATGTAAATGTCACTATTACTATTGTTAGCTGTAATATATATGCAGATAAGCAAAAATAGGGCTACTTGAAGAGGGATTGATTGCCATCATGAAATAGGTCAATCAATCAAAGATTTACACTAGATGTCAAGGCGATGGATGCATTCTTATAACTATAATAGCATTTTATGCCTCCTTATGTAACTTAAGATTGTATTTCACATATTTGTACAATTGTTTTATCTCTCTGTAACAGCAAGCACCTTAGCATACCAAGGATAGCTGCTAGCACAGGTTCTTTGATCTGATTTTTTAAAGTAAAGCAACTCAAAGAGGGTTAACAATCTTATCTTAATCAAACACATATCATTTACCTAGTTCGGGGGAAAAGTCAGCACTTTGAACTTCAGAGAAAATACAAACAAAAGTTATAGACAAAAAATACAGAGAGAGAAACAGACCAGCAGACAAGACTTCCAGCTGTCTGACCATTACATCTATACTGAGTCAGTTACAGGAGAGACAAGCACCAACATCTGGGTTTTCAAAGCCGGGGCGGGGGGGGGGGGTAAAGGGAGATGTCTCAATGGCTGCCCAGAGTCTCATCTGCTCAAATCACACAACTCTTCCAAAAGTGAGCCCCCCCCTTTCTCTCTCTCTCTCTCTCTCTCTCTCTCTCTCTCTCTCTCTCTCTGTCTCTCTCTGTCTCTCTGTCTCTCTCTGTCTCTCTCTCTCTCTGTCTCTCTCTCTATCTGTCTCTCTGTCTCTCTGTCTCTCTCTGTCTCTCTGTCTCTCTCTGTCTCTCTCTGTCTCTGTCTCTCTGTCTCTGTCTCTCTGTCTCTGTCT
>CM053594.1:106446498-106487175 GCA_028646575.1 Pseudocheirus occidentalis
AGCCACTAGGCCTTCATGGCATTTCTGTTTAGTTTAGCTTCTGTGGTTAGCTATTTATATTCAAAAATTATAACGACCCTTGCCTTTGCTATTTTAACCCAGAGGCTAAGTAAGGAGTAAATGGACACAACTAGCTAGTGATAGGGAATGAAAGTCTGGACTTGGAATCAGTGAAAGCAGGTCTAATTTCACTCATGGTCAAATCAACCCATACATGAGTTCTCCTTGTCATAATGAGATGATACTTACTTACTGAAAAGGAGCTTTTTTTCTAAACCAGAAGAGGAGGTTGCTCAAAAGAAAAAAGATATTCCAAAAGAAACTGAAGAAACAAAAGTATATGGCATATGAGTACAAATAAAAGTGAAATGAAAACAAAACAGAAAAAAAATAACTAAGATGAAGCAGACCTACTGTTAAGTCCATGATGTGAAGACTGGGTTTGGCTAACATTCCAACAGTAGGTATATGACTATTGGAAAATGAGTCACTCTGAGCCATAGTGAGAAATGACAGACTTGCATAATTCAGGAATGTTGCAAGGCTCACATGAGGTAATCTATGCAAAGTGCTCTGCAAACCCTAAAGCATTATACTAAGATCAGATTTTATTATATGGATAACTTATCCCCCAGTATCATCACATAGTGAGCTTAAAGATGAATGAAATAAATGCATTTCATACACTGGACCTTAGGAACAGAGACCAACTTATAGCTTACATCTGAAGAACAATACTAGAAAAAGAATTTGACCAGCATTCAGAAAATTTGGCTGCTGATACTTTATCACTAACCTGCCCTGTTACTTTAGGCAAGTCATGTTACTCTTCTGAGATTTAATGAGTTAGTGAAGAAGCATTTATTAAGTATGTATCATAGTTTTCAAAAAGACTCAGAGAAAAGAACATAATATCTGTCTTGATGCATTTGAAGGCCTGCCATGCAGAAGAGGGTTTTGATTTGTTCTATTTTCCCCCCAGAGATTAAAACCAGGAGGAATAGGTAGAAGGTCTAAAGAGGCAAATTTTGGCTTAAGGTAAGGAAATAGTTGCTAAGACTTAAAGTTTCCCGAAAATGTAATGAACTACCTGGGATTCTCCCTTTATGGAGGTTGTCAAACCTACGCTGAAAATATTATATATCTGTGGTATATATTACACTGGAGATTCCCTTATAGATGTGGATTATAATAGATGGGTACTGGGATCCATTCCAACCATAAAATTCAGTTTCTGTTTTTGTTTTCTCTGTGATCTTGGTATTGTAAATGTGAGTTTCTTATTAAGCGACTAAAAAATAGACATTCTACTCCAGGAAATGAAGACTATCAGCCTTGACACCATATATATAAATCAAATTGGAATTGTGAAGAAAATAAAAGGATAACTTACAAGATCTCCTTGAAAAGCCAAGTGATGGAATTGGCCAAGTTGGTTTTGCTATGTATCCAAAGTCATCAAGACCAATAGTAGATGGGAAATTTATTAATTTTCTGTGCCACACTATTGATAAATATTTGCAAAAACACCACAATGAAGATATTTATAGCTTGTATGGCAATCTATATTTCAGGATATGAGAAAGAAGAGAAATCCTACAAAGAACTCAACATGGTTCACCAGATTAAATTTATTGTAAATCTGCTTCAATACTTAGTAACTTAAATATAGACAAAAGATAAAATGGGGGACCAGTTGGAAATCATAATTCAGGCCTAAGAAATGAGAAAGGCCTAATTCTTATATGGTATACAAAACAGTCCATTTAGTGTAATTATTTCTCTCCTAAAATCATCCTTCAAATATAAATGCCTACTGGATATTTCAGACCCAGTTTCCCATAGGATGTTCCAAATCAACATATTCAAAACAGAAATCATCCTTTTTCCCTTAAAGCCAACCCTCTTCTAAACTCCCTAAATCTTTCAAGGATACCACCATTCTTCCAAGTAACCTAGGTTTACAACCTCAGTGACATCCTTACTCTTCATTCTCTTTCATCCTGCATATTTCATTGATAGTCAAACTTCATCATTTCAACCTCTACAATATTTCCACATTTCCCTTCCTTTTTTTCTCCTTTTTTTCCCACATGAGTGCTAACTCTCATCACACACGTATCAAATACATCATCACACGGCTACCAAATCTTTGATTTCATTAGTGTAGGGGATCTTCTAAGTTAAGAAACTCCTTCTACCTAAGTAGGGTGGTAACTTCTCTGAAACTTACAGTCTTAGAGAGTTGCTTAGGGCACTATTGTCACTTTGAAGAAACGATGAGCTCCCTTTGTCAATATAATGGTGGAGTTGTCAGGTGTGCCCAGGCTAAATAATGGGATTGGTCACAGGGTCGGTGGCCCCAAAGCAGTGCTGAATTCTTGCTGCATATGTTTAAAAAGCAGAGAGTAATGCAGAACTGAAGGGTTTGGATGTGGATTCTCTTGTTATTGAGCATATCCACATTAATGAAGCTCCCACAATACCATGATGTACTTACAGGACTCATGGTCAAATTAACCTATACGTGATTTCTCCTTGTCATATTGAGATGATATTTATTGAAAATGAACTTTTTCCCCCTAAACCAGAAGAGGATGTTGCTCAAGAGAAAAAGATATCCCAACAGAAACTGAAGAAACAAAAGTTTATGGCATGTAAGTGAATATGATATTAGAGTACAAATAAAAATGGAATGAAAACAAAACAGAAAAAAAAAACTTGGATGAAGCAGACCTACTGTTAAGTCCATGATGTGAAGATGGATGGACATTACATTGCATTGGTCCATCAATACATCTATCTGAGATGGATATTACAGATGAATTAGGGCCTGAATTGTATCTTTTAGATGAAAGAATCAAAGACCTGGCACCCCCTGAAACTATTCTCTGTGACCTAGTTAATAGGTCCCAGAAATATGGAACACATTTAGGCCAGCAAATATAATACCTATATTTCTAATACCACTAGGGAATACTTATGATGGGTTAAGTATCCTTGAAAGATGCTCAGTTATTAGTCCAATTGCCTTTTAAAAGTCCCAGCACACAGTTCAAAAAAGAATAGTCTGCTTAAATTCTGTGTTCTTTGTACCAGAACAGAAAATAACATTATGTACTGCTGAGTACAAAGAGAAGAAACATTTCTTTCATATACCTTTCAAACTGAACTTTTCCCAGAGGCCTGAAAGGAAGATCAATTTCCCAGTTTTTGGTTTCCCCATGAAATAAAAAGGAAAACACCCGACAGTTCTGCAGCAGCAAAGTATAGATAGCATTGCTAGGTTCCTCAGTGGGTAGAGTGCTGGGGCTGGAGTCAGGAAGAGCTGAGTTCAAGACACTTTATAAGCTGGCTGACCCTGGAAAACTCACTTAATCTCTGGTTTGGTTACTTCTGTCATAAAATGGGGGTCACAATAGCATCTCCAGCACAGGTTTAGTGTGGGGATCAAATGAGATAAATATATAAACTACTTAGTGCAGTGCCTAGCATACAGTAAGTGCCTAATGAATGCTTGTGTCCTTTCCTTCCCTACTACACATTGGGGAGAGGAGGCCAAAACACAACAAAACAAAACAAAACCCAAACATACTCTAGAAAGTATAAAGTGAGTGCATTTGTTGAATTCTCCTTTATCTTGCCCCACCCAGACATATTTCCTCTCATGTCTCTGAAAGTATCATGCTGATCTGGCACAGAAGTGGTACAGGGTAATACCTTAGAGCAGGGGAATAAGAAGGAAAAGTTGGAGAGAGACACAGCTGACATTCTTTCTCTTCCAGTCCCTCTGGGGCCATCATGGAAATATTTACTATTCTAGATAAGTTACACCAGTAGGGACCTATTAAGGATGATTGTATAGATCTATCCTAGACATTTTTTTTGCCATATTCTAATCCATGTACTATTGGTTTGGATCTCTAAAAATGTTTTTCACTTTCTATTTAACAAAACCTCCTTTTATTCCAATAACTATTTGATTGGGTTTTTTTTTCCTTTGGGACTAATTTTAAGACCAAAGACTGAATGAGACTTTCTATTCTTTGATCCCTTCTCTTCTCCAAACCATGTTTCCATCTGGCTCACTCATTGCATCCCTGTACTTATATTTCAATTAAACTGGAATAAGAGTGTGGCCCCCAGGCAGGCCCTGTGATTTGTTGCCTCCATGTCTCCTGCTTTTATTCTTGCCTCCTTTCCTCAACTCTTCAAAGCCAAACAAATATGTAGATTCATTATTATTACTGTACAATGCTTTACATTGGTTGGTAACTTTTAAAATGAAGTTTCTCACAATTCTCACAATATAGGTATATACTTTTTTGATCTCCTATATCTAGGTTGTGAGCTCTCCAAGGTTAGGTACTATATGTCATTAATCTTTGTATGCCCTACAGCACTTTTGCATATTTAAGGTCCTCTATAAATGTTTGTTGAATGATCAAAGAGATTTTTTTCCTCTATTTTAGTTTAATAGTTTATTACATTGTGTTGAGCTTAAAATAATAAACTTCCAAGACTGCTAAAAAAAACTTCACACGTAAGCAGAGAATAAAAAAATGGGGAAAAAGTATGATGAATTACTTTACTGGGATTTAACAAGTAAAAGTCATTTTTTAAAGAACTAAAATGAACTTCTATTCAGCAGTACAATATCTTCTATTTCCATCAGCTTTAGATGATATCTCTGATGAGACTTGACATTGCCCATATCTTTTCTCAGTCCTGTAGAATGACAGGTTTCCTACAGAGTACAAGAATACCAGTTTTCTTTTTTATTTAAAATTGTACTTTTGTTCTTATTGCTACACATCTGCAATGAGTTTAACTGACACAAGTTAGGACATTTTGGAAGAGTGAGCTTGGAGCATATACTCATTTTAAGTGTCTTAAGTATTTGTGGTGTCCTGGGTCCCAGAGGAGAGGGCTGGAATGATACATGGGAAGATTCATTGTTACAAATGAACCAAACTATCAATATATTAGCTAGGAAGAATCTGAAACTAAAATTGCAAAAGATAGTCTTTATTATCTATAAAAACACTATAAACAAATTCACATGCATTTCCTTTAAAAGGTGATAGGTATACTGTCTATAAAATTGTAGTGCAGAAAGAATATCAGAGAGAACTGGGTTTGAATCCTTTCTTAAGGAGAGAATGGTTGAATGATCGTGGACACCAGGTCCCTTTGACAAGTAGAAGATCTGTCTTGGTAGATGTTTCCTCACCAGAAATTCCCTACATAAATGAAGTCACAGTTTTGGATGAATGAATGTGAACTAGATAGATAGATAGATAGATAGATAGATAGATAGATAGATAGATAGATAGAAAGATAGATAGATAGAGAAATGACAGACAGGTAGATAGACTAGGCCCTGAAATTTCACTGAGAGAAGATATGAATAAACTCCTTCTGTCAATGCAAATCTGTTCCTTCTCTATAATCTACTGTCTTAGAGAGTTTATAACTACCCTTTGTGATTAATTCTATAAATAATTAGAAAATCAAATCTCAGATTTCTTTTTCCCTTGGTTGCAAGGTCACGCAATGATTTGAGATATCCTAAGTCATATGACCTAACTCCCCCTGTCCACATGAATTATAGGTCATAGGACCATAGGTTAAAAATAGTAGGAAAATTGGAGTTTATATAGTCTAGAGATTCTTAACTTGTGGTCAGCGGACAGTGGATAGATAGACAGATAGATAAATAGATAACTATTTCAAAATAATTAGTTCCATTGCAATACTACACATGTTATTCTGAATTTAAATACTCTAAGAAGGGATATGTAGGGTTTACCAGATTGCCAAAGGATCCATAAGATTAAAAAAAAAGTTAAGAATCCCTGATTCAGTTTAACTACTTCATAGATGAGGAAAATGAAACCTATAGGAATAAAGTGACTTTCCCAAGGTCATAAATTTAGTAGAGTTCTACATTTGGACCATGGCTTTCTGTTTGTTACCAAGCTGTGCAAATATGAAATTTTTTCTTTAGAAAAATAAGAGAGATTTGTATGAAATGTTGCTAGCATCTGAAGGATTTTTCAATTCTATGTGATATCCCTATTCTAATAAAAAGCACACAATATGTTAAAAAAAAGCAGGACATCTATCTCACATCATCCACACTTGGGTCAATTAACATGTGAATATTTAAGGGCATAACTCCTACTCAGGCTGATCTGAAACCATCCTTGTTACTTGATCCAATTTTTCTGCATGAAAAATTTGGCTTTACGGAACAGAATGCTGTCTCTGATGTCAAATAATAACTACCAAGAATTAAAGGGGTATCATTATTATCAGCAATTAATATTTATAGCATGCACACTAGGTGATTGACACATGAAGTCCCTGCCAATTCTATGCTTCTATGAATATCTTTAAAGCAAAACATATTTTTTCTAGGAAATTCTGGGCAAGTAATCACCACCTAAACTCACAGATTTAATAAAGTTGCTCTATAGGCTGCCTTATGCTAGTGATATTAACTAGCCAGACAAGAGTCAAAATCAAAATTATTTATTGACTACTTTATCAGTGTGTGTTTTAAGACAAAGTTGTCTCCCAAAATATAATCATCATAATAATTTTACCAGTTTTTTTCATACGAGTTTTAGGTGGGGCATACAAAAGAATAAGGGGAAAGGATGTGTTTTCACAGATTAGGCAGGCTTTTTACAATCAGGTAAATTTGGTAGCTGTTGCTGCTGAAGAATGTGACAGAAAAGTGTGCAGTGGAAGGAGAAATGTCACAGCACTTTGATAAGAGTGCGATGAACTTTTTTTTTCCCCTGGTGCCATTACCAAGGCGAGGAGAACAAAATGCATCATTTATAACCCACAGCTCAACCATTATCTCCTGGTGAGACACTTGTTTTAAAACACACAAGGACCTTTTTTCTCAAAGACTAAAGCTCTCTGTGAGGTTCCCGTCTTCCTTTAGAGCCATGAAAGAAAGTTGACACTTGTGTGGGCCATAGTTTCCCGGCAACTACACAAGGGCATTCTTACACCCTCCAGGTCACCCATAGTTCTGAAGTAGAGAGGAAGCGTATGAACAGTGCATGTCTCTTTGATCACAGATATCATCTAAAACTGATGTGGAGAGAAAATCCCATTTGCCTTAAAATACAGACGTGAAGGGTTTTCAAGGATTTATTTCATCCTACATACACAGTAAGAAGTATAATATGAACAAATTATTTCTGGTAAAACAAAATTGCCTGATAATTACAAAGTTGAATATTTATTTACTTATACAGAATAATTTACTTCCTTTAAGCTTAGATATTCTTTCTTAAATTGTTGATGTTCTCTTATTTTAAAAAATTGCTATCACTTCCCATTGATTTTCCCTGTCCTCAGTAGAAAATTAATATATTGGCTGTCACATCTGAAAATACATGCCTCACTCCATAAATAAAGCTCTCATTCTTATATCCTCCCTTCTTAATATGCTGAAGCAAGTGCTCATCTTATTTACTAATCTTATCAAGAGTCTATTAAAAGTTAACATAGGGCTAAGACTATGTCTTTTTCAGTTTATCCCTGAATAATTTCCCCTGCCATTACTGGTCCCTAAGTTGTAGCCAGTAAGCATAAAGGGAACCAGAAATGTATTTACAATAACCTCTTTCACTTTATACTTCCAAAAAACAAATTTTATATATTGTGTGGCTATAACTATAAATTTTTATTTAATTGTAACATTTCAATATTCTTTATTTTCTAGCAAATTGGCTTTGACACTAAAACCTTAAAAAGAGTTAAGAAGTCATGTGGCCTAATAGCCATGCTCTCTTGCAAAAACAATTTCTAGCATCTGACCTTCAGTCTGATTCTAAACACACATTTCCAACTCTGGTAATAGTCCTGGTCAGAGATCAGCAAAGACTCTTGATTATAATATTGAAACATATTCATTTACTAGTGATCATAAAATAATATATGATTCAGAATAAAGGAATGACTACATTGTATCTATGGACACATTTATGTGAAAAGTAAATTGGTTAACTACTAAATTATCTTCAAATAGTGTAATTAACAGAGGTCACTAATGTTTGTTTATCCTTAAACTCAGATCATGAATAAGTTGCATTTACACACACGTGCTAACTCCCATTCCAATTATATTCCTCAATTCAGAACACCTGGGAAGGGAAAGATCCAGAATTGCCCTGATGTATGCAAATGAAGAGAGTTAACAATATTCTGATTTTCTGAGAATCACTACCCTAACTTGACTACCATTACCAGCAGCAAGGAAATTTCAGTTATCCAGGCTCCTACTTTTGGCAAAAAGGTAATGCCTATTCCTGGCATCCACAATTAAAAAGGTATTGCATTTAAACAATGTAATTTGCTGTGGTCATACATTATTTGAAGCATCACTAATAGAAGCAGACTGAATACATCATGGGTAAACAGGTATTAAGTAGTTGATCTGGAAACCTAACTACTGTATATGTTCTTTCTGCATGTCTTTTTTTTTCTATATTTCTCTCTCAGTATCTCTCTTCTCTGTCTACACACACAATCACATGCACACACACACACACACACACACACACACACC
The DNA here is from genome assembly GCA_028646575.1 of Pseudocheirus occidentalis. Classification (NCBI taxonomy): domain Eukaryota; kingdom Metazoa; phylum Chordata; class Mammalia; order Diprotodontia; family Pseudocheiridae; genus Pseudocheirus; species Pseudocheirus occidentalis. Next base: position 106,455,095 of record CM053594.1, read on the forward strand.
TTAGACTTGTGATTTCATCAGTGTAAGGAAGGTACAGCAGGTGAGGAAACTTCCCTGATGCAGATAAGCAACTGTTATTTAGTTGCTTGGAACACTGAGATAAAATGACTTCCCCAGGACCACATATCCAACATATGTCAGAGGGAGATTTTGAACTTGGGGCTTGCTGACTCCACAGCCAGTGTTCAGCCTGAATTATACCAGTAGTAAAGCAAGTATAATAAGCTGACTCCATCCTAAAATACTGTACAGTAGGTATAGTTTGATATTTTCTGTTGGCAATAAATAAGATAGATCCCATAGCATCTGGGCAGAAGATTCTTCAGTTGCATTAATGAAAAGCAATAAAACTGTGTTAAACCATGCAATAAAATATATGGTTGCTTACTTTGAAAGAGTTGTAGGCAAGTATAACAGAGAAAATGTGAATAATAAAAACCTTGCTTGTTAGTAAACTTTACATAGCTTTTATGTCCACCATATAGGCTCATTAATTTAGGTTGCTCACTGTCTACACGACTTCTTATTTTATCCATATTATGATTTGAATCAAATCATCATCTAGTCAGTGTGAATATTTACTAACTATATAATATTCTTGGGAATGTTACAAGTTACAAAGGGAGCCAGAGTCACAAGGCCAGCAACGTGCAAGATAAACCATTGTAAAAACTGATATAAATAGATATGACAGAAGCCTATAACCCAAGATTCTAACACCTAGCACAAAGCTTTGTACACAGAAGTGCCTGACAAATATTTGTTGATTTGATTTGACATAATAATAATAATAATAATAATAATAACATGATACCCTTATATAATGCTTTACTGGTACATAGCACTTGCATATACTAATGTATGTGACAGAACCCTGTATCAGCTCCCCAAAAGACACAGTTTAAGTACTGTTGTGTCCATTCTACATATGAGCATGTTTATAAATAATTTCAACCCAAATTCACAAGTGATAATGAACTAAGGGAAAATGCTATTGGATAACTGAGATCTAATCAAACTTACACTTAAAAATATTAAATGACAACACAACAAATCTGTAAACAAATGTAATTTGAGGGGGTGGCCTCTAAGACTACATACAGATCACCTTATAATTCAAAATTACATTTTGACATCACCCTGTATAGGGAGCTTTTTCTCATGCTACTCTCCTCTAGTGTTAAAAAAAAATACCTGCTTGCAAAACCCCCCTATTCATCCCTTTACTGTCCACTATCCATGTAATTTCTCAAACTGTTCACCATGTTTGGAAAACCTCCTTCCTTGGCCTATTGAAATATGATGCATCATTTAAGGTTCTATGCAAATGTCATTTTTTTAACATTGTCTTCTATGGTCATCTGAATCAGTAATGGTTTCTTTCCCCATAGGGACTTGCATTGAACTTGCCTTGAAACTCTCATGCATTTAGGTAGCATTTTTTTATTGTTGTGATTTATGAAATACAGAATGTCAAAGTGGATAGAAAGGTGTCCTTAAATCTATGAGGACCTGGGTTCAATTCCTGCTTCTGACACATACCACAGACAAGTCATCTAACCTCTGAGGGCTCTAGGCAACTATTTAAGGTTATAAATCACCTCGCAGGTGGAGATCTGCATTGGCAGTGGGGTTTCTTAACCTGGGGGTTCACCATAGAAATGAAAACCCAATCTCTGTCCCATGGTCATTGATGTGATCTTCACAGGTGCAGAGACTATGTTTTAGATTTTGTACTTACATGAATACACACATGCACTCTCGCACACACCTAAGTTGATACTCTACATATAATAGGCACTTAATGTTTCTTGAACTGAAAATATTTGTTGAAGAAAGCTAAGCCTTTATAAGGTTTACCTAACAGATGCTTTAAAGGTAGAATCTGTATGTCAAGAGTACCAGTTATAAACTTTGTAGGAATGTTCTCTGCTAATCCAAAAAATATTTTAAAAATTCACGCATGATTTTGAAGGAAGGAATAGCTCTTATTTTATGTGCAAAGCAGAAAATAGAAAAAAAAACCCACACATAACTTTAAAAATGTCCAAATGAATATCAGGTTATGTAAATCTTGGGCAAAAAGATACCATTCTATTATAGAACGAGACTGTTGTCCAGAAAGTGATAGGTCTTTTCAAAAAGTCTAATAATCATAAAGTTACTTTTAATTTTTTTTTGCTTTTTGGAGGGCAGTTGGGGTTAAGTGACTTGCCCAAGGTCACACGGCTAGTTTTTTGTGTTAAGTGTCTGAGGCCGGATTTGAACTCAGGTACTCCTGACTCCAGGGCCGGTGCTCTATTCACTGCGCCACCTAGCCACCCCCATAAAGTTACTTTTAATCATCTGTGCTCACAAATTGGATTTGCTATAGTTTCCCTGGGTTTAAAAAAAAAAACAGTAACAAAAAATTGAAACTGCTATCCTCAATTCAATAAATATTTATTAGCGGCCCACTACGCATTAATAATATTAAGCCACATTTATATAGCATATGAAGATACTCCATGCCCTGAGGGTAATACAAATAGATAAAGCACAGATCTTACCCTTTAAATGCTTAAAATTTGGGAGAGGGAATATGTATGTATACAAAAATAAAGTAGTCATTCTTTCTTCTTAAGTATACACCCCTGGGGCAGTTAGGTGGTGCAGTAAATAGAACACAGGCCCTGGAGTCAGGAGGACCTGAGTTCAAATTCCACCTCAGACACTTAACCCTTAGCAATGTGACCTTGGGCAAGTCACTTAACCCCAATTGCTATCCAAAAAAAAGGCAAAAAAAAAAGTATACACTCGTAATTGTTTTCAATCTGAAGTTATTATTCTAACCCTCTATCAAAATAACAATAATGGTCCTGAGATTTCTTTGATCAATAAGTTTAGGGAGAAATGAATTTTCAACTAATAGTTTACATATACATAATATCTAGATCCATCAGATTAAAAAGAAAACTACTCCCATAAATCACGTATTCATTTCTTAGAAATCTGCCTGTTCTTACTTTTTTTTGACAATCTTATTTTGGTTTTAATTATTAGCTGTTAGTTTGCTCATAAGGCAAATTACGTCATTAACTGCGACTGAAAATCATTTTTATAAAACAAAGATTGTTTTTTGCTCTTTTTCCCCTTTCTTAAAGAATGCCCTGCTAACTTAGATGTTGGTCCTTAAGTGTTAACATTAAAACAAGGCTTTTTGGCTGTATCTGCTTCATCTGCTTAAAATTTAATTTTTTTCCATATTTGGGCCCTATTAGACTGCTATATTCTATCAATTTAGGATTGTAATAATACCTGCTGAAAATAATGTGTAAAATCTCTAGACGAATAAGCTTTTTTTGGGGGGCCGCCTGAATTATCTCACTTTTCTCACTTACTAGAACATAGCCTATCTTATCACTACTCATTATATCATTTTCTCGTAATCATTCCAATAGCTCATAAAAATTCTGCCTCTGATAGAGTCTTCCTAGATTAATCAGAACTTTTCCCTTCACTTGTGCTATTTTTTGAGTTCCAAATCCTATGGCTAATTTTCATATTCCTCACATTATGTGCACTGTCCATGATAAGTAATCAATAAAGATTTGTTGAATTGAAATGAAATTTCCTCAGCCTATATCTTAATGTATTTAAGTTAAGATATCCATTCTTATTTAGATTTAATGTATTTTGCTATTCATATTTGTTCTATCTACTTGTCTGTGCTTGATCAGAGTACTGCCTCCTTCCTCAAATAATGGGGCAAACATACAATAAAAACAAACCCCGAACATCTTAAGTTTCAAATTAAATAAAGCAAAGACTAGCATAGGGGATATTGTAGTATTTTGCTCTATCTGAGAAACTATGAACACATGCATTTTTGTACTATTTTTTCTTTGTAGCAATTACATTTTAAATAGCTTTTTGCCACTCAAAATGCTTCTTTTCAGGCCAACTCTGACTCTTTTTTTCATCTGTGCTTATGGTCGTTATGTGGTTGTAACAACACAAAAGAATCTGCATGATTTCAGTGCATGACTCATTTCCAGCAAATCAACACACACACACACACACACACACACACACGCTCTCAATTTTTCATGCATGAGAGAGGTGTAAAATTACAGAGATGTTTGGACATTTAAACAGACTATATCAACACAGAGTAAGAATTTTATCAGACACATTAGTGAAATTAAACTTTAAGTCTAATATATAAACTGTACCAAGAAAATCCTTGATGTGAATCTCTATTAAAGAGACTGGGTATGATTGCATCTATGTTAATGGATCCAACAACCACATGGAAAAAAGCACAGATACTCCTGTAAGAACATGCTGGTGATTCACAGGTGTGTAGGCATCATTTGCAAACACAGATGGAAAGTGTGACAAATATATAATTTACATTTATGGTATGCCCCTTGTCAAAGACAGCATTTATTCTTTTAAGTAGTAGATAGTCGCCAATGAGCTGTATTATCAGATGAGAGAAGTGTAATTATCCCATGCTAGTAATGAAAGAGACTGGTTGAACTAAATGATATGCATTTTTTCATGTATTGAGAGTAAAATAAAGTAATTTACCAATGGTATGTTTATCATCTAGGGTATGGCTGAAAATAGAAATAACAATAATAAAGGGAAGAATTTATGGAGTCAAAACCATGCTTCTATTTATAGTTACATTTTAAAGAATGCTCATTTCTGAAAGTAAGGTCATATGCCTTCATTACAGATGTCAGCATACAAAACTTCCAGCTTTTCCTGGGTCAAGTGCAGAAGCTGAAATTTAAACATGAAAAATCTTTAAATATTTGAATAGGAATCCAAACATTTTAATGTATGCGATGAGACTCTCAAAGACTTTAGCATCACAAGGAACACTTTCCTAACTTTCTAACTATGACCCCAAAACTAACCTAAACAGTGGGAAAAATTCTAAAAGAAAAATTCAGTCTAAATCAAACCATGTATCATGGCAACATACATCAAAACTACAAACTAAATGGGAGGTTCTACCTTGTTATATTCTGATCCCATCTAGCAGTAAAGACTCTGGAATGTTTTACACATCAGGAAAAAATTTAAATATAGGCCCAGTAACACAAATAATAAAGGAAAGGTTTATCAATAGAAGGTAGAACAGCTTGTTACTTTTTTTGGACCACAGCAACTCATGAAAAGCAAAAAAAAAAGAGAGAATTCAGCATCAGCTTTAACTGTCTACAACTGTCTTTTGTATCTGTAATGATAGTGATGAAGTTATTGAAGAAAACTGTGCTTAGTAATAATCACAATTCTTACGACTGTCCACCAACATTAATGTAACTTAAGCATTTTAATGCATAGTCATTGACCATCAACTAATGAGTCAATACATTCTTTGAGGAACTAACAACTAATTACATATTTCAGAGGATCAAATTTCACAACATGGGGTCCTTTATCTTGGTACTAACTCATTTTGGTGCAGAAGGTAGTGATCTGTTATTCTGAAAATGATGCCTCAGATTGGATTTAGAACAAGTCATATATAATGGGCAACAGAACAGATACATCAATAGGCAATACCCATTTGAAGATTATTTGTGGAAAGGTTTTATGATGTAGTATGGAAGTCTCCTACTTCCCGATTCAGAGAATGAGTAGATATTATATAACTGGTTCCAAAATGCTATAATAACATGTTGAAAAGACACTGTTGAATGGCTGAATAGCCAAACTCAGGGTACCTTTAAGACTCACTGATCACAGAAAGCAAGTTCCTTAATTTTTTTTTCTGCTACTTTCTTTTTTAACTGTGGTTCCTGGAAAGAAACAATGAGGTAAGATGAGAGCCCTCAGATATTCCACATTTGAAGTTGATACATGGTCCATGAACATTTTCATCTTCTCTTTTCATCTTTGCATTTGTACTTTCTTGATTTTAGGTGAAGTCTTAGAGATCGTTATGACCCTTTGAGTTTTAAAGGTTAGAATAGTGGGTCAACAGAAGTCTAGGCACCAGAGTCAATGACAGGTTTTGCAGCCCCAGTGGCAATTGAGTTGAGAGTGGATTCAGCTATTGCATTTGGAAGTAAGCTGGTGGCATGAAATCTTTGTTTAAAAAAAAATAGTTTACATTCTTCCCCCTGAAGTGAGGTGATATAGGGGACAGTGTACCTGCAGGTGTTGAAGGGGAAAAGCTTCTACTTTGGTCTATACTGTGTCTTAGTGGTAAATATCCCTTTGTAAAAGCTAATTCGTATGTTAATTGGTTAAATTGAAATGAGCCAATTATCACTGATGGTTAACTGACAATGAGAAGGCACACAAGAATGAGGACTGGGGAAGGAAAGGATTGGAGATACACACACACACACACACACACACACACACACACACACTGATTCCTTCAGGGTCCTCTAGAATTCTGAGGGAGAGATGTAGCCATCTTCTTTCTAGGACAATACATCCAGAGGCTTGCTATGCAGTTTCAAAAGAATACTATTTGTGACGTTGTTAAAAGATAAGTGTGGAAGAAAAAGACAAAGAACACAAGTAAGTTCCACGGACCTGATTTGCAGAATATTTCTTACTGAAGGCTCCAGCAGCCATTAAGAATTAGCATCCCTGAAAATAAATTCTAGACAATGCTTAAAGTTGTATAGAGTAAGAAAGCGATTAGAATGAGAACTGTACTTCTTGGAAAGTGTCATTTCAAATTGGTATCACTACAATGGAATAATTTATGAGGAAGAGGCAGGGAAGGAAACACATTTTAAACTGAACTGGAAAAGCAAAGAGTGAAGCAAATAAAAACAGGAAAATAGAAATAAAAGTAATAATAGTAATAAAAGGCTGAAATTGATGAGTGTAATATGAAGCCCAATGTTGACAGGAGATTAGGCTTAGATCATTGCAAACTTAACAGAAGTGGTAGTTACACACACACACACACGCACTCACAATCATATACTGTTATCTATTTTAAAAGTGTGTTTGTATATATTAAATCCATATGTTTGAAAGAAAATAAAATGTACCAATTATAACCATAATGGAAATGGATTAGATTCCCCCACAAAAAAAAAAGAAAATAATTAGAGGGTTGCATAAGAGAATAAAATGCAAAAAATTTTTGATGTATAAGAAATACTAAAACATAGCTACATATAGAATGAAAATGATACACACTTCCCTCACTATCACTGAACATAGTTATAGAACTATGATTTGTAGCAATAACTCAAGAGGCATGAACAAACAGTAGTAAAGAGAAGAAAATTTTTTTTTCTAGTTGATAACTACATGATGATGTACTTAGAAGCCTTCATGGAATCAGTAAAAACAAATCTAAATTCAGATGATTAATACCTTCTACAAAGTAGAAGGACACAAAATAAATTCACAAAAATCATTAGCATTCTGACAAAATCAAGGAATAAATGATGTTATATTCAATATAAAATAGAATGTATAAAACATCACTGGGAGTTACAAAAACAGACTCTTATTTAAGTATAAAGACACAGAAACAAAGGAAGAGAACTAATATTCACTACACATAATTAGATCACACCAATAAAATGAAATGGCAATATTACCAAAATTATTTCACCTATTTAATGGTGAGGTAGTCAAATTACAAGATGTAAACAAAGAATGAAAATTTGGAAAAGGAAATTTTTGGATGAATAAAATTAGAGGAAAAAAGAAATATTAGATGAGAAAAAGACAACATTTATCTCAAATATAATCAATTAAATTCTAATATACAAAATATGATGGAAACTGATGTCAATCTCTACCACCAGGAGTTATACTTTAATAGAAAAATGTTTAAAAGTTTCAACAGTTTTTGAAAAATAAAACAAAACTGTAAACTCAAGGTATCTCATGAGACTTTCCTTTAAGTCACTAGCAGTAAGAGAAACAGAAATTAAAACAACTCTGAGTTATTACTTCATTTTTTCATTCTGCATTTATTGAATGTCAGGAAATACGTAGATTCTAGGGATAAAGAGACAAAAATAAAACAGTCTTTGCTTCAAGAAGCTTGCCCAATATTGGGGAGAAATAAGTACACAGGTAAATTCAAAAAAGATAAAAGACTAATTTAAGAGAGATGAGCACTAGGAACTTGGAGGCTCAGGAAAGGACTTAACAGATATGAAATACTGTGAACATTAAAACACTAAATATTACTACATAATAAAATGCTAAATGGAGACATGCAGGGTGTTCCATAAATCTTAGTTCAGTTTTAAGCTATCAGCACCTCACTTACCCCCAATTGCCCTGCCTTCCTCCCTCCAAAAAAAAAGGCAAAACAAAATTACTCTCTATTTTATGGTTTTTGAATTTACTTAAATGTATACCCATTTCTTCTTAATAGTATGCAAGCTCTTTGAAGCAGAGACTGTTCTTTTTTTGCATGCTTCCCCAGGATCTAACATATTTCCTTGAATTTAATAATTGTAGAATAAATTAATGAATCTCATTTTAAAAATACATTTTACTGATGCATTTGGTGTCTTTAGCAGAGGGAGGACTCCTAATGCCCACTTCCAGACTCAACTTTCCCTTATAATTTTTAAAAGAAAAAAACTAATGAAGTAAAAACATATGACACGATGTCCAAATCTAGTATTGTATATAAAACTGAACCGATCTCCCCTGAGTCTCATAACAACCTTGTGGGACAAATATTATAGATGTTATTATTCCCATTTAGAGATGAGGAAGCTTATAGATGACAGATTTGAACATGGCTCTTTTGATCACTAGTCCCATGTGCTTTCCAGAACACCGTACCTTTCTTGACTTGATTGAATCAATCACAAGTCTTAAAAAGAATATAGAATTTTTGTCCCCAGCTTCAGACATGGAGAATAATAAGAATTTTTCACAAGAACTTTCATGATGAACAAAGTGCAGGAATTCAAAAGAAAAGATAGTATTGAGGTTGGTGGCTTTGTTTTGTTTTTTTTTTTCTCTAGAAATTGTTGACCTCCTTCCATACTATCCTTCTTCTCTTCTGGTATGTAGCTGTCATTCATTGCCATATTGAAATACACCACTTTTGACTTATTTCCTTATCTTCTTTGAAGACTACTGCAAGTAGCTGTCAGATTGACCTCTCCCTCTATGAGCAAGTTTAGACCTAAACTAATTTGAAAATAAATGGATTTTAAAATTGTTTTTATTTATTTCATTTGATGTTCCCTTTTCTTATATCTACTTTTCCTAACCCAGCTCCATATCCCTCATGACACCAACACTCTAAAAGTAAAAACAAAATAAAATCAACCAAACAAAAATAGCACAGCTACTAAGAAGATAGCGACTTACTATATTACCTCACTTGGTAACAAATACATTTTAAAAGGGAAGTCTGGGGGGCAGGGGGAGCTTTTTTTCCCCTGCACACACAAACAATTCTACTAATGATGGAATTTCAGACATCAGCAGAAAATATATTTCTGTGTCATGTGTGGAGGGAAATGGTATTTGGAGATCATGAGACATTTTTAATACCCTTCAACTCATGACACACAGACAACTGCTTACTCAGTCTACTCTTGACTGGTTCTAGCTATAAGCAGGATATAGAAGAAATTCAGAATCTATGCAATTAGCATGTCCCAATCTTTGTCAATGAACAAATGGATTCCCCTTGAACACTATGTTTCCCTGAAAAAAACATTACATAGACATTTCTGTTTTAGGTTTATTTCCTTAGAAAATGATCAGGAAATCAAATTCAAATTCACCATTGCAACTGAGAATCCTGCTACAGTGAAATGAACACTGCTTAAAATACCCTTTCAGATCAAAGAGAAGGATGTGCATCATCTGTTCAATTATTTTTTTAACAAAATGTGAACACACTAGCCCTGTAAAGCTTATGACTAGAACAACTGTGCATACGTGTCTGTGTGTTTACGCAGACATGAGTCAAATTACTAGGGAATAATTGTATAATTTGAGTTAAAAAGGAGCTCCATAACTAGTTCTGTTGCCCACTTTTGCAGGTAGGATACTAACTACTCAAAATGATTGTGAACATGAGATCAGAGAGAAAGGAATTTTTTCCCCCTAGTAGCATTTTATATAGACCTTAAAAACAGGCTTTCCTTTTGGATCAGATACCCATTATCAATTTGGACAGAGAGTGTCTGAACCACTATTATCTGCAAATGATTCATGAGTGCAGGTATTTCTCTACCTGGAGATTTTAGTGAAACCATAAATATAAGACAGAAGCTAGAATTCATAAAGGGCCTTTGAAAACATCTTGGATGGAAAATTATTTTCAATCTGAAGAAAAATCTAATTCACCAAATATACCTCATTTGCCTCCCCTACTTCTGTGAATTACCAAAATGTACCCCTCTTTCTGACTTTTCCTTCTGCTTGGCAAGTATTGACCTCAATTAAATAAAACAAAACAACAACAACAAAACCAACTAGAAAGAACAAAAGTCAACATTAATCCCCTAAAGCAGGCCTCTCTTAGACTCTGGATATTGAGTAACATAAAGAAGCAAAAATAAAAGAAAACTTACCTATGGCAAAAGAAAGTTTTTTTTTTATTTTGCACTGATAAATATATTATGAAGAAGGGATTTGCAAGAACTAATTATATTATAGTCTCACTAGATACAAGAGAAATGTATTTCTGAAGATGGGGTTTTGGCTACTGTGAAGTCCACAAACAATTTATTTCCTATTAAAAATGTTGTTAACTTGTTTTGATTGAAATGACATTTTCTGATTTTGGCTTTAGGTCTTAGAGTTACAGTTATTTGACCAATTCCTTGACAGACAAAAAAATAATACTCCTTTTGACATCTCAGCAACCAATTTCATGTATTAAATCATTGTAAAATTAAGGGATTTATTTTGCTTTCTTGAGCCTCTTTGATAGAATTCCATGATCCTTAATGATATATATATATACACATATATATGTAGAGAGATTGATGGATATGTATACACACACATATATATATATATATACATATTCATACACATACATAAGCCCATATGCATATATCTATTCCTATTATACCTCTCCAAAAATTAAAAACTAAGATAAGGAAAGAAATTACACTTGGCTGGTTCTTCATTCTGTAGCTTAAAATGCAATTGTATAAACATTATTTTGTCATAGTCTACAAATAAGTATATAAAATATTTTAAGTTAAGTCAAGAATCAATACTTGACAGTAATAGTCTGGCAGAGGAAAGCTGTACCATACATGATGCTTTCCATGAACAGGGATAACTCTACCTTAGTCTGTCTATAACTGTGAGTTTTTTGTCCACTTATGGTAATGGGTCTATACTCTCATTTTATTTAGTTATGAGATGTTTGAGTAGGATAAAGACATACCTTTGTGACTGTTAAATGGTTTTTCCACCACACAAAAAGAAACCCCAAATCCATAACTGCCCTTTTGGGAATGGAATGCTTTGACTTTAATACCATCATGCCCTAACTAAATTGTCTTACTGCAATACTGAAATATCTGAGATCTGATGCAAATTAAAAATTTAAATCTTCTCTGGTCAGGAAAGTGTTTAAAAAGGAAGAGAAATATGGATGCTGTTTGATATAGGGGAAAGAAAGGACATTTTTTGGAGTCAGAGGACATGAGTTCAACACCAACTACTTGCTCTTTGTACTTGTACTAGTACTCCCTACTCCTTAGGCTAGTTACTTATCTCCCTGAGTTTCTTTCCAAATCTATAAAATGAAGGCTCCCTTTCAACTCTAAAACTATGATCTTGAAGCAAAAACATACACTTCCATAAAGTACTATTAGAAGACCATGTCTCTGCCATCAAAAGAAAGCAGAAAATGCTAGTAATTTCTGTTTTAAAATAAAACTGCTCGCCTTACAGCAGCAGGTTCCCATTAATGGAGCCAATGTGTTCAAGTCCCCCAAATTAAAAAGAAAATATCTCCTTTGCTTCTTTTTTTACTGTCTGAAATTACATAATTAGAGAAGCAAGCAGTCATATCTTTAGCTTAAGGCTGATAAAAATAAAAATAAATAATATATTACAGATTCTGTTTTGGAAGGGTTTCAGAGACCAACTAGTCTGGTCACAACAGGAACAGGAACCTCTGATCACCACAGCCTCAACATTAGGACTTCCAGTGAAGTGAAACTCAAATTCTACTTTTGAGCAGCTCTAATTGTTAAGTTCATCAGATCAAGGCAAAATTCACAGGTCTCTGTGATCAGTCCTGCCAGAAGAGTGTTAAACCCTTAAATATTAGCAGTCGTATTTAAGTAGGAAGGAATTTAAAATGTTATTTCCTCAACTCTTGTTTTTTATATGGGTTAAAGTGAGAGCATAAAGATACACACAGCCCAGAATATTACTAAAAGGAGGAACTATCATTGAGTGAAGACTGGAAATATCAGAAGCAAGTATTTCACTTCATAAATTTGCAAAGACCAATACATGGGAGATAAACCTGGGTCTACCTGAAATCTTTGAATAACAGTTTTAGGAAGAAACGCTTTTGGGAGCTCAAAGAATTGAATTTAGGGTCCTGAGTTGTTTACAAACTTGATTTTCTCAGACACTTCTGAGAGCTGTCCAAAAACCAGACTTTAGGTCTTTAGGAAACTCAAAATTCATTTCAAGGATCCCTGGGATAAGGGATCAACATTTTAAAGGAATATGAAATCTCTTTTTGAGGCCTCTAGGGTCCATTAATTTGCTAGAAGGAAGATGTCGTTTCCAAGAAAGATTCAATAAATAGCCCCTTCCAGCACTCAAGTGTAGAATGTGAAGGAACTCTAGCTTTACTTAAACACCCAAAACAGACAACTAGCCAAGCATTTCTGCAAAATGCTTAATTTGACTTTATACTTTGTCACAAGGTGAGATAAATCATTTATTAACTACCACTCAGTCAAAATGGTCTTGTAGGGTCGTAACTTCCAGTTTGACACAGCTTTTTGGCCTCTGTTGTTCAGTCATTTCAGTAGCATCCAACTCCTGGGGACCCCGTTTGCTATTGTTGTGCTTGTCCTTAATTTCTGAAGAGGAATTGATGACATAACTTGTAGATGAAGCTGATTTGAGTGAGGAGGGCTGTACAAGGTCATAAGTCTTAACTATCTCCTCCAGAGCCATCTGGATCCAGTGACCAGATAGTCATCAGGATAACTGGAGATGACCCAATATACAATGGGAGACTGTGGATGCCTATTCACTGAATGGGTGACTCTATTTAGGATTGTCTTGGCAAGGATACTGGAGTGGTTTGCCCATTCCTTCTCTAGCTCACTTTATAGATGAAGAATTAAGGCAAATGGGGTTAAATGACTTGCCGAGAATCACATAGCTAGTAAGCGTCTGAAGCAAGATTTGAACTCAGGAACATTAAGTCTTTCTGCCTCCAGGCCTGGTACTCTATCCATGGTGCTACCTAGCTACCTCTGTGTGGCCAAAAAAATGTGTTTACTATCATGTAGATGAAGCCTAAGAAATCAAAAGTGCCCAGTCTACAAAGTGAAGACATTCCCTTGATATTTCTAAAAAAACAAGCAGAAATTTTTGCCGGGCTGATATGAACTATTTCAGTTAAAAATAAGGATTTTTAAAGAAAATTATATTTTAAATAAGAAAATATGTTTGAATTCTCCATTTCACTTTGGATATCCAGGCTGTTTGGCTTCCTAAGTTAAAGTATTCATACCCACCTATTTTAGAGCAAAATGCTGTAATCGTAGCTGCTACCTGAGCCAAGAGAGAGATAGGATTACACAAAGGATAAGAAGAGCTCAGTATTAAATGGTAGTGGAAAGCTGTAGTAGGCTCAACTAGGACTGGTTAATCTCAGTTATTGCCTTGGGAAGAGATGGGGTAATGCCTTAAGGCAGGAGTATAGGGCACATACAATACATTGGGAAAATATGGAAACTGACAGGATAAACCCGTGCCCATATCTTCATGGAGTATATGAATTCTGATCATACAAGTACATGCTAATGTGTAATATTAGCCAAGTGGGCGTTCTTATGCATGTCCATATCCTCTGCTTTACATGACCATGGAGATTTATGGAAAAAATTGATATTAACCACATTTTAGGAACAGCAAATCTGTTAAGAAGAGAGAGAAGGCAAAAAAATGGGCAGTATGTCTATATTACCTTTTCCCCCTAAAAGTCTCCTAGTAAAACAGAGATAATGTAAAGTTCAGCCATCAAAAATAGCTTCATTAAGAACTTTAATGAAGCACATGGGAGCCATTTATTGACTTCTCAACTATTAAGATGTAACATTATTACTGCTTTAATAGTATCTCCATTTTCATTTAGGAAATAACTAATCAAGGGATCAATGGACCAAAGACTTTATTTTCTTTCCCTTGGGTCACTGCGAGTATGGTTTCTTAAAATGCAAAAAACGTTAAGAGCTATTCCCTCTGGTGCCATATCGCATGAGCAATTTAAAGAAATAACAAGAAAAGTCAAAGGTCAATGGCTGCCGATCTCAGCCAAGTTATAAAACAAATGAAAATGGCGAGTGGTAATTCTACCTTTCTGGTGGAAGTGAGGGATCCGCTTTCCCATCAAAGAAGCTTTACCTCCAAAGTATGCAAAGCCCCTCCACCCTGACCTGCTGTCAACCTGGGAGACATTTCTATTTCTCAGACTCACTTGGAATTGCAAACTCCTGTTTTCCTGGTCGTTCCTCCCAGCTCCACTTCCTTTTGAGGTACAGATGTGTAGCCAAAGAACCCAATCAGATAACACCTATTTACATATTTATAAAGTCTCCTGTAAAATCTCCTATCAATTGTTGCCGCTATATATAGGCCTTTCAAGGTATCTTGTGGGCACCGGCGCTCCAGTGCACGGCTCCCTTCAGGAGTCCTGATCTATCGTATAATGTGATTTCAATGTAAATGGGGCCCATCACACAAATCATACCACTTCACAAACTCTTTTCTGCTGGGGTAGCTTAAATCTAAACACACTCAAGCAGTTTGCTGCACTGGAGCAAGATTTCCTCCACATTAAAAAAAAAAAAGTCAAAACCCCCAACACAACAATGCCAGGGAAGAAAAAAAAAAACCTGAACATTTTCTGCGGAAAGATGGGCCGTCTCCAAATCCTTGTGCCCTATCAGACAAATTAAAGTAAATCAAGCATGAAATGAAGCAGGAGAGCCCCGAGATAAGGCTCCTTTAAGTCGTTTACAGATTAGGAAAGAGAGAGGTGCATCTGGTCTCTGGCAGTGAAGGAGGGCACTTTCTCATCTCACAATAGCAGGCTGTGTATGGGATTACCTTACCTTGTCACTGACAAGGAAAGAGGCGCCTGCAAAATGTCTCTTAACTAACTTCCTAATGTTCCCAGTTAAGTTCTTTTATTAAAGTATTAACTGTTACGATGATAGAAATAAATTTTGATGTGTGCTTTTTTTTTAAGTGGGGGGAGGAGGTAGGAACAGACACCAGTCTGATTTATGAACTGGTCAGACACTGATAAACTGGGGGCCCTGGCTACCGGCAGAGGAGCCTCTTCTCTTATCAGTCAGGATTCTGCTGCTAGAGACAGGAGCAGATAACTTTCCAAAGGGAATTAGCAAGGCAGCCAACTAGCTGTGTGTTACTGGTTGGACTGGTGATCTAGAAGCTACTAAAAGGGCCTCTCCTGTTATCAGATGAGTTTCTGCTGCTGTAAAAAGGGAGGCATTTTCTAGCAGAGACTGAGTGCTCAAGCCAGAATGTTAGCCAGTTAATGGTTAAGCCAATGTAACAGAAATAAGGACCAGAAGCCTTACCTTAGTATATGGGCTTACATGCAATGTCTTCTCACCAAATGAAAGCACATTGAAGGCAGGGCCTTAACACATTTTTGTCTCTGTATTCCTGTTGTCTGCCTACCACACATAAACCTTAAGAGCCACATTTAATTAATGCTTGCTGATCCACACTGACTGATTGAAATGAAATTCTGAAGATACCTGTTTAAGGCCTCTTCTAAGAGAAGGCCTATTAGATTCCCTTTTCCCTTCTCCTTCCTTATTGAAGATATTTTTCTTCTATGATAAGTTTCAGTCAGTAAGTTAATATTCTGAAGAGATATTCTTTATTTAGACTAACTTAATTTTCTCTAGATCAGGGTTGGCAAACTGGCCACCAGTGGGTCAAAGCTTGTTTTTGTACTGTTCCCGGTGAGAAGGGTTTTAATATTTCAAAATAAAGTTTTGTTTTATTTTAAAATGTTAAAAAGAAGCTTCTTGGTTCACTGGCTATAAAAAGAGAGGCTGGCAAAAAATTGGCCCTTGGGCTATATGGTTCGCAACCTCTGCTCTAAATGAAAAGTTTTTGTCTGATAACTTTTCTCAGATTTCTGTTCAGATGTTAAAATTCTCTACCAGCTAAACAGGGTCTTTCTTTAGGAGGCTGATTATTTTCATGGTCATCTATACATTTTTTCTGAGATGTAGATAAATGCAAATATTAATGTTTGTTCTGCAAAGTTGACAAATATGACATATATCCATAAGTATCTTCTCATATCTATTAAAACTTCTCAAAAATATTACTATGGTTGACGGCTGACAAATCAATCTACATATGGTTAAAAATGTCGTGAGGAAGAAAAAAAATTATATATCTTCTCATGCCTACATAAATTACAATATAGTGAAGCATTTTTGGGGAAGAAAGGTAGATGGAAAGACTAATAAGTTTTAATATCCCACTTAATGACTTCCATTGATTACAGTAAGAGTTAGCAAACTACAGCAGGCAGGATTATTGGAGCTAAAAATACTCATTCAGTCATTTCATTCATATCTGACACTTTGTGACCACATTTGAGGTTTTCTTGGTGAAGATACTGGAGTAATTTGTCATTTCCTTCAGCTCATTTTTACAGATGAGGAAACTGAGGCAAACGGGGTTAACTAGCCCAGAATCACTGGTAGTAACCATTTGAAGCTGGTTTTGAACTCATGTTGTCCTGACTCCAGACCCAGTGCTCTACCCCCTGTACCACCTAGCTGTCCTAAAAATACTCAGGACCTGACTGCCCCCCCCCAAAAAGCCCAGGAGGATTTTGCCCTTTGATAAATCCCTCAATTATAGAATAAATTAAAAAGTCCCTAGCATAATGGATAGTACCCTAATTGTCCAACCTTATCTTTCCCATCTGCATCTGAGTTCAAATATGGCCTCAGACACTACTAACTGTATGACTTGAGCAAGTCACTCAATTTGCCTGCCTCAGTTTCCACAACTGCAAAATGGATGTAATAACACCATGTACCTTGTAGGATTGTTACGAGAATCAAAAAAGATAAAGATGGTAAGGTACTTAGCACAATGCCTGTCACATGGCAGGTACTATTTAAATGCATATTCTCTCCCCTCTCCCATTGTCAACTTGGTGTCTATGAACTCACCATTTGTTTTTGTTTGTTTTTTACTTCTGAACATTTGTGCACCTCTCCTCTAGACTGCAATGCTCTCCTTCTGCATGCATCCAAATCTTTCCAGCTCTTTAAGACCCAGTTTAAGTTCTGTCCTCACTTATAAAGCCTTCCTGGATAAACAAAAGATGCTCTGTTTTATCTGATTTACTCTATCAGTGTATTACTAATACAATTTATGGTAGTGTAGTCTCAGGCCTGAGGAGAACTTAAAAGGTTATCTAGGTCCAATATCCTGCAAGATACATGGATTTCATATCCAGCTACTCTGCTATGGTCTTCTGCCTTAGAGAACTGCAGAATCGAAAGATCTTGGAAGAGGAAGGAAGCTCGGAAATCGTCTGGAAAACCTGTATCTGAAGAGAATCCCTTCTACAGTATCACCAAGTGGTTGTCCAGCATGAAAGCATCCAGGGAGTGAGAACCCACTACCTCCTGAGGCTGCCCAATGCAAGTTTGAATAGTGTTAATTGTTGGAAAGTTGCTGTTTTTCTTTCTTTTCCTCTTACTCCGAGTCAATGGCTTCCTCTCAGCAACTTGCCTTTCTTGCTCTAAGATCAGTCACTGAGCTAAGAAAAACAAAACAAAACTAAAAAAAACTGCCAATCCTTCTTCCATAAGATAGCTGTTAAAAAATAAATGGTGATATTGACATAATCTACCGTTTCCAGCCTTCTCTCCTCTAGGCTAAACATTCTCACTTTCTACAACTAATCTTATCGTGTAGTCATTGGTCCTCTTTGCATCCTCCTGGTCTATCTGCATTTTCATAGACATGAACTCAAGGTCCTTCACCACTTTAGTAGCCCTCCAAGGTATCATTGTCTTTCCTACAAGGCATTCAATAGATGTGAACACTATGTTGTCTAAGCAGGACAAGTCCTATTAGGACTACCATCTCCCCTTTTCTGATCGTGGGCTCTCAATACTACCAAGAAGTATATTAGATTTTCTGTCTGTCATGTCATACTGTTGGTTCATTTTAAATTAAAGTCTATTAAAACCTCCCAATTGGCAGATAGACAGAAAAAGAGAGAAAGAGAGATGATGGATAGATAGACAGACAGATAGATAAATAGATAGATAGATAGAAAGATAGATAGAGATAGATAGATAGATAGATAGATAGATAGATAGATGGATAGAAAGATAGAGAGATAGATAGATAGATAGATAGATAGATAGAAAGATAGAGAGAGATAGAAAGAAAGATAGACAGACAGACAGACAGACAGATAGATAGATAGATGGATAGATGGAGAGATGGATAGATAGAGATCTATAGATATCTATGGATATCCGTAGTTAGATAGACATTTCACATGAGCTGTTTCTTTCTTTCAGAAATGGGTATGA
This sequence comes from Pseudocheirus occidentalis, assembly GCA_028646575.1. Lineage (NCBI taxonomy): Eukaryota > Metazoa > Chordata > Mammalia > Diprotodontia > Pseudocheiridae > Pseudocheirus > Pseudocheirus occidentalis. The sequence goes on from CM053594.1 coordinate 106,473,901, forward strand.
GTTATCATATGACATTGCCTGGGTATTATGCCTTGTCCTTCCTAGCAGATTATATACTCCACAAGGTCACAGACCATGTCTTAGATTTCTTTGTAATTCCTGCAATGCATATTACTATGCCATGCACATAATAGTGGCAATAAAAATAAAGTATCTGTTGAATGATCATCTAATTTTTCTGCAGCTTTAGGTATGAAGTTTTTGTTTGTTTGCTTTAATTGGATGATTTTCCCTCGGGTCACTATTAGTCCAGAGACCTTGTAGAAATAGGAAGAAATCAAATACCATCAAAGCCTCAAACTTTCACAAATCTGTCTTTTTGAGAGCAAAGAAAGTGGCAAAAACAATCTTATCATTCATATAAATTTTATCCTTTACCTTTTAACTTTATTCATCTTAGAATTAAAAAGAAATTAAATTAGAACAATTTAGTTAAATTCTCACTTAAATTCAATTTCTCCCCCAGTAAAATGAAGACAAAGATTAGTGAATGAAGCCTAGAAGATTTGTCCCTAGAGGAGACTTGAGAAATCATTGAGTCTAACATTTCTGCTTTAAAGTCAAGGAAATTGGCACTCAGAGAATTTCGTTACTTATTCAAGGTCATGTCTATGGAAGTTAGCAAGGCTGAGATGCATCATGTGAGCAAGATAAAACTGAAGCTTATCATCTGGATCCTTGGACAATAATAATTATTAATAATAACTATAGTTGCTAATATTTATACGGCACTGTGCTAAGTACTATACAATTGCTATCTCATTTGTTACTAACAACAACTCTGAGAGGTAGGTGCTATTATTATCTTAATTTTATAAATGAGGAAATGGAAGCTATGTGACTTGCCCAGGGTCACACAGTTAGCAAACATCTGAGGCTGGATTCGACCTCAGGTTTTCCTGACTCTAGGACTAGCATGTTATCTGCTGCCTCATCTAGCTGAGAGGCAATGTGAAGTAGCAAAAAGACTATTGAACTGGAGAGAGTACACAATCCAATGCTTATTAGTTGTGGGGCACAATTTGTTTCTCTAGGCTTGTTTGCTCATCTGTAAATTAAAAGGATTAGCCTATATGACTTCTAAAGTCCAACTCAAGTCTATGCTCCTTTAAAATATATGTGAGGCCGTATGACATAGTAGATAGCATAATGGACATTGAGTGAGAAGGAAAGACAGGTTAAAATCCAGTTTGGACACTTATTAACTATGCTACCATCGCAAATGGCAGCTAGGTGGCGCCATAGAGCAAAGATTGTAGGACCCGGAATTGGGAAGACTCATCTCCTGGAGGTCAAATCTGGCATCAAGCACTTACTAACTGTATGACCCTGGGCAAGTCACTTAACCGAGTTTGACTCAGTTTCCTCATCTATAAAATAAATTGGAAAAAGAAATGGCAAACTACTGCATTATCTTTGTCAAGAAAACTCTAAATGGAGTCATGAAGACTTGTACATGACTAAAAAAACTATACAACAACCACTGCAAATAACTTCACATATATCAACCTCATTTTGCTCATCTTCAGAATAAGAATCATGATAATCCAGAGCACCTACTTCACCAAGACATTATAATGCTCAAGTGTGGTAATTAACATAAATCCTTTTGCAAAAACAAAAATGCTATATAAAACCATTATTATTTATATTTTGAAAGGTATTTTATTGATCACAAAGGCACAGAAGACTCTAATGAGAAACAGACCACTATTAACAGGAACTACGTGTTCCTCTTCTAAACAAAACACATGATCATCAATTCTTAAATGTACCTTTATAATACTACAACCATCACATTAATATTAGACTAGAAAGTATATTATCTCTTGATCAAGGTAACTGAGGAACTCACAGGAGTTGGAAGAATTAACTGATGTGTTAAAAATTCAATTATTACATCTTCAAAATTTGTAAGTAACAATCTAAATCCGACGGCAATGCCAAGTAGAAGAAAACCTAATGAAGAAAAGTTAAATACAATCTATTGAACAATTTCTCATATACAACTTTACACATATGGCCGTGATGATGAGGATGTGGCACAGATATCATGCTTTAAAAAATCGTGAAAATCACCATAGTTACTCTTGGCGGGGTGAGTTTACTATAATCCTGCTCTCAGTAGAGAATGGATATATTTACAAACCTGTGACCAGCTGATGATATCTAGCATGTGCTCACTTCTTGGTGCTCTGAAATAATAAACTATCTTAAATAATGCCAAAAAAGATAAGAGACATGCTTTATTCTCCTATTTATTAATAGTGTTAGGAAGTGGCATGTTTACACGAAATTTATTGTAGTTCTCTGCTCTTGACATTGGTTAAGAAACTTTTGGCTTCTTCATTGTATATGATTTAGGAAGAGACTTATCCTCTTTATTAATCTCATCAAATAATAAAGTAAATGAGATTATATTTCTCCTCAATAAAGCATTTGTGACAAACAGAAATTAAAATCTGTTTCTACTTCTTATGGTGGCATTTTGAATTATTGCAAACTGAAAATTTTCTCCTTTTGTCAACAGATATTTATATCAGATTTATCATATGACACATTCCAAAATTGTGCCTATAAACTGGCTTAATATACATTAGGACCTGTCATGGATTAATCATTATAGATCTTCGTGGGAAAATGTGGGAAGCATGAGGGTTTAGAATCCAGCAGAATTCTTCAATTAATTTCACTGAAATAAAGTTCAAATTGAATTTGGATCCAGACTTTGTTATGAACTTATAATTATATGTTTTGGTCTTAAGGCCTTCATTAGAATGTTGAAAAATAAATTTAATTTAATTACCACTTAATGTGCATTCATTGAGTTGTTTTTGTTTTTGTTTTGTTTTGTCACAAAAAGACAAAGTCTTTCTAATTCCAATGTTATTTTAAGAGCATATCTATTCATATGAAGGCCAAAATTGACTTTCCAATCCTTTCAAGTATCTGCAAGGGTATTTCAATAAAATTAGGAATAGCAACAATCTGGGGCTTAAAAATACTTCACACCATCTCATTTGATCCCCAAAAGAACCCAAAAGAGATGGGCAGCACGATAATTATTTTACAGAGGAAGACAATCAGGCTTATGAGAACTTACATGATTTCCTTCAGGCTTTACATTTAATAAATAAGAAACATTTTAGTGCAAGTAAAATTATGTGTCTCATCATTACATAAATATATAGACAAATTCTCTAATCATTTGACTCAAAGCTATAGTTCTTGCATTTTTCCACATGTCATGCCACTATTTTAATTTTTATTCTGAAAAAAAAATGTCATCATACGTTTTGTATGCTATTATACCCACGCTTTAATCAAAGATTGGAGTAGGGGAAGAATTGAACTTAGGGAAACTACTGTACTCATTTTTGCTTCTGTTTTTAAGTTTGATCTAGTTTGGTTCTTCTTCGGAAGCAATTTGGACATTTTCTCCCCTGTCATATAGGCACAATAAGGGTAGAAATGTGAACCAGGAGAGTGATGGGCAATTGCCTTATTTTCTTTGCCTAGCTTTCGTTCTTTAATTTCCTCTGCATGGTAAGAAAAAAGGACCTTGGAACTAAGGTCTGCCTAGTGACATTAGCATTCACACACACACACACACAAACACACACACACACACACACACAGTGCTGTCCCTCCCTGCCCCCCAAGGTCAGAATTCCTGATAGATAGGCTTTGAGAACATAGATTCACAATTAGTAATATAATCAAAGTTACAAAAAATTTCTTGATCCTAAGGAGAAAGTTACCTTAAGACCATGGAAATCAAATCAGCATCAGGCAAAATAGCAAATCATCATCATCATCATCATCAGTCATCAATCATCATCATCATGATCAATTTAATCTTAAAATAGGGATATTTGGCTGCCCAAATTTGTGTGGTGGCTCACTGTCTTAGTTACAAAGAGCATATTGATCTGCTCTAGACACAGAGAGGTTTTCTAGGCACTACACTGACATAGATAGGAACCGAATGCCTATCAAATGGTCCTGTATATCTGAAATCCGAAAAAGATGGTAGCAAAGAGTAACTCAACAACAATGAAATCAGTAGCAATTCTCAATCAAGACAACACAACACCTGTCAGATTGTAGTATGACACACAGAAAAGAATCACATAATGACATCAAAGGAGGATATTAGCAGCAGAGGTCATGACTTAAAGATTGGAATGGGATCTAAGGGGAAGAGAAAAGGAAGGAAATAAGATTTTATTAAGCCCCTACTTCATGTAATAAATACATTGTGCTAAGCACTTTACAAATAATCTTATCAGATCATTTGCTTTTTCTTGTATCCATGAACTACTTCACAGTGGCAAAGTAGAAGCCTATTTCTACCCATTAGGCCTATTAGGCCTGAATCCATATCATTATTAAGCTAGTATCAGCAAGCATATTCATCTTTTAACTTCATAAATTGAATTTTAAGTGGACTGGCTAAATCAAGAAAGACATCATGGCATAACGGATAAAGCCAACCTCAAATAGGAAAACCAGGATCTAGTTATGCTAATTATTTGAAAACTTTAATAATTTTGACATGGTTTCATTTTGTAACAGCAATCATGCATATGTGCTTCTAAAGACACTAAGATGACCCTGAACATCTGACTTTGATCAAATGAAAACAGAATGAGTTGGTTTTGCCACCTTTGCCTAATTCTCTGTCAGTTAATTGCTGGCTTTTGTGATATGCACAGGTGCTTCAGAAGAAGTCTAGATGGGTCTGTAGGATCTGGGCATCATTATGAGATGGCAAAGCATGCAGAAAAACAACAATGACAAAAGTTTTGAGAACGTATTATTTTTAGTTGACCTGAAAAATCTTATTCCCGATAAAGGAATGATAAAATTTGATAAATATATTAATATATCAAGAAGCATTTTTGTTCCAGAATTATAGAAATTCCCTAAATGGAGATAGAACATTGAAACATGAACTTCCACCCTGCCACACATCATACAAGGTTACTAAATTTATCTAAGAAATGTGAAAAATAGGCTTTAATGGTCTAGGAACTTGCCACCCATAAGCCCCACTGAAAAGCTATTGGCTTTAATCAAAAATTAGTTTTGGAAAAATGATCATTTGTCAAAAGTACACTTAAGATCCAATGTGGTTTGGTCTAATGATAAAGATTTAAATAGCATGCATTAAAATTTTGTGACCATAATTCCAAATCATGTAAATAAGTGACTATTTCAAAAGGACATATTTAATGTTAAATATTTTTACAGATATAAAACATGTACATTTTTGTGTTAGTCAACACATTTAATTAATGGACATGCCCCAGTTAATCCGCATACCCCTGCATTATTGGATTAAAACAGGTTACTATACACTAGGAAACATGAATTTCAGGAAACCTCTTGAGGTCTATAGGCAATTATTACTATAGCTGTCCCTAGGACAGATGCTCAAAGTAGAGAGTATAGCCTTTTCATTACCTTTTTCATTTTTAGCAAAGTTGTAACTGGAGTCACAGAGTGATGGATAGTTACTCTCTTACACATTCCTTATTCTGATCAATAATGAATTATTTCTATTACCTGGGCATTATCACATCTAAATGATTATTCAATTGTGACCAAAATAGTTTTCCTTAAGCATACCAGATCATGTATGTAATTCCATGATATATTCTATGAATTGAATATGTAGATTTACAATGATCTCTCCTTAACAGACCACTGTCCTGCTTGGTGGCTCTCTGTTGCCCATTGGATAAAATACAAGTGACTCAGCATCACATTTGAACCTCTTCTCCATCTGTCTTCAGTCCACCTTTCCAGGATTACTGCAAATTATACTGCATTCCATTGTATATTCCAATAGAATTAATCTATTCTTTATGCCCTGAACATTCTAAGGCCTGTTCTACTACCTCTGAAGACTTGCAATGTTCTCCCTTCCCACTTTTACCTCTATAGTCCTTTATTTCCTTCAAACATAAACCTATGGGCCATTTCCTAAAAGAAATCTGTCCTGATCAAATTATCAGGTATATACTTAACTGTTTATATGTATTATTGTCCTATACCTCACACCCAGAAACTTGAATGTAATCTCTTTGAAAACAGAAGAGATTTTTCATTGTTGAATCTCCAGCATGCTGCACTACACTTTTACACCAGCAAGTACTTAATCTGGTTGTACTGGATTGAAATAAAATTACTATTTAGTTTCTACTTCTAAATTCATGATCCTACTGTTTGACCCTTTCCTGCTTCTGTAACTGGAATTATACACAAATAAAAATGTAGGTGTATTCATATGCATGGTGCAGAAAGGGAAATTAAGTTTCATAGGAACTATCATAAAGTTATTGATGAAAAAAATTAAGAAATACTGTTCTTCCTTAGGGATTCTAAAGGTTTTCTGTGCCATGGACCTCTTTGACCAGCAATCAAAGAGGGGCAAATCAAAGCAATTGGGTGAAATCTATAGACACCTTCTAAGAATAAAGTTTTTCAAGTTATTAAAATAAAATACATAAAATTACAAAAGAAATAAATTACATTGATATATTGTTATCATATTGTTCTTTAAATTTTTTAATTCACGGACCCCAGGTTATGAATACAGCTTTAGGGCAAATGCGGGGGTGATAACCCAAGGAAGTTCCCCCAGTTACCTCTTAAGATGCCACACATCAGAGCAATAGCTCTTGCAATAAAGGCATCTCTCATCAATACTGACAATGGATTGGTGACCTTCTTCAACCAGTACTGGGTTCTAATAGTTACCATACAGTTTTTTCTAATTCTAGTACATGGAAACATATCCAACACTCACTGCCATATGATTAAGTGCTTTAATTACCTAATAACGTGAACTTAGTTCCCAAGATCCAACTCAGTTGCTCAATAACTCGATAGCTATTTCTTATGGCCTATTACCTATATTTTGTTGAGATTGTTATTATTTTAATAAGAATTTAAGATCAAATTATCCCAAATAAGCCAATATGAAGCATCACACAGATCTTTTTTGGAAAATTAATGTTGCACATTGTAGTTCTCCTAAACACTAATTTTCTCTTTGTTACACATAAAAAACAACAACATGGCAGTTGTATACACAGGTATGGCATACTAAGATATGTGCATGTATGTGTGAATAGGTGTATATATATATATATATATATATATGCATGCACACATGACATGTTTGCATAACATATGTACACACATACATAATTTATAAATAGGTGTGTGCATGTTTGTGTATGTTTTTACATATATGAAATTTGTATGTATCCATCTAGTGTCTTACTTTATGCAAATTATGTACCTCTGTAGTTCTGGAAATTTTTGTTTTATTTTTAATAATTCAATAAATATTTTCAAAGCCATTTGGAAATGTATTCCTATCTCTTAAAGTACTTACAATGCTGTCCAGAAAATCTGAAAGGCAATGTGGCATAATGGATTGATGCCAAGTAATATTGGGCTTCAAATTGCCATTTAACCTATTTCCACCTCAGTTTCCTCATCTGTAAAATGTAAATAATATCTATTATACAATACGTATCTTGTAGGGTTGATCAATTTAAGTGTATGTGTATGTGTATGCTGTATGTATTACGTGCATGTATATATTTATGTATGTATACATGTATATGTAAGCGTATCTTTACAAACTTTAAAGTATTGCATAATAGTAAGTTTTATTATCTGCAAAGCAAATAAGATTTTTCTCAGTTCTGTAAAGACCAGGGGGAAATGGTGCTTAGTGCTGGCTATCATCAGAAATGACATGTAAAAGCTAGAGGTACAGTGCATGAGCTGGTCTCATCAGCTCACTGTTCTGAAGTAAAGGTTACAGCAGCCAAGCAGCAGGATGGGCTCTGATGGTGCATGCATCAAACCCCCTTACTAGCCAGATCAGAAACTTCCTAGTTGGGTGAGTCTGGATAAATCACTTAAGCTGTGTCTGCCTCAGTTGCCTCAACTATAAAATAGGATCGTAACAGCACCTACCCCCCAAAGTTGTTGGGAGGATCAAAGGAATTAATATTTGTAAAGCACTTATCCCAGTGCTTGGCACATAGTAGGTACTTAATACTTGTCCTCTCCTTTTATTCCTGCCCCCCCCCTCCATTACACTTGTAACATTAGATCTTGATTAATGAAAAAAAAAACTTTATATGTTCTTGGATTTCTGCTTAATTCTAGGACAGACTTCCTCACAGTCAGGACACCAACTCACATGGCCACCAGGAAACTTGCTTCATATTGCTTGCAAGGGGAGTTTTTATGGGGACAGGGCCATATGAAGGGAGGGTGCATTAAACTAGATCAGCCGAAGCAATTTTGTCATGCTCCCTTTCCAGTCACTCTTTGGACTTGCATTGTTTGGCCCATGCACACACAGACTTGTGTGTCTAGCAGCATGGAGGCAGCATGGTGGGTGTAAACAGTGCTGTATTAGGAATAAGAAGATATGTGCTAAAATCCCACTTCTGCCATTAGCTGAGTGGCCTTTGGCAAATCTAATCCTAGTTTCCTATTCTGTAAAATGAAGTGGCTGGATTGTTCGGTTATTTTTCAGTTGTGTCCTGCTTGGTGACACAATTTTTTTTTGTTTTTTGCAAAGATACCAGAGTGTTTTGCCATTTCCCTCTCCAGCTCATTTTACAGATGAGGAAACTGAGGCAAATAGGATTAAGTGACTTGCCCAAGGTCACACAGCTAATAAGTATCTGAGACCAGATTTGAACTCAGGAAGATAAAGTTTTCCTGACTCTTGGTCCAGTACTCTATGCACCGAGCTGCCCTGTGGCTAGAATAGATGTTCTTTAACATACTTCTCATCTTTAAATATGTGATCTATGATCCATTCTACTTAGCAGAGAGGAAGGAAGAAGGGAGGGGAATAAGCATTTCTATAGTGCCTACTATGTTCCAGGCACTGTGATAAATGCTTTTTTTTTTACAGATATTAATTTGATCCTCACAACAAACATGTGAGGCAGATGCTATTATGACCCCCAATTTATAGTTGAGGAAATTTCAGCAAACAGAGGTTAAATTATTTTCCTAAGGTCACAGACCTAGTCTGAGGTGAAACTTGAGCTCAATTGTTTATTACTTCAGACCCAGTGTTCTAAACCCTATACTGTTGGTTGCTTCTGACAGTGAAAATGTGGTGCTTTTTTCACCACCTAAGTAATTTGGTTTTATAAGTCTGTTCTTATGTCAATCCCATTTTCTGTCCTCGAAGAGCAAAAACATTGAAGCACAATTTTTTTTAATGATAAGAACTTTCTACCAGGTGCATGTCCCCTCACCCTACCCTGTCCCTTCTATGCTCTTCTCACTCTGAATGACGGCAAGTAACTTGTAACCAACTTTGGTGCATGAACCTCCATCTAGCTCGGTACCCACCTAATGGTCATTGGGTCTAGACCATATCTTCCTGGTTTGTTGATGAGAATGTCATGTGGGGAAGAATCAAAAGCCTTACTGAAGTCCACAAAGATTACATCTATTACTTCCCCCTTATCTACATGGCCTGTCACTCTATCATAGAAGGAAATTAAATTGGTCTGGCACAATTTGCTCTTCACAAAGCCATGTTGGTTGCAACGCAGTACCTTCCGCTCTTCTAGATGATTGCAAATTGATTGTTTGATGATTTGTTGTAGTATCTTGCCTGGTATCAAAGTTAAGCTGACTTGTCTATAATTACCAGGGTCATCTTTTTCACTTTTTTTCCCAAGATGGACACTACATTCGTCCTTTTCCAATAATCAGTGACTTTTCTTGTCCTCTGTGAGTTCTCAAAATACTAAATAATAACCACAATATCAGGTACCATGTTCCTAAGGATATAGATCATGAAATCTTGTAGATTCAAAGATGTACAGCTTTTAAAAGAAAACTTCATCCATTTCATTTCTATTTCTAACCTGGCTTTCCACCCTTCCATAACAGGTGGCATTCTATCTGATAATCACTGAACTTTTTCTTCAGCAATTCCTCCGTCAAAAGAAAAACCTGTCACTCCTTACACTTTCCATTTCCACAAAGACCACATTAAGACAACTATCTTTTCTTGACCCATCCTCATACTATTGTGGATAATTTTAGTTCCATGTTTGTAGTCAAAATATGTACTCTTTTAATAACTTTCTAAATTCATATTAATGAGATCCTAGAATCAAAGGATCTCAAGTCTGAAGTCTGGAAAACACATCTTTTTATAGGTGTTTACTCAGTTTTAGGAAATTTATGCAACAAGGTGTTATTAATTGATGCAGGGTCACACAGAGTTGGGATACCACAGTTTCTATATTTATTCTCTGTATGAAGCAACAATAGAAACATGGCTTTAAGAGCAGTTGAACTTTCATATACAATTACATTCACATTAACTACGCAAGCTCTCCAATTTTGTTTCTCAGCATCCTCCAAAGAAAAAGACGTTGTATAAATTGTTCTATTCAAGTCAAAATATACTTAAAATGCTCAAAAGAAGGAGAACAAATGACAAAATCTATTTGAAAAGTAGTTTGGCTTAGATTGAATACGTAAATGATTTTACTACTAATGAAATTTCCATTAAAAGGGAGTAAATGGTTGGGAATAGAATCTCCAGGAAAAAAAAAATACAAAATCTTCTGCTATTCAAAGTCCTTCATAACCTGGCTCCCTCTTACCCTGTTACTTTACCAATCTTCTCACAGCTTGCCCTCAACATATTCTTCAATCCAGTGACCCTGGTCTCCTGGCTGTACAAACAGAACACTGCTTGGCTGTGAGCATATTTTCTGGTTGTCTCCCATGCCTGGAAAGATCTCCCCCTACCAACTACTGATCTCCTTGGCTTTAAGTCCTAATTAAAACCCACCTTCTATAGAAATATTTCCTCAACCCTTCTTAATTCCAGTGTCTTCTCTCTGTTGTTTTTGTTCAAATGTGTCCAACTTTTCACGACACCTTTTGGGATTTTCTTGGAGTGTTTTGCCATTTCCTTCTCCAGATCATTTTATCCAGAGGAATAATCTGAGACAAATAAGATTAAATGACTTGCCCAGGGTCACACAGGTAGTGCCTGAGGCTAGATTTGATCTAAGGTACTCCTGACTCCAGCCAGGGCCAGCATTCTATCCACAGTGTCACCTAGATACCCTTTTCCCTCTGTTAATTATTTCCTATTTATTTTGTACATTATTTATTTTTATATATTCATCTGCACATTGTCCAATTCCTCCCTCATTAGACTGTAAATTCTTTGTGATTAGGGAATACCTTTTGCCTCTTTTTTGTGTCCTTATTGTTTTAGCATAGTGTGGGGAACATAGCATGCACTTAATAAGTGTTTATTGATTAATTAATCTAAACAAGATGGACTTCCACTGATACAGGAACATGAGGGAGGGAGTGGTGAGCAGGGGATAGCTGGAGGTACAAGGCCAATATAAACTTCATAACTATTTTAAAGTTTTCCTTGTTATGAGTGAAGAGGAAAACAGTAGCTTAAACCAGAGTGATCACTTCCCCAAAGTTTAGTAAATAGCATTGGTGCTATGCAAGCGTCTTGCCATTAATTTAAAGTTTTTTCGGTTTTTTTTACACAACTTAAATAGTGTTTCATATTAAATTGTAATGACCCAAATCTCAAGGCTCAAAGAGGATTCTGAGCATGGACAGAGAAGCTTCACAGAATTGTAAACAGGACCCTGAATATTTTGGGGGGAATAGGTAACATTTAAGGGGAAAATACTTAGAATTATTAACAGTTAATTAAAGATAAAAATGAGTTTACCAAAGATGTTCTATATCTTCACATCTTATTCCTTATGATATTCTTTAAGCATATTTATAAAAATCAGATATATTATTCAAATCATTATTTTTAAAAGAGCATATGTTTAATTTTTCAAAAAGTGACACATTTTGTATTGTCTTTGACTTTTATAGTTATTTTTACCAGGCTTGAATGAACAAAATAAAACAATTTACTTTCCTATATTGCAGAAAGAGAGATGCTACAAACACCTGATAGCAGCTATCAAAATTATATGCATGCCATTTCAGGGGTAATAATTTAGTTTTGTTGGATTTTTATTAAATATTAAATTTCTTTAACACAAATACTACATAAGAAATATCCAATGTAGAATAAAATGTCGGTTTGGAAAGATTATCTTTTATCCTAATTGTTTTCAAAGGAAAGGAAATTTTCTCTGTCTCTTAAATTGTTGAATTTCTAGAAGCTATTCATAAGTTCTCTAATCTATCCTTGCTATGGCTGAAAACTTCAAAAATTAAACCAGAGAAATCAGTTTTCAAAAGATCCATCCCCCCCCTTCCTCCCCTTTCTCTCTTTCTCCCCCCCCTCTGTCTCTAGCCCCTATGCTCTTTTCCCCTGGCCCCCATTTACATATCTACTTCTTTCTATCTGCTTAGCTCTTCTTCTATATTAAATCTTTTTTCCCCCAGTTAGCTCTAACCCTTTACTTTTTTTTTTTTGCTTTTTGGAGGGCAATTGGGGTTAAGTGACTTGCCCAAGGTCACATGGCTAGTAAGTGTGTCAAGTGTCTGAAGCCATATTTGAACTCTGGTCCTCCTGACTTCAGGCCCGGTGCTCTATTCACTGCGTCACCTAGTCACCCCTAACCCTTTACTTTCATGATTTAATGGTATGAACTCTGAACTTGGAATTAGAAGACCTGACTTTAAGACCTGAAACTTGCTAAGTCATGTGACAGTCATAAATTTATTTCTATTCTCTAAGTTCCTTTTTTCATCTGGAAAATAAGGATAATAATGCTTATACTATGGAATTCACAAGGATACGGACAGAGAACTTTGTCAACTCTGAAGCACAATAACCTATAGTTAGTATGATTTTGACTTTGGCAATAATTCTATTCAAAGACAACTTATTTGTCTCTGTATTTACAAAAATACAAATCATTTTCAGTGATCTCTCCTCTACTCCTTGTAATGGTAATTAATTTGTTTGATCAGATGTTAAGTAGATCCTAGTAACCTAGTGTTAAGTATAGAACTCTGTCCATTGGTGAAAAGGTGTGAATTCCCTTAGTGAAAAGGTGTGAATTTCCCTGTTGACATTGAAGAATGCCATTGGCTGAGACACTCCCCTGAACCATGTTGACTTGGGAGAAGGCCAGTGTTTATAAGCAGGAGAATTTCAGAGACAGATTTTGTGGACTCAGTGGCTGACTGAAGACATGAACAGGATGGGACTTTGTTTGTTGGTGGCCTGGCTGATCCTTGAGT
>CM053594.1:106487675-106520460 GCA_028646575.1 Pseudocheirus occidentalis
TGTGGTTGTCTAAGAACTTTATTTGGAAACTAAAGTTAATGGTTACCCCAGGAGTGGAAGATCAGTATATTGTGAATTGTTGATTGAATCAACTCCCTAGTAGGGAAACTAGGTCATTCCTTTGTTATTTGACTGATTGAATCTTAAAGTGTGAAGCTGGTTTCTCCCTTAGGGAAACCAGCTGATTCTTCTCTTGTTCCTTGTTCCTTTCTGTAATAAGATATAACATAGAGACTTTCCTTGTTCTGAAGATTGTATATAATATTGTGAACTGCAGAAACTGTGAACATTGTACCGAATAAAGATTTGTAATGGAAGAAACAGAGTGTTCACTAATACTGTATAATCCGAATCTTAAAAGCTCCTCACAGTAGCATTCTCTCAGAAATCTACTGCTGATTGGCTTTACACCCCTATGCCCCCAAAACCCCAAAACTTCTTTCTGAAATAAAAATGTATATATTAGCACCAATATTCTTCCATTAGAGAGTCATAACTGGGGAATGATTTAAGAGCTAATCTCAGAATTAGGAAAAATTGAGTACAATTCTATCTCTAATGGAAACTGGCTATGTGTCCCTGGGTAAGTCACATTTCTCCTCCCCCCCGGGGGGGGGGATACACATATTCTTGAGATTAATGAGGCATTGAAATATCTCTACATTACATCAGAAAAAATATTAAATAAAAAGAGTAAAAATGATTGCTCTGAGGTATTAACACATTTTTTTAAAAATGTGAGTTCTTGTTTTATGGAGGCAGGGAATTTTGTCCTAGCTTTTATGGAGAAACAACAAACTAAATATTTTATTTTCAATATAAGATTGAAATATCCTCAGTTAAAATCTATTTCCATTTACTATGTTTTAAAACTGCCTTTAAATTTTGTCTTCTGTGGACTTATTTCAAGACAACATTCTAGAAAACACTGATTTCTTGTAGCATCTGGTACAACGTTTTTGTTTGTTAGAAAAACTTTGTGAGAAGGTGAAAACAAATTACAGAATAAAAATAGTCTCATAGTAATTTAGACCTTATATAACAGTTTTTTCAGGTGTGACTATGTGATGACCATACATAAAACAAATAATTTATGAATATTTTGCAAATGTGTCCTAATTATCCTGATACTCATACTTGACATTTATAAAATATATTACAGATAGTAAAGTGTTATACATCCCTTCTTTCACTTGGGTGTCACAACAAATGTATGATATAGTTATTTTTTCAGGCTGTTACTTTTATTGTTTTTAGGGTAGTGGTATTGAGATATGATTTCATTAGTGACAATCCTCAAGATTTCTGTTATCAGAATCCCTTTGCATTTTTTCATTATTGACAACCCCCAAAGCTTTTGTTTATTGTTTATGTGGATTCTATCAATATTGGAAATTAAAACTGGTAAAAAGATAAAATATATCTCAATTCGTTTAACAATAATCCTGTTGCATAATGTTTTCCCCAAATTAAAAAAGTGTTATTGTTTTACATATTTTTGGAAATCTGTTTAATATGTAACTTAGTAGAAGATAGCTGAATTCTCATTCTGCAATCAACCTGTGGCAATATGTCATTCTCAATGAATAAAATCTCACCTCATATAGATAGGTAGTGGAAAGGAAGAGGAATATTTTAATGGGTAAAAAATAGCATTACTATGTTAGTGTTAATAGTATTATGATGGTTTTTTTTAATCACTGGGAGTTCCTGAAAGAGTTTATAGCACTGGGTCAACCTCAAATTAGAATGGGAGCCAATGAATTGTACATAAAGGTGTGTAAAATCTACATATTGACTTAGAAAACTACATGTTATTTTTATCCATGTCAGGGGTGAGGAACCTGTGGTCTCAAGGTCACATGTGGTGCTCTAGGTCCTCAAGTGCAGCCCTTTGCTGAATCCAAACTTCACAGAACAAACCAGAAAGGATTTGTTCTGTACAACTTGAACTTAGTCAAAAGGCTGTACCCAATGACCTAGAAGGCCACACAGGTTCCCTACTCCCAATCTATATTTTATTGCATTTTTATTTACTTTGTTAAGCATTTCCAAATTCCATTTTAAATCACAATGATGCAGGCCAGCAATTTTAGATCTCTGGTCTAAGGGATTCCCTAGTCCCAAGGATCACACTTTGAGAACTGTTGGTACCAGAGAAGGACCAAGTAAGGAAGTTTTCAACCAATACAGATTCGAGATCTCTTAGGCAATTTCTAATTTCAGAGAGCTGCCTGAGGCAGAAATCTGTCCAGTGTAACACAACTGGTATGTCAGAGATAGAGCTTAACCTCGGGTTTTCCTAACTACCAACTACACTACATAGTCTTTCAAGAAGGATATTTTAGTATCTAGTTTTTACATATTAGGAATCCAGTCACACTATAAGATGGGAGATTCAGAAAAAGTTCTTGTTCCTTACAAACATATTGCCCCGCATTGTTCCTTTCCTAAAATCTCTTCACAATCCTGGAAGTAGAACACATTATATTCAATTAGAGTCCTTCATACTCTGAAAGCCTGTTTAATACTATATATTTGATCATCCTGTAAGAATAGCTGGCATTAAGGACTTTAAAAACATCTGATTTTTTCTTCACATCAACCCTAGGGGCAGGTGCTATTATTCTCAATTTACAGGCAGATGGAGGGTAAGTGACTTGCCTAAGGTCACACGGTTAGTAAGTGTCCATCTGTTAAACCTAGCTTTAGAAAATATCATGGCAAAAAATAAAATAGTTACAAACAAATAAAAATGATTAGAGGTAATGTTGGCTACCCCAATAAAAGCACAGACGGTTTATAGAGAGTGGCCAATGAGCATAAGATGGAAATTAAAAAAAAAAGAACCTGAGTCCTGAGTATCAATTCTGTTGGCCTTTATTTTGTGATTGAGATTATAAAACAATCCAACAATCAGTTCCGTTTTCTTATCTGTGACAATGGGGCTTATACCATCTATTCCATAGAAGTGTCAAAAAATAGTATACTGACACTTGAAAGCAAGGACAGTGTCTTAATAGTATTAGTATCTAAGAAGTCTAGCATATGTAGCACTAAGGGAAGAAAATTAAGGAAGTACCTCTCTTTTTGTAGGGAAGGGCCTAGGTGGGAACTCTTTCCATAAATGTAGATAAAGCCACTGATGGTTGAATAGAACAAAGCACACTTAGTAGCCTGAGGCTCAGAAAGGACAAAGAACTCCCTTAGGGTTATATAACTAATTAGTGTCAGAAGACTGATATGTCTTCAACATCCCAAAGTATTTGATCCAAACACTGTGGCTCCTCTCACCCAGGAAATAAAAGATAATAAATAAATGCCCATTCAATAGGATTAAAAGACTGAACTGTACTTGGAAGATGCAAATGAACTTGAGCAGTCTCTAGTTTACAAATAATTTTCCATTTGGATGGCTACCATCAACCCAACTCTGATTTTAATAAAATTTTCTTCCATACCACCCACTCTACTCAAATGTGAAAGACTGTGATGATACCATAACTACCACTACAAGACAGGGTTCCAAGACCAGAGCATAGCTTCCAATTTCTCACCAAGCAACAATGGAACTTGCAAAAGGAGCATAAGATCTCTATTTGTGCAGATGACAGAAAATAGGGGTAGAGTGAAAAAGAGTCTTATGGTTGTTATGGGGAGGACTTGGGACTTTAGGAAACCTGTAGATTCAGAAATGAGACAAGGAAAGAAATTCTGAAAAATAGGAAGAGTCTCTGGGATTGGTCGTAGAAGCATCTCTGGAGGGAAAGGTAGCCTAAGAGTTCTTATTTTGCTCCGCTATGCAAAGAGTTTTTCCTATAGTTCCTGAAAAAAATTCACTTTGCTTTCTACAGTAACTAAGATTAAGTTCATATGGCATCCTCTTTAAAACATTTAGATGTTGAGCCCAATTATATTGTTTTGTTGGGACACTTTGTTGAACTTTGCAACACTGAGAGACTAAGAGTTTTCCCAGAGAATTTCTAGCCATCTTTAACCATACAGTCTCCACTCTGGTCATTATCTCTGTTTTTTATCCTACCAGAAACTCAGAAACTCCCTGTCAAACTACCCTAGGCTCTCATAGGCCAGCTTCAGCATTATCTTCCTTTGATCTAGGCTTCCACTTTCCTTCCAAGTTATTTCCAAATTTTGCATCCATGAGCATTCTTCATTCTCCTCTTAGATACAAACATTTTTTTTCTCCACCTTCCATTTGTATATTATCTTAGAATGTAATCAGAATCAAGATGGCAGAGGAAAGGTAGGAACTCTCCTGAGTTTTACCAAATTCCCCTCCAAACAACTTAAAAATATGCCTCAAAATGAATTCTGGAGTAGCAGAACACACAAAAGGATGGGGTGAAACAATTCTCATGCCAAAGACAATTCAGATTTGAAGCAAAGGTCTTCTGCACTGGTGTGAGAGTGGGAATGCCAGGGCAAGTCAGCAGCAGGCATGGGGGACAAATGAATTTGCACTTTTGGCTTCTAGAACTCTCAGCTCACAGATGGTAAGAGGGTCAGACAACTGCACAGAAAAAGATTACAAGGGTCCCTTTGCTAATACTGAGTACAGGACTCTGTTGCATTGTACATACGTAGATCCAGGTTACAATTTGGGGATGCAGTCCCAGGGGCAATAGGAGTACTAACATGTCAGGGAAGATTTCCAGAATTCCTGAAAGATCTCAAAAGGGATTTTTTAAAGCAAATAAGAGAGGTAGAGGGAAAATGGGAAAAGAAATTAGAATGATACAAAAAAATCATGAAAAAAACAGTCCACAGTTAGGTAAATGAGGCACACACACAAAAAAATATTGAAGAAACTAACACCTTAAATAATAGAATATACCAAATGGTAAAAGAGGCACAAAATGGCACTAAAGAAAAGAACTCCTTAAAAATAGAATTGGCTAAATGGGAAAAAAAAGGAGGTACAAAATCTCACGAAAGAAAATAATGCCTTAAAAATTAAAATTGGGTAAGTGGAAGCTAATAACTCCATGAGACATCAAGAAACAAAACAAAATTTAAAAATAAAAAGAGATGTGTAAAATATCATATTAGGAAAACAATTCCATTGAAAAATAGATCAAGGAAAGATAATTTAAGAATTATTGGACTACTTGAAAGCCATGATAAAAAAAAACCCTAGACATCATCTCTCAAGAAATTGTCAAAGAAAATTGCCCTCGATTTCCAAGGGGGTAAAATAGAAATTGAAAGAATCCACCTATCACCTCCTGAAAGAGAACCCAAAATGAAAACTCCCAGGAATATAATAGTCAAATTCCAGAGCTCCAAGGTCAAGGAGAAAATATTGCAAGCAGCCAGAAAGAAACAATTCAAATATTGTGGAGCTACAGTAAGGATAAAACAAGGTTTGTCAGCGTTTACATTAAAGAATAAGAGGGCTTGGGAAAGGAAATTTTAGAGGGCAAAGAAGCTAAGATTAAAACCAAGAATTACTTAACCAGCAAAACAGAGTATAATCATTCAGTGGAAAAAATAGATATTCAATTAAATGACACATTTTAAATAGTAATGACAGAATAGAATTTTAGTTCTACCTCATTCCTTATTAAACAAGTTATCAACCAAATAATTTAATTTCTCAGGACTTTTTAAAAACTTTCTTTTATTCTACTTCCATATGTTTTAAACATTTGCCTGTCTGTAATATAATGTGATTGCTTTTATATAGTGGACTCTTAGTCTTTCACATTTTTTGTTTATTTCCCAAAGCAATAAAAAAATGATTCTGCCAATCACAGCAAATTTAAAAATAGACATTCATGATAAATCCATGCAAAATTGTACATTCTTGCTGTTAAATTATCTGAAAAAATTTTTTTTTCTTATGGTAGAAGAGTTATTGAATCCTGCAGTCTTGGCACTCTAGGACTGCCTACTGAATGCCATACTTAGAGGGTACATGTAGTGGTAGCACTGAACAGAAAGGTAGAATTAAAAAAATGCAGAACTGGATCCAGTGGAAGCCAGATATTTCTGAGTAGAGAAGGAATGTAACATTCCTCATTCAAGAGGGAACTTTTGGGGTGCCCAGAATGTGAAATGATAAGACAAGTTTAACTATTGGCTCTGCCACCTAATAGCTATTTGACTTTGCAAATTATTTCATTATCTGAGATAATAATCAAAGGATCAAAGATTTAAAAACAAGAAAGAGCCTTAGAGGCCATTGATTCCAATGTCTTCACAAGACTGATGAGGAGACTAAGACAAAATGGGAAAGGTGAGTCTCCCGGATTCATAATGTAAGTTAGTATCTAAGGTAAAATTTAAGCCCAGATCTTCCTGACTCTAGTTTCCTTATCCATTATAGCCACACTGCCTCCCTACTCTGTCTTCCTCATAATATTAGTAAGAGTCAAAACAGAGCCCTGTACTTTGTATATAGTGGCTAATATGTGTATAGGTGCTGTGGCTGCTGGCACTGCTGCTGCTGCTACTACTACTACTAGCACTGCCATCACCATCACAAATTATTATCATTATCACTGTTAGACCTGGATTGAAATGCAGTCTCAGACTCTTACTACTTATGTGACCCTGCTGGAGACCTTGATTTGCCTCAGGGTCCTCATCCATATAATAGGGATAATAATAGCTCCTCCTCTCAGGGTTGCTTTGAGGATATATAAACTTTTGATACAGTACCTGGCACATAAGTGCCATAAAAATGTTAGCAATTAGCTAACTTTTTTTTTATTAACACTTTGGATGGCCAGTTTGGAGATAAATTGGGATGGATTAGGGATAGAGAAACACCAAGATAGGGAAGAGCCCAATCTAGGACTTCGTGAAAAGGCGAGATCATTAAGTATGGATACTATTGTCCTACCTCATTAGGATATGGCCTGCCCCAGACTCCCCTTGGATCTCCCTCTTCTTTCCAGAGTAGGTGCTTTCCTATGTGTTGGAAATCTTGCTATTCCTATAAACCCAGGGCTAAGATTTCCTTGAAAGCGGGACCAGCCTTGGGACTGAGATGCCTGATAAGTCTGAGAAGGCATTGGGCTGGTTAGAGGTGGTGGCAAGGGAAGAGACTGGGGACTAGAGAGGGACAAGGCACAAAGGGAAAGGACAATGCAGTCCGCACCTGGGAGCTACATTGACTGAAGCTAAAATGATATCCAGATGTGTCCATGTAGTGCAGTAGAAAAGAGAGCTGACTCTAGAATGAGAGAACCTGAGTTTAAATCTTATCTCTGATACTGAGGACCTATGTAACTTTGTGAAAGTAACTTAGGCAACATGGGCCTCAGTTTTCTTATCTGAAAAATGAGAAGGTTAGATTAGAAGACTTCTGAGGTCTATTCCAGTTTGAAGTCAATAATCCAATGATCAAATGAAATAAGTGTTCCTAAAATGGATCAGTTTTTTTGTCTTTTTTGTAATTCCCTCAAATGATGCAAACATGGTTGGATTATAATTCAGTTATGATAACCCATCCTATCTATGTGACTTTTATCCATCCATGTTCCCCCATAATTTTGCCACAGGATGCCAATGAGCTGGGTACCTTCCTCACTTTCTCTTAAAATTGAGTAGATACCAGTGGAAGGAACAGGCCATTCAAATATTATCTCTCAGTTTTCCTATTTTATCTTTTTTTCACTCCCATTGTGTATTCATCTGATGGGATCCTTCTCTCCAGTTTCCCCCCGTAGTGTTCCTTATTTGTTTTTTTGTTGCAGCCTGTTCTCAGAGACTGTTCTTCTCCATCACCTTCTGTGGACACTTAATTTTAATTCTATAAGGGATACTAAATTCTTCAGAGACTGCACGTAGTATTTCATGACTCACACTCCCATAACCACACAGAGAGAATATGAATATAAATCCTACAAAGATGGGCCTTTGTTTCAGAGAGAAGTTTGGAATCATAAAAGGAGCTCTGCAATTTCACATAGTCCATAGAGCTTGCTGCCCTCCTCTTGTTTAATTGTGAGCTCAGTTCAATGTCCACTTGTAATATCTGTTCCATACATATTGACAGACAAGCCCTATGGGTTGTCCAGCTCACTAACTATAAAAATCTAGCTAGGAGGTATTCTCCATTCTCTAAGTGGATGGTTATGCTAAATTAAAGGCTCAAATAAACACACATAGGAATGCTAATGACCAGAATTATGTCTAATGACTAATGAGACATTGTATGGCCTACACGTGGAAATGCAGCGGTCAAATAACAAACAAACTTGCTGGGTTCCATTGAGATAGCTTCAGAGTCTGTTTCACGATGAGAATTTTGTGTTCCTGAAGAAGGTGCAATATCTACTGCAAAATAAAAGGGATTGATAGTGGGGAAAGGGGATAAAGTTCAGAGATCAAAGGTCACCTATCCATTGCCCTGAAATCTCCTGCTAGGGAATTAGTGACAATTTATATTGTACGCTCAGCCCCAATATACAATTTTAATTAACTCTCGAGGGTATAATTTCAATAACTTTACATTATACATTGCTGATACACATTTTTATTACAGAAAAAAATGAGAAAGCATGCTAACTATGGCCATTGAACTTCACCCTTTACTGAAAAACACTTTTTAAAAGGTTTTTGTAGGAATTCCACTTCACTGCCCTATCTTGCCTTTCTAACATGAAAAGTTAAATCACGAATGGAAAACCTTCAAAAATGATGTGATTGCAAACAACCCAACTTCCCCATATGAAACATATGACTATTTTATCTTTCCTTCTTTGCCATTAATTACAAACAAATTCATCTTTCTCTTGTGAAGGCTGAAGTTTGTTGTTGTTGTTAGATTAGTTGCATTCAAACTCCAACAAAAAAGATGAAGCCAACATTGAAATTCATCTCACAGTCCAGAATTTACTTAACGGCCAGCCTGTGCACTGTGATAAACGGAATGATGATCCGGCAACATGTCTTTATCCATGGTTTGCTTTAATTAACGCCGGCTTGTTTGTTGAAAAGATGATTAATATGCCAATGAAAATTGCATAATTGAATACCACAACACTGGCACAATCAGAAAGACACATGCAGTTTTTTGATTAACATTTATTATTATTATTATTATTGTGCGTTTTAATGTACTGTTCTCACTAGGAAATGATGCAGTTCTTTGACCGAGAGGTGAAAGGAAGCAGGGCTGAGGGCAGGATACTCCAGGTGAAGAACAAAATAGACAGCAGTTTAATCAGAATGAGATAGGTCTTTGATCAGATCATTGACAGGATTTTAAAAGGTAGGCAAACTCCAAAAAAATGTGTTGTACCAATCAATTGGTAGGCAATAAATTACTGAAAACGTAAAGAGAATGTACACCATTCATGTAATGCCAGGGATAAATAAAATTGTCCACAAATTTGAAGATGTGAGGTTTGTAAATAATAACTCATTTTTTTATTCTGTTACCTCAGTTTCCTCCATATTTTTGAAAATATTTACCCAATTCAGGTTTGAAAAAGCATAATAAGTAGTGTTACAACTAATGATCAATAATATCCATTACCCATTCAAAGCTAAAGTATTTTATTTAGAAATTGATTAAATCTGTTTTTAAAGAAAAGCCAAGAAAAAACATTTTTATAGAAGGCATAAACTAGTCTTGCAATTTCATTATTCTGAGCACAAAAAAAAAATAATACATGATGCAATCTTTTATATAAGCATTCCAATGTATACTTCCAATGATGCCAGGAAATAAATATCTGCTGCTCTGAAAAGTACCCCCTAAAAGTTCTATTTATATAAGCATGGCTATCATAAGTCTCTTCTAACAATGCTTAGATGTAGAAGGATCAGAACTGAAAATGCTTAAGAGTTGCAAGAAACCTCACAAATTCTCTATCTTTACACCTTCCAAAGCCACACAATGTCATCTAACCTACTAATGTTACATTAGCATCCCTGAGACTTGCTCTCTTCCCTGTTTCAGTAACCTTTATGACTTCCAGGCTTTTCCAAGCACCCTGAGGCCGAACTTTTTTCATGTGTTATTTCCCATAATTAGAATATGAGCTCCTCAAGGACCACATTTTGTTTTCTGTTGCACTGAATAAATGTTTCTTCATTAATATACAACATTTTGTTCCCTCCCCCCCCCTCATTTTGCTAGGTGGTGAAGCTCAGGACCAAAACAGTGGAGTGATTCACTCAAGATCACCTAGAAGGATAAGAATTTGCACCAAGATTCTTCACCACCAGATCCATCTGACCGTGTAACATACCTCTTCTCAAACCTATGGTTCTGTCTAGTATAAGGGTTTGTGTCCCAACTATGTAGAAATAAATATTCATAAAATTAATTATTACATTTTCCATGATGTCACAGTGATGACAAAAATTATTTCAGTGGGAGTAAAGAATACCAATTTCTAAGCTCCAGAGCTGGAATAAACAGCAGGCATCAATCAACCAACAAATATTTTTTAAGTGCCCACTACATGGCAAGCACTATGCTAGGCTCTGGAGATACAAAGTCAAAAAAGTTTAATTCCTGCCCTGAAGGATTTAAAGTTCTAATCTGGGATACAACATGTATATGTGTATATACATATGTGAAATGAAATGATTTATCCTCAGTCATATATGTATTAAATAGAAGTGCTAGGATTTGAACCCATGGCTTATGTACTGAATAGAGCATGCTTTGTACTTTGTCACACACTGAATCACTGATGTGTAATCTGATCACAAATCTGTAATCAATTGTAAGATCATAGATTTGGATAGACTAACTTATTCATGAAGATCTTAATAGCATAAACAATAAAATATTAATAGCAAAAAAACTAAGTGTGAATGAACACTTCGAGTCTTTGAGTATTCTGATGGGTCATTACAACAGAGTTCGAACCAATCCTCGCACACAATACTTCATCATGATCCATAATACTTGTCACACCATCTAGCTGGCCTGCTGTTTAGTAAGTCCCCACAGCAGAGAGAGTACACCCTGTTTACTGCTTGCCTGATCTATTTTGTTGTCCTCATGGATGTGAAGGCACATTTTTAAACAGTCATTATTGACATGTAGACATCTGCCCAATTAGAAGGAGCTTCATCTGTAAAGGGCTTTGTCTTGGACTTTTGAAATTATGACCTATGAATCTAAACTAAAAGTTTAAACCTAATCTACTCAGCCTGCTTGTAGATGTGTTAGATCTCTGAAAAGTGGGTTCCATGTATACTTTGAACTTGAAAGAAATACCTTGACTTGGGATCTACAGTTTAAATGTCTGTCTCCTAAGGATCAGGAAAGACTTATAGTAGAAAATGGTGCTTGAGTTGAGATGGAAGAACATGGATTCTGAGAAACAGAGAGGAGGACAAAGTACATTCCATGCATGGAGAATAGACCATGGAAAAGCATGGAGGTGTGTAACAGCAATCAGTTTAGGAGATACTTAGCACTTAGTAACTTAGGGCTAAGTGTGAGCTCTGTCCCCTTTTGAGAGGGTGTAAACTCCCCTGCTGATGTGGAAGAAGGGGATTGGTGGAGACAGGAGGCCAGTGTGTGTATATTATGAAGAATTCTAGAGACAGAGAGAAAAAACTGGAAATTTCCTCCTGTTGGCTTCTATTGGAGGAAGCAGGATTGTCCCAGCATTTGGGAGCTGGGCTGAAGAAGTGAGTTGGAGTGAGAGAGTGAGAGTGAGAGTGAGAGTGAGAGTGAGAGTGAGAGTGAGAGAGAGAGAGAGTAAGAGAGTGAGAGAGTGAGAGAGAGAGTGAGAGAGTGAGAGAGTGAGAGAGTGAGAGAGTGAGAGAGTGAGAGAGACAGAGAGAGACAGGGAGAGATAGAGAGAGACAGAGAGAGACAGGGAGAGACAGAGAGAGACAGAGAGAGAGAGAGAAAGAGTTGCCTAGAAGATCGAGAGAGCTTGCCTGGAAGGTCAATATTCCTTTTGGGTCCTAGGGTCAGCTAAACTGCTGGAGGACTGAAGAAGCACGACTGGGATAAGACTTTTTTTGTTTATGGCCTGACTGATCCTTGAGTTCCAGGCAAGAGAAGTGGTGAAGAGTTTGAGATGTTCTGGACCCTCTGAACTTCAGTGTGTGCCTGGGACTTCCCTGAGGACTGGACAAGGACCTGGGAGCTCTCTACTTCAGAGGACTGGATGAAGACCTGGGAGCTGTCTGCTTCTGAATCCAGGTGACTGGTGGATTCAGGAGGGAGCTGGGACCATGGAAGAAGATCCAGGGAATCAGAGAGACCACCCTGAGTCAAGATGAAGAAAAGGCCTCCCCTTGGATGAAATTGAAGCTTGCTTGACACCAAGGGGTGGAGGTTTTGTATGGTTTTCTAATGACTGTACTAATGATTAATGATATTTAGTATTTGTGAATCTAGATTAGTGACTAATTAAGTTAATGGTTGCCCCATGAGTGGAAGTTTGATTATTGTATTGTGAATTGACTGAATGATTAAGTAAGGAGGGTTTCCCCCTTAGGGAAACCAGATGATTATTCTTTTTTGTTCTTTGTTCTAAATATTGTGGCCAATGTAGTGAAAACTGTGTGGCCATTCCAATGTTAAGCTACTATGAACACTATATTGTGACTTTCTGTGATAAGATGTAATGTTGTGAATATTATATTGTGATATATTGTGAAGGTTTGCCTTGATTTGTAATGGAATAAACAGAGTGTTCACTATACTGTGTAATCCAAACCTTAAAAACTGTTCACAGTAATATTATTTTGGGAATCTGCTTGTGCATGGCATTACAAGGTGGCAGATGGGATGTGGATGAGAAAGAGCTAGACAAGTCAAACTGGACAGCAGAGTGTAATAAAGGGAGGAATGAAAAACAGTTCTGGAAAATTAGGTCTGAGCTAGATTGTAAAGGTTTTTAAAAGCCAGACAGAGAAGTTTATTGAAAATTTTATTGGAATATTATTGGCATTTATTGATTTGGGCTATAATATGGCCAGATTTGTGCTATACAAAAATCACTTTAGTAGATGTGTGTGGGGTGAATCAGAGTGAGGCAAGCAAAGCAGGAAGAACAATTAATTGACTATTACAAGGTTTAAGAAGTTTTCTGTCAGGTAGCTAGGAAAAACATATTATTTTCTTAAATTCCAGAGGGAAGAAAGGATTATTTCCTTTTTAAATAAATAAATGTATTAGTAGCACCCAATATGTCCAGCAGTTCTACCAATCTGTACTCATAGTCAAAGCACCCAGCAGTCCTCAGAAGAGCAACAGTAACTTAGTTTATCGGTGTAATCCTCTAAGAGAATATTCCCAACAGTACAGCTTCTAAATCTCTACTTCTATGTTTCCTATTAACCATTAGTCAGTAAATTCAACTATTCCTAGGAAAAATGTTTATTCATATGGCATGGTTGGAGTTTCAAAGCACTACCTCCCAAAAATGTGAGGTATATTCTCCCACAAATATACTCAGAATCCAGGAAGTAATGGAACACAAGGAACATTTATAGTGAAGCACATGTGTAGGGGCCACTGTTGGGTCTGGCATTGGTGATGGTAATGAGGGTGGTAATGAATGTATCTCCACTATCCCTAAACTCAAGTTTGGATAGACGCTAAGATGCTTTTTCAGAAAGGATTGACAAAAGATTCAGCTATTTTTGTCCCTTTCCTTTACAGTTTTATTCCATTTTATTAACTGGGAATGGAGCATATGCCTTATAACATTACAGGAAAACAAAACATTATTTTAGGTAGGAAAATTAAAGTGTAAAAATAAGTCAATAAAATACAAATGGATATCATTAAACAAATAGTAAAGCTAAAATGTAAAGTTATTCTGGGAAGATTCCCTTACTCAGTTGAGGGACAGTTAAAGAACTGTTCCTGTGAGGCTCTTATCTTTTCTTTGTGAGGCTAATTCCAAGAAGAATTCAAGAAAGGGGTAAGAATATTCTAAAGGATCCAACGTAACAAAAATATACTATAGAGTTAGGCAAAGAAATAAGTAGGGAAAAGGGGTTGGCTTCATTCAATATCTGAAAGGGGTAGAGACTTCTTCATTCTTGGCCAACCTAGATATGTTCCCCAACTAATATTATGAGATTTCATCAAGTTTTCATTATGGCCTCAGTACAATAGGTCATCCTAGGATGCAGATGACTTAGGGTTCTCCATGGTAGCAGATACTGGGACAGAATATATAACTTTTGTCTAAGGATTAGCTTAAATAACTATGTGTGGTCATTGTTTTTGGTCATAGTAATTTGTATGATTTAAGCATGGCAACTACTAGGGTGTAGAAAATGTTGCAACCTGCATCAGTAATGGAATTGTCTAATCATGTAAAATTGCAGATTATTGGGACTGTTGAAATACATCATAGAAAATGGTCTGTCTTGATAAAATTATGGCAGTTCAATAACCTTTCAAAGTTTTTATGCCACCAAGAAGATGCAGATATATGCCCTGCCTCCCAAGCCCCAAAAGTAAGATTGCTTCTCTATGTTTCCAGCGTACACAGCAAATGGAGAAATTTTGAATGTGCAGATAAGTCCTCTTACCTTGGTAGTGCACTTTCCAGGGATGTACATATTGATAATGAGATTGATGTATGCATTGCCAGAGCTATCTCAACGTTTGGGAGGCTCCAAAGGAAAGTGTGGGAGAGAAGAGGTGTTTAACTGCCTACCAAACTGAAGGTCTACAGTCATTGTGCTAACCTCATTGTTGTATGCATGTGAAACTTGGGACATGCTAGGAAACTAAATAGCTTTCATTTGAATTGTCTTAGAAAGATTCTGAAGATCACCTGGCAAGATAAGGTACCAGACAAGGAGGTCCTTTCTTAAGCTTACCTGGCAAGCATTCAAACTCTGCTGCAGAAAGCACAACTCTGATAGGCCGGCCACACTGTTCAAATAAAATGCCAAATGCATGTTTGCTTAAAAAACTATTTTACAGAGAACTCATACATGTCAAGTGCTAACATGGGAGTCAGAAGAAGTAAGGACAAGGGTGCTCTCAAGGTTGCTCTGCAGAACTTTGCAACTGACTGTGATAAACGAGAGACACTGGCACAAGTCTGTGGCTTGCTCACATCAATGAAGGTTCTATGCTCTAGGAGCAAAACAGAACTGCAGCAGCACCAAAGAAATGTGTGCAAATTTAGAGACACATTCACTCCAAATGTTCATATGGACTATTTGTGCCAAGCCTCTGGTAGAATCTTCTGAGCTTGTATTGATTTAATCAGCAACAATCAGACACACTGTACGTTGACTCCAACACAATGATGCCATTTTGGTCCTTGGAGAATGAAGAAAACCAGATGCCTTTGGCTTCCTTGAATTCTTACTAAAAATCTTTAACTTTCTGGTCAATACCTTTCATATATCCTTCCTCATTTTCCCCAATAATGTTGCCTTTTCTGTACAAATTAGAATTTTAACGGCAAGTAAACTAGAAGTCAGTTTGTGGCATTTACAATTCAGTAAAAGCCACATGATTTAATCCATTACCCCTGAAATTGCAAGACTTCAAGTCTATTTCTTCTTTTTTATCCTGTGAGGAGGTGAATAATAGCTGGTCGGCATTCTCCTCACAATAACCTTTTATATGTGGCATAATTATAAAGTAATGAGATTGATTTTCTTGTATGGCTTATGCTCATTAGTTTATAGACATACGACATATACTTGAAGACAGTTATTAAGTCACTCCTTAAGATTTTTCTTCTTTATGTGAAATAACCCCTGTTCTTATAGTCTTTCCATTGGTCTTATCTGGACTTTATCCAATTTCTTTTTATTCTTAAATTTTTAGACAGCCAAATTGGACATTTTCCTTCAGCCTGACCATTCTGAATACTTTAGAGCTCTGTCCTCACTCCACTTTCTCTCCACTTCAGGCTGCCCATGAAGACTACGTCAGACTTATCTTCTTAAGCATTGATCTGATCATGCAATTCCCCAGCTAAAAAACTTTTGCTTGACATTTTCAAGGCCTTTCAAAAGCTGGCACCACCCTCGATTTCCAGCCTCATCTCAATGCTCTTCTTCATATACTCTCCATTCCAGGGAAACAGAACTATCCTCTGTCTCCCAAACATATTATGTATTTTCTCATCACTATATTTAATTCATACTGTTCCTTATGTTTAGGGCCTCACTCTCTGACCAATCTGTGCCTGTTGAAACTCTCCCCTTCCCTTAGGGGCTATCTCAAATATATTAATATAATATTCTGAAGGATGCTTTCCATAATCTTTGGTATTTTTAACTACCTTTCCTCTTGAACCTCACACAGGTTATTGTTAAACAATTGTCATACATTATAGTGATCCCTGCATGAGTCTGCACTCCCCAATAGATCTTAGTTCCACGAAGGCTAGGACCCAGTTCTTTTGAGAGGCATTAGTATACTAGACATGGATACAAAAAGAATGAGGTCTATATATTATTATTATTTACATGCAACTGGGAAATAACATATACAGGCACTGGGGTAAGGAGATCCATCTTACCCTACCAGAAAGTCCGAGGGGTGATAGGGGAGGATATAGGAGAGAGCAGATTGGTGGATGGGGTATACAGTGGGATCACTATTTTGGGGTGGGGCGTAGGGGAAAGATGGGGAGAAAATTTGTAGCTCAAAATCTCATGGAAATAAATGATATAAACCAAAAAAGAAAGAAAGAAAGAAAAAGAAATAGCATAGCATTGACCTTAGAGCCAAAAAGAAGTGAGTTCCAGTCTTGCCTTTAAAATGTACTGGTTATATGACCTTGGGCAAGTCATTTAAATTCTCAATGCTCTAGGCAACTCTATAAAAGTATAAATTGAAAAAAAAAGAAATACCAGCATTGGTAGAGTGATTTTTCCACAGAGAAATTCCCTATACCAATTTAATCATAAGTATAGTCTCCATCTCTCTCTTATGTATGTATTTATATGTCAGAATAGAATTAAAACCCTAGTAGTTTATATTGTACAAGTGAATGACCCATACACAGGGAGACTATATAACTATCTTAGAGTCTAAGTAAGGTATCATATTGACTGCATTAGCATGGAAACGTGGTCAGCAATTTCTTGAGGATGTTTTGAACCGGTGTGACTGTGAGTTGGAATATAGTCTCCAAGGAGGCAAAACACTGAATGTACATTATCCTTAAAATCTTGTTTATAATTATAAAAGTGGAAACTGGTATGTCTGTGAGAATCTCACTGATTGGGTTTCTAAGACTGAAATTGCCAATGACTGACTAATTTAGGCATAGGATAAAAGGATTCTCTTAAGAAGAGCTATTCTCCTTTTGTAATATTTAAAAGTGAAGAATAAATAAACTATTTCCCCTTTCAAAAAAAAGAATGAGGTCCAAATACCAGCTGTAAGACCATGGGGAAGTCACTTAAATTTCTTCAGGGTTTTTAATCCATAAAATGTGGATAATAATACCTGTAGTAGTACTAACATTGTGGGAACTCAAATAAAATGTCTGGCGATTTTTCTGTAAACCTTAAAAACTAATACAAATGTCAATCAGGAAGAGGCAAACTTTAACTCCCCAATATTCAGAGTACATTTAATAGGCCAACTACTTAGGATTTTCTCAATATGGGAATTCCATCAACTGACCAGACCATTACTTTCTACAACTTTTATTCTGTGAGAGATACCTAAGGCTCATAGAGTTTAAACAATAATAATAGTGGTTTAACTGAGATATAATATTGTTGAGGCTTTTCACATATTACATACATGATATCATTTTAATCATCATAAAAAACTCTGTGAGGCAGGTGCTAAGGGATACTGAGGCTAAGAGGCCAAGTGACTTTCCTGGGTTCACAAAGCACCTATCAAAGACATGATGTGAACCAAGTTTTTCTGGTTCCAAGTTCCACATTCTACCCCACTACTCTCTGGTCATATTGTTGTTCTTGCTGTTTACTTGTTTCAGTCCTGTCCATCTTTTCATGATCCTATCTGGAGTTTTCTTTGCAAAGATAGTAGAGTGGTTTGCCATTTCCTTCTCTAGCTCATTTATAAATGAGGGAATAAAGGCAAACAGGGTTCAATGACTTGCCCAGGTTCATGCAGCTAGTATATGAGGATAGATTTAAACTCATGAGGATGAATGTTTCTGGCTCCTGGCCTTGCACTCTATCCACTGTGCCACCTAGCTGACCCTCTCAGGGCATAGCAGGCGTTTAATAAATGCTTGTTGAATACCTGATAACAAAAGGATTACTTTCTATTTTTTAGATCATCATCTAACCATATATTTGCTTAACTTTTGCAGGAGATCAATAATCTAATGATTGAGAAAGTAGGTGCCTAGTTTTAGGAAAGAAACAGGAAAGAGATGGAGGGTCATAATTTGGAGTCGAAAGATATATTTTCTGTTTGGGGCAATCCTTTCATAAGGAGTCTTCTAGTAAGCTGGCCACATTAGTCTTGCTTGTATACTGACATCTTAGTACACTTGAGTATGTAGAAGATAATTGTCAGATGATGTGAAGTTACATGCATGAATGCAGTTATCAGCATGAAGAGGAGATTCCTTAGGAAGCAAGACTAGAAACTAGATAAAGTACTCAAATTATCTGCTTAATTTTTATTTGCTTCTTTAAAAAAGATAAGTGGAAAATAAAATAATAAAAACACTCAGGTCAAAGATACAGGATATAACACATAGTCATTATCTCTCCTTCAAAGCATGAAGCAGAAACTCAGAGGTCACATTCGTCAGATCAAATTCACATTGCTGTCTTTGAGAAGGACCACTGGACAATTAAACAATGAACCACCCAAATCAACCATTCTTAAAAGTGTATCACTTGTAATCACCGAGCTGCAAGCTCTTGGTGACCTACAACAATGTCTAGTGAAAAGCAAGCGTTTGAGTGACTCAGTCATTGTAGATCCATGATTTATACAGCATCATAAAAGCTGCTTTGAGGCTGAATGACATTGACACAATCACATAGTACCCTATATGTAGAAATGTACACTGAGCTGCACATTCTAGTTCTGGTATTGTAGTTCACTGAATGTCATTCCAAAAAGCATCTATCTAAGCTTCCTGGAGAATGACTTTTATCAAGAGGATTCACTTTCCATCTTCAAGTTATAGAAAGACAGTGCTAGCAAAGCTTCCCAGACACATACATCCATAGCTTTTACCTTCCAAAATGTTTATTCTGGTTTGGTTTGAACTGAAAATGACATCAAAGAAATAAAAGGGAGAAATGAAACAGGATAAAATTTTCAATTGTGAAAGCACTCTTAATTTGCTCATTAAAATAATGTTTCTGGATTTGTAACAACAAATCATTTTCATCAAAATAACTGATATTTCTATTATGAAGCACTTTCCATATATTATTGTATTTAAGTCAAATCAATAGGCATTTATTAAGTGTTTCATATTTTCCAAGCACTGTGA
This sequence comes from Pseudocheirus occidentalis, assembly GCA_028646575.1. NCBI lineage: Eukaryota > Metazoa > Chordata > Mammalia > Diprotodontia > Pseudocheiridae > Pseudocheirus > Pseudocheirus occidentalis. The sequence continues at coordinate 106,507,070 of CM053594.1, forward strand.
TAAGCACTGGACATACAAATAAAAAGACAATCCCTACCCTCAAAGAACTTACATTCTAGAAGGGGAAGACAATACATGAAAGGAAGATGAAAATCAGAGAGGAGAGGAGAAGAAGGTGGGACCCAAGAGGGAACATGGCACAGAAAGTCTGGCAAGTCAGAAGTATACCCTTGAGAGAAATGACCACATCACTGGTGTGGATTTCCTCCTTTAAATGAAAGCTTGGGAAGGAACTAGTCAATGAGGAAGATGTCAAAAGGGTGGTAGGGACTACTTCCTGTGTGAGAAGTTCAAGAGTGGGGTGATCTCCCATGGCAAATAGGTTTCTATCACATGGTTAACACAAATGCCCAGAGATTCAGGAGAAATGCCTGAAGTAGAATGAGAATCTATCTGACTTGGGCATCTTCCTTAAAATGAAAGTTCTATGAGGAATTAACTTTGATACAGAAATGTCAGCTCTTTTGATGATAATGATTTAATGGGTTAATATGTAAGTATAAAGGTATCATTTTAATGAGTAAATTATCCACCGTGCTTCAAAGTTGCCAACAACCCTGGCAGGAAGCTGCAATGGGCATTATCATCTCCATTTTACAAATGTGGAAACTGAGGCTCAGTGAACATTCAAACATCATACAGCTAACAAATGTCTGAAACAGTATTTGAACCACAACCTTTCTAATACCAGGTCCAGGTCTCTACCTGCTATACTATACCCCCAATTTTGAAATGATACATAGATACTGGTTTTCAAGAATGGAAGCATTATATAGTTGATAATTTTATATTTTGATGGAACTACAATTTAATTGGCATGGATATTCATTTCATTTATCAGACTCACAACTCAATCGTCCAACAAGTCTGTTTGCTATGCCTTTAAACTAAGCTTCTATGATGCATCTCATTCCTATGACAGCACAACTTGAACTCTCAGAATTCAAACCATCTAGAGTTACCTTTGGGATTCCCCCAAAGATACTAGGAAAACTTAGAGCCTTCTCTTTAAGAGTGCATGAGAGGGGAAGGATTTCTTCTTTCACTGGTTCTATGGAGTTACTTCCCAGAGAGACCTAGTTGAACTACTAATTCATAAGGCCCCAGATGTTTACTAGCTACATGACCTTGGACAAGTAACTTAACCACTCTCTATCTTAGTTTGCTCATGTGTAAAATGGGGTAATAATAGCACCTCCCAGGGTTGTTATAAAGATCAAAAGTGATAATATTTGTAAATATTATCATATAAAAAGTACTATATAAATATTAATTATTATTATTTTTACTGCTGATAAATAGTATGACCATGTGGCTGTGGCAACTGGTATGACAAAAGTGAAATTTTAAGTGTCCTGTTCTTCCCTCCCCCCCACCTTTTGTTTCTGCAGACAATGGCAGAGTAGTAGGAAACTGACCAAAGGTACTTAGTTCATAAATGTTCTATAACTGTTAAGTATTATCAACTTATTTATATATATTTAAATATGCATATATGCACATCTTTATGTATGCATTTTGCATTGTCTAAGTTACATAATATTACTTTTCCTCAAAAAAATATAAACCTCTTTAGAGTGTGGGGGGGTGTCTATCATTTTTTATTTTGTAACCTGAGCAACTAACACAGGACTTAGCACATAATAGACACTTAATAAATGCCTTTTGTATGAATGAATTAATGGATGGGAGTAGAAAAGCATTTAGAAGAAGACCTCGAATACTATATCAATACAATATCAAAACATGACAAAGTTTATATATATATACATGTACAATATGACCAAGTTTTATTATTTTACATAATAAATTATTTTATGTTTGATATATCTATATAGATATACATGTATATATACATATACATACATATGTGCATATATAAACATGCATAGGTTATTATTTGAATGCATTATCCTTAGATGGCTTTAAATTCTTCACAAATATTTACTTTCAAAGATGCATATCTAATGAACACACAGATGCTTAAAAATTGGCAAATAATTTTAGAAGCCACTAAAATGTCAATTTGGGTTCCTCCTAACTGTGAGGCACACATAACAGGATTCCAAATCCCTCTGTCTGTCAAAATGATTCCTTAACTTATCATTTCAAACCTCATTTCAGAAACTGCTAATTCTTTGAATTTCATCTTGAAAATCTCTAAGGCAAGAAGCCAGAACATGATGACTGAATGTAATCATTCCAGATCATAAAAATCTCTTTAAATCCATGATCAGATTGGTCATGATAGGACTGTTTATTGTTGGCAAGTTTTTGAAGATTTTAATCACCCCACAAAAGTTTTCACTAGACCTTCCTGTCCACAGCAATCATATTTATGACCATAAAAGTCACTCGCCTAGAGAGTTATAGAATTGATGCCATGGGCTGTGTTTCTAATTTTCATTGAGATTTTAATTGTTGTAAATTTGAATTCCTTTTAGTCCTGTCTAATTTCTCCTTCACCCTGAACTGATTGTCCCACTTTAATTTTCTCTGCTGTACTGTTGTGAGTACACTTGGCATTTCTTTCCCAATTCAAAAGCAGTAGGCAAATCAAAGCTTCTATCTCATCTAACAATCACAGACTTTATGTTAAACTTGTGAATTCAAGATGTTAGGAATTGATGATGTTTATCTCTTCTGTGTACTACAGAGAACTGAAAAAAAGGCATCAAACTGCTCCCTAATTTCTAGGTCAACCATAACTCCAAACAAATCTAAATCCCAAGGCCATCTTATTGGGTGAAGAACATAACAATAAGCAGCAGAGAAGTTCTTTACAAGAGGCTAGGGGATTTTCCACGGAGAGGTTGTCTCTTGGTTATAAAATTAGAGAGGAGGAAGAATTAAAGTGATTACACTCTAAAAATGACTTACTAGAAGTGACAGGGTTTTTTTAACCTAAATATTTTTTAAGTACCAAATTTGTCACTCCTGTATGTTATATGTTACCAACTGTAAAATTACTTTATTGCAGCAGTAAAAGAAATGAAGTACTTTTAGCTGATGTTTTTCTATAAATCAGGGACATTGTATTAAATTCCCATTTTATTTGCTTACATAGGCATTCTTTTATTTTGACTCAACTGATACAGAAATACTGAATCACACTGAAGCAAAGGCTTGTAAGATATAACAGGCTCAGTGGGTCTTTACCCTCAGGGAAAGAGTCCCATGGTGCCCTCTCAAAATTAAGAGCTAAAACTGGTATACCTGAATTGGGATTAAGAGAATTAAACCAAGGTTAGGTTAAAAAAGCCATCTGTATATTTGTACCATATCACTTGAACAGCTTATCAGGCCATGACCATTACCGAATTTATTTCTTAAATATTCATAAAGCAAGAACACAACTTATTCTGTAATCACAAATAAGCTAATACAAATAATGAATGGTTTCTAACTATTCTAAAATACTAATTTACTTGCTATTGGACCTATGACTAAGTGGTATAGGGAGCTTCCAGGGGAGAAAACTCTACCAATGAAGACTAGCGACTGTTCGACAAATTACTGTCTTAAGAGATTTCCCTGTGGGCACTAGAGAAGTTGAGTGTCTTACCAAGGGTCACACAGTCAGCATATACATGTGTGCACATACATGTGTGGTATACAGACCTTTAATCGAAGTCTTTATGCCTGAAGCTATTTCTCCAGCCATTATTCTATGTTGCTATTCAAATAAAAGTATAGTAGTCAATCAAGAATGTAGACTGTTCATAGAATTATATATTTCTTCTTTAAAACAAATTAAAAGTAATTACAAAAATCTAAAAATGTAGGTTTTTAATTTTGCTTTTAATTTGTTTAGGTTTCAGTATTTCAACATTATGTTTACTTTTTGTTTTGTTTTTAGCTGGGAGGGAATGTTTTAAAGCAACTCACTGTAGATTACTAACTCCTAATTTCATCTCCTGCTATCACAGATTTGAGATGAGAAGAGACCTTGATAGATCATCTAGCTGTACCCCTTCCTCTCACAGATATGGAAAGTGTGAACGAGGGACGCTAAATGATTATTAGTCCAAGGTAAGGAAGGGCAAAGAAGTTGAAACTCATATCTGCTTATTTTCCTTCTTGTTACTATTCTAGTACAAAACCTTATGGTAGGAAGTTGAAACTGGCTGAAGTAAAGTTACTTAATTAACTGTGAATTACAATTATTTATGCTCTCCCTGTCCATCCTGACCATGAATAATCAAACATTGGCTGGAGCTGACTGTGGGATTGCTATAGTATTAAAAAATCTTCTCAGTCCATTGAATGCCCTGTGTCAACCGTAAAGCCAAGAGCTTCTAAATATCTGCCCATTTGACAAAACTCTGACCTGATCCTGATATATTTAAATTTCAAAAAGGAGAAACCGAGTAAAACAAAATTATAAACACAGTCCCAGGCTTTGTACCAGGTAGCATCAGTCTCATACAGTAGCTTAGTATCCAACTCCAAGAGAGTTTAGTTACAGTTTTAATGGACTATCAAGTGTATCATAATAGCCTAATATAAATCAATTAAAATTAAACCACTTCAGTGAAAACTGCCATATGGTAAAGTCTCCTATACTCAGGAATAGAGTCATAGATGGGGCATTGGATTTTTTCCAGTATACATTTCATAACAGGAGATTAAAGACAATCAAATCTTCCCTCACTTGAAAAAAAAATACTACTTAATGTATGTTTTAAATCTGAAGCACTGCTTTCAGATGTCAGAGTGGTCTTTATTCCCTGAGTACTTTTGGGGGGGGGGGAGTGGGAAGGGAATAGAGAAGAGGTTCTTGTCATTCTTCCTTCCTATTATGGTTTCCCTCTGGATTTCATTTCTTTTAAAAGTTAATTCTCAATCCAATGATCACTAAACCTTGTCTATAGTGACCTTCAGATCAACTGTATCACATCCAAACCAACAGTGTGACTTTTCTTTCTTTCTCTACTTGTTTCCTCTTCTCTTATATTTTCTTTCCTCTTTTTCTTTTGAAATGCATAATTAGCGAGCTCCACTATGCAGTCATAGGATAGATGGTGGCTGAAATAATGTTACTGACCTCTAATTCAACCAAGATTTATTAGTCATCTTCTGCAAAGCACTAAGCTAGGAGCTGTGGGGGGACAGGAGACATTATATCACACCTTGTCTGAATTATGAATAAAGCATTATTAAGCACTTACTATGCACAAAGTGCTGGGGATATAGACTGTTCTTGTTTTCAAGGAGTGTTTCAAGTATTCTAGCAGTGGAGACATATGGGAAGTTTCAGCAGCAAATGAAATGGTTCTCAGGGTGCAGTGGCAAATCAGATGTTGATATCTATTCTTTAATGTTATTTTCACAGATAAATGTTATTTTGAAATGCTATTTCACTGATAACATTATTTTCACTGACAAAATAGCAGGTTCTGATGTTGAATCATTTGATAGTGCCAAGGACTTTGGCTTTGGAAAACATCTTTCTTTACATTATTGTCATACTTGTGAAGATTGTTTTCCTGATCCTACTTATTTCATTTAGCTTCATTTCACATGTCTTCCTAAGTTTCTCTCTATTAATACATTCATTATTTTTTAAAATTAAAAAATAAGTTTTCACTATCTTATGTGCCACATCTTGTTTAGATATTTCCCAATCCATTTATGTTCCAACTTACTGGAACTATAAAGAATGATGCTAAAAACACAATGGTGTATTTAAGATACTTCTTTTTACGTTTGATGTCTTTGGAGTAATTCTTTTAATGGTCACAGATTGCTTATTTTCTCAAAGACCACCTTTTCAATACAAATGTTCTTCCAAAGATATTATGCAGCTATATATGAGGAAGTAATCTAACTTCTGAAGAATTAGCATTACAAATTACCTAAAAGTCAGAGAAAGATACATAATGGACATAAGTACAATATATGCTACCAATAATGATTTACACCTGAGATTTCATATAAATGATCTTAGCTTAGACATTGCATTGAAAAAGCACATGTACCGATCATGAAAGTAGAACAGATGGGCAGCCAGTGTGTAACATTGTTATCTCCAAGATGGTTTACCAAAGCCAACAAACAACAACAAAACAATGACCTCTGATATTTTGATATTAGGATTCTACAACTTCTGTGAGGCACTCTGAAGACAGGTTTCAGTTATCAAGGATAGAGCTTTCAAAGACTCCCAAACCATAAAGGATTTTGACCAAGACCTCAGGAATCTTGCAGCATAGTCTGTAAAATATGATTTCCTGCAAGCACTCTCACGGCCCAAGAGAACATCACACATGTATAAAGGATAATCCATACAGGAATGAAGCTATGCTGTTTTTCTGGCTTAAAGACATCTCACCTGACTCTTCTGCTCAGCCAATATACTGAAATTCCAGAATAACATGAAATATTTTCTCAGATATTTTGGCTTTCCTTGCTTTTATAAGTTACAAGTCATAAAAGAGAAAGGTTCTCAGTAGTCCATTGAGACTACTGGCAGCAGCACCTGCTCTCCTGCCCTCAGAGATTAACCCACTTGTTTCTCTGACTGTGGGAATATTTGGGTAGCTCTTCTAAGAGGGATTTCAAGAGAAATTGGCACAAGAATTGCACTGTGTGGAGGGGGCAAGGAGTAGTGACCTACATTAGTGAAGAAAGTACTCACCTATAATGAAATTACAGAACCACTAAAACATTTATAGTGTGCTTAAAGAGGCATTGAGGTAAAAAGATGAAAAATAATATGCTCCTTACCCTCAAAGCATTTACTGATATACAAATAAAACATGAGCAAAAGTAATTATAATAAAAGTTAGTGTGGCAAATATAGGAGGATGTTAATTAAGCAGGAGGAAAAGAACTTTCAGAGGGAGAGGAATCTTTTCCAGTTGCAGGGATCCAAGAAGGCCCTTGAGCTTCACCTCATAGGAGGGGAGGGATTTCTACAAATGTGGAAAGAAGACATTTTAACCATGGGAGGTGGCTAAGACAAATGTGCAGTGGCAAGAGGGGACAGAATGAACTGGAAAATGCTTAGACTCAAGAAAAGAGAAAATGAAACATAATAGTGTGAAAGGTGATATAAAAGGTAAAAGGAAAGTTACATTAGAGTCAGATATTGGAGGTCCTTGACTGCCATAAACATGAATTGCTTTTCTTTCAATCCAGGGCTTCTTAATGTGTAGTCCATGGAATTATCTCTTTTTATTAAAAATCGTTGTTGACTATATTTCAATACAACTGGTTTCCTTTGTAATATTACATACTTTATTTTATGCATTGAAAAGCACTATTCTGAGAATGAGTACACAGGCTTCATGTGACTGGCAAATGAATTTATGGCCAAAAAAGTTTAAGAGCCTCTTACACATGAAGGAAAGCCGATGAAAATGTTTGGGCAGAGACATTCATTGTTCAATTCAATTAAAATAATGTTCATATGTACTATATGTTTATGTATAAAAAGTAGTTTTACATATGAGAGATATATGGTATATGTGAAAATATGCATACATATGTATGTATGTTATATATGTGTATGTTTATGTGTACACAGTGGTACAAGACACTGTGGTCAGATGTCTACTTACTGTTCTGATATATACTGCATTCCATATCTTGCCTTTATGTATATCATTTTCATGGAGAAAAGATTTCACATCTGCCTCATACAAGTCTTAACTTCCTTCAAAACAGAGTTCAAGTGGCACCTTGTATAGGAGTCCTTTCCTAATACTTCATTTTTTAGTACTTTCTATATGGAAATTATTTTCTATATATTTTATATACTTACCTGTATTCATGATCTTTACTCAGAAGGCTACCACCCTAGATCAGACCTCAGTCTCTGTCTATTTCCAATCAATGTACCTTTCACCAATACCTAAAAGCCCCAATTTGAGGTACATCTTGAGACTGCAAACCAATGACTTAGCATAAAGAATATAGGGTTTTTTTCCAAAGGTAAAAAAAAAGATAAAAGATAAAAAATAATTTCAAATGGAAAACAAGTATGCTGAAGAAAAGCCATCAACATTTCAATCATTTCACACATGAGCAACAATGAAGAATGACTAACATTAAGTAAAGGAAGTATTATCCAATCATTCATTTTCCATTTACACTGAAAAGATGAGAAAATTGATGCTAATTGAAAGGTTTTGGATTACATGGAAGAAAATCTAATCATTAGTGATATCTTGATTTAATTTGAATTTTGGATATGGATGTTAGTTTTCTCTATATGGATTAAAATAAATTGATATAGAATAAATAGTATACATTACTTCTTGTTATTAGAGATGTCTATAGAATTCTTTCTATCTTATGTTATGTTATAGTCTATGTGAGAGAGAAAATTTTAATACCTGCTCAGATTTCTAGATGTCAGAATCCAAAAAAAGCCATGCTTGGAAAAAGTCATTTTTGTTTCCTGTTAAATTCAGAGTTTGGATTTGGTTTGGAGAATAGTCCATTATAAAACATCTCACTTCAATTTTAGCTATTTTATTTGGAAATTTCAAGAAAGTTGAGCAGATTCTCAAGATTGCTTTGTGCAGTCATTAATTATGCCTTCTGTCCATGAACTGACTCATCACCAGCAAATTTGTTAGTAGGTAGAAAAAAATCTTTAGCTGTGGTGATCACAATATTGGACCTGGGCCTGTCCTCATTCAATCTCATCTCAAAAACAAATGAAAAAGATAAACTATGAAATGATTTTTATTGTCCCAACAGGGACTTTTCACTGTTGTCTTAGTAAAACTTTACTGAATTGAATACTATGTCATCCTCTTCTGTTTTCACAAAGATCCTGGCAGAAAGGAAGAATGGTGGAATTAGGAATTGTTGTCCTTCTAAAGTGAGCTCCTGATCCAAAAAAACTGATATGTCCTAGAAAAAGGAGGCCATATCCATATCAATAGTATCACAACAAATCAAACTACAAGAAATATGTGGACAGAAAATAAGACGGGGTAATTATATTTTGGGACAATAAAGGAAAAGATATAATTTCTTTGTTGCATGGTACTCATATTTAAAGACTGAGAGAAAGGTCTGCAACATTTTGGGTTAATATTTTATAAAAGAATTATAAAAGTATGGACAAGAATTGCTCAGGATAAAAAAGTGTTGATGAATTGCTATGTGAACCAATGGAGAGATGAGACCATAGATGGATGGATGAGATCATGGCTCTGAGGCACTAACATGTGTCTTTCCCCTGGTATATAGACAGATAAGTTCACTGTGGTTTTCATAAGGGAGCTGAAATGCCAAATAAAACTGACTAGAATTGATTTGAGAAAACTTTTTCTTAGTTGTTTGCTTGGAGTTTAGACAAAGAATTCTTGGACAAAGAACACGTTATTAGTTACTATACTATAAATATGAAATAAAACAAAACTTTCATTTGGACTTAGGGGGAACTTTAAATCATAAAAATATTAATTAGGTTGGGAAGCTGAGAAGGAAACCATAATGAAAATGGAAATAATTTTCAAGTATACAACTTTAAACAATTTGAGTTAAAGGTTTTTTTTTCCTATTTTAAATCAAAGAAATCTGGACTTAAACACATTAGACAATAAAAGGAAAATTCTCAAGAATAAATATATTCTTTTCCTACCATGCTCAGACTCAATTCAGAATGCACTACCAAAATAATCATATAGCATGGACAATTCAACAATTAACCCATGGTAGTGGGTTTTGCCAGTATTTTCATTTCACAGATGGCAAGTGAAGGCGTAAAGTGAAGCAAATCAAGCAATGACATATTAAAAAAAACTGTAGAACTCTGATTCTTGTTCCATATTCTTTTCTATCATTAGGCACTGATTCCTCCCACTTTTAAATAAATCTTAAACACAATGAGATAACTCAGGGGGAGATAAAAAATAATTGTTTACCACTTTGAAAAAGAATAAAAGCATTAGGCAAATTTGGAATGTTTCTCTTAAAATTCTCTCAGGTACATAATAATGCATCATTTTCCAGATGTGTGATGGATGAATGATATCTCACAAAAATGAAAATATAGGGCATTTTCCATGACCATTTGTCATCACAATCAAATGCGACAGCATTTCTCATGGTATTAGTTACTCTAGGTAACTACCAGATCTCTTTCCTACATAAGAAACCTTTCCATTCCTGATCCATGAAGGCAATGATGTACCAAGTGTTTTTTGTCCAAAGAGACAAGTGGTAACAGAAAGGCAACATGAAGACTAAGGGAAGATTCAAGCCCAAATCATTTAGTTTTGAAACTATGGAATTAATACATTACCAATTTCCAAACAGTCAAGTATTTTTTGTAGTGCTATAAACTTGACTAACATTAAGCTAATAAAATAGGTTTAAATATATGCCCTTCTTTTATTGTTTTTAAATGCTGTTAGGAAATTCTGGTTTTTCTACTTCAAAAAAAGAGCACCACAAGTTGAAAAATAAAATGTACTGATATTTGGCAGATTTCACATGGATCCTGTTCTTCAGTTAAAAAAATTGTTTTCAAGAGTAATTAGCCTAAAATCCTTTGTATACAAGCAAATTATACATTCATTATTCTGGTATAGAAAGCACATTCCTAATGCTGGTTATATATTAAAATATACATGGAAGACCATGAAGCTGAATAGCCCATTTGTTGTGTAGATTTTATTAAGTGTTCCTTAATTTTGATTATTCCTTCTAATTTCAGAAAAGACAGGACAGATATATTTAATCTTTGAAACATAGTCACATGGATATTCCTGTACATAGATGTACTTAAAAAAAAGAGGGAGTTCTCCTAGTTAATTCTTAACAAGCATTTCTTACTGCCTTAACTACCACTTTCCTCTTTCCCTCCTTCCCTCATGGAGTCATAAAGCCCTGCCCCCCCTCTTTTTTTCTCTGATTCCATTGTGCTGAGGTAATATTTTTGGAGCAATGTTTCGATCCACATTTCTCATCTTCTAACATAAAGGTTATCAAAACTCTGAATAAAAGTGAACTTTGAAGGGTTCAGTTACACTCTCTACCATTTTGAGGGAAAGGCCAGGAGTCTCACTCTGAAATATCTGATCCCAATCTTTTCCAATAAACTTTCTGGTCATACAATAGAGATCATTATATACAGACACATGACATATTATACAAAGTAATAATACATATATACACATATGCATATTAACATATATATTTGCAAGTAGTAATCTTGGTCTCTAAACCTGTCTGGAGTTTCAAATGTATACACATTTAGAAATAGTAAACATACTGTATAGAAGACACTCACAAAGAATTCAGATTTATTTAGCCAGCTTTCCTGTGTTTTCTGCCTTATAGCAATGGGGAATTTCCTTTCTATAAGACTAAAATTCAAAATGTATTTATGAGGAGAAAAATAAACACTATTTACCATGACATCCTGACATAAACTGTATTAAAATTACTATTCAAAATGTCCAAAAAGGACAGTTTCTTTTTTTGTTAAGTTGGCACACTGTGGACTGCTGTGCACTTTAAAAAGAAGTTAATGTTAAATTACTTAATGTCACTTGTATCTTTTAAAACATTTTTAGAATTTCAGAGGTCAAAAAGAAAAGGACACAGTTCACATGAACAGATAGTTCATTGTAATTCTCAAGACAGGAATGCAAAGGATCGAAACCTATGAGCACTTCTCCTGTGCTCTCTACCTATTGGGAAATGAACATCCAACAAAAAGGCCCAGCTGGTTATCCTTCCCTATAGCTGTGGCCACACTGGTATTTCCAATATCAGAAAAATGTCACTCACAGGGAGAATCAAGAACAGAAGGTGAGCCTAATTACAGGATGTCCCATTAAAGTTCATGGGATGGTTGAACAAGTGTAATTCTTATTTTCAAAAGGCAAATTGGATATAAGCTTTCAGGAGCCTCCATCAGATTTCCTGAAGTTGGTTTAATAGCAGTCTCTGAAACAACTAAGTCAAACGTGCACTCAACTGAATGGAACCTTCTCCCCATGCTTCCCCTGCCCCCTAAACCAATGGCTCACACCTCTTCCCAAGGCTCACATCTCTAATACCACAGGGGCAGCTAAAAATCAGAGGACACTTGCTGGACTAGGCTGACCAATCTCAGAGGGTTCCCCCTCCCCTCACACACACACCCCCTTCCAGATACTTCTTGTTAACAGCTTGAGGGCGTTCAATCAGCACAGCTTTGATCTCGGCTGGAACTATAATTATTTAACATTGTTACAAGGATTTCTATAATCCATCCCACCATTAAATCCCTTTTACACCCTCATCTTCTGAAGCCTAATCTGCATTTCGACACTCAGTTTGTCTCTTCAGCTAGTTTCACAAGGCTCAGGCATTCTCCAACATGCAGACCCGAGGTGAGTTCTTTTTTCCCCCTTCCTCTAATGAAATCTATTTTTTTCCTTTTTTCAAATTGAAAGCTGCAGAAAGGTCTCATACACTGGCTACCTTTTGATGAAACAGCTATACAACATCAATATAATCCACCATCCTTGGCAAACTTCCTTCCAATTCACAGAATTAATTTTCTCAGATCTTAAAAATTAAATTATTGAGAGGCATATATATATATATATATATGTATGTGCACACTCGCATACATGTATATACATGATTATGTGTTTAAGAACAGACAAGACAAAGGTCGGCAAGGGCTGTCAATCCCTTTTAAAAGAGATAAAAATAGGGACAGAGCCAAGGTGGCAGGGTAAATGAAGGAACTTGCTTGAATTCAGCCCATTTACTTCCAAAACCTGTAAAGATGACTCTCAACAAATTTTGGAGCTACAGAACCCACGAAATGACAGAGTGAAATAAACGTCCTCCTGCAGGCAGACATTCAGGCTGACGGGGAGAGCTATCACACGGGGCTGGGAGCTGAGCGCTGTCTCATGTGGGCTGTGCTAGCTGAGACCAGCACCCCAGACCAGGCCAGAGCAGACCTCAGGGGACGGAATCACTGGCAGCTGTGGGAGTTTCCAGACTTCTCAACTTATAGACACCAAAGAGAAAGTAAAAGGTTAGTGGTGAGATTGTGTTGGACCTGGATGAGAAAAGAAGGCGGTCCAGCCCCTATACCTGGGGCGGCAGTGGCTGCTTCCAGAGCTCCAGGCTCACATATGGGACAGTTGGGGGCGGGGGTGGAGGTAACAAGGAGATGATTACAGGGCAATTGCAGGAATCTCTTTGCTGGTGCTGAGGCAGGATTCTCTTGCTTTGCCCTGCTTGGATCCAGGTCAAAGTGTTGGGTGGTGTTTTGGGGGTGAGAAGGAACGCTGGTGTGACAGAGCTTGTGGTGGCTGTCTAGAGGTAATCCTCTTTACAATTCTTTTTTTTTTTTTTTGCTTTTTGGAGGGCAGTTGGGGTTAAGTGACTTGCCCAAGGTCACACAGCTAGGTTTT
>CM053594.1:106520960-106553460 GCA_028646575.1 Pseudocheirus occidentalis
GATTTGAACTCAGGTACTCCTGACTCCAGGGCCGGTGCTCTATTCACTGCGCCACCTAGCCGCCCCTCCTCTTTACAATTCTGAGGCAAGTACCTAGAAGTTGCTCTGACAACTCTGTGCAAACCCTGAGAAATTTGGGACACAGCACTCTCCACTCTGGAAGCCAAGTTCTACCATGGCAAAAAGCTCAAAAGCCAAGAAACTGGCTGGGAAAATGAGCAAAAAGAGGAAAAGAAATCAGAGTATAGAATAATTCTTTGGTGACAAAGAAGAAAGAAACATAGAACCAGAATTAGACAATAAAATCATAACTCTAGCACCAAAGCTGCCAAGAAAAATATGAACTCACATGCCATGGAGGAGCTCAAGAAGGATACTGAAAATAAAATAAGTAGAGGAAAAATTGGGAAGAAAAGTAAAAGTAATGCAAGAAAATCATGAAAACAAGTCAACAGCCTGCTAAAGGAGACCCCCCAAAATACTGAAGAAAATAACATCTTAAAAAAATAGACTAACTCAAATGTCAAAAGATGTCTCAAAAGTCAATGAGAAGAATGCCTTAAAAAGCAGAATTGGTCAGATGAGAAGGAAGTTCAAAAGCTCACTTAAGAAAATAATTGCTTCAAAATTAGAATGGAGCAAATGGAAGCTAATGACTTTATGAGAAATCAAGATATTATAAAACAGATCCAAAAGGATGAAAAAATAGAAGACGATGTGAAATATCTCATTGGAAAGACCATTGACCCGAAAAATAGATTCAGAAGAGATAATTTAAAAATTATTCGACTACTAGAAAGCCATGATAAAAACAGGGTCTAGATATTATCTTTCAAGAAATTATCAAGAAAAACTGTCTGAATATTCTAGAACCAGAGGGTGAAATACAAAGTAAAAAATCCATCAATCACCTCTTGAAAAAGATCCCAAAAACAAAACTCCTAGGAATGTTATAGCCAAATTCCAGAGCTACCATGTCAAGAAGAATATTGCAAGCTGTCAGGAAGAAACAATTTGAGTATTGTAGAAACACAATCAGGATAACACAAGATCTAGCAGCTTCTATATTAAGGGATGGAAGGGCTTGGAATATGATATTCTAGAGGTCAAAGGAGCTAGGATTAAAAACAAAATCACCCACTTACCCAGAAAAATTGAGTATAATACTTCTGGGGAAAATACAGATATTCAATGAAATAGAGGACTTTCAAACATTCTTGATGAAAAGACCAGAGCTGAACAGAAAGTTTGACTTTCAAATAGAGGAAGCAAAAGAAGAATGAAAAGGCAAACAGGAAAGAGAAATCATAAGGAACTTATTAAAGTTGAACTGTCTACATTCCTAAGTGGAAAGACAATATTTGTAACTCATGAGACTTTTCTCAGTATTAGGATAGTTGAAGGCAATATATATTTATATATGTATATATATATATATGTATGTATGTATGTATACATGTATATGTATATATGTATGTATATATGCATGTTATATATACATATATGTATGTACATATGTGTGTATGTATACATAGAGGGAACAGGGTGAGTTGAATATGAAGGGATAATATCTAAAAAATAAAATTAAGAGGTGAGAGAGTAACATATCGGGAGAAGGAGAAAAAGAGAGCTAGACTAGGGTAAATTGTTCCACATAAAAAGAGGCAAGAGAAAACTGTTATAATGGAGGGGAAGAGCAAGAAAGTGAAAGGCAATGAGTCAACCTTACTCTCATTGAATTTGACTTAAGGGGGGAATAACAAACACAATGAACTGGGTCTCTTACCCTACAGTGAAGTAGGGGGGAAGGGGACAATATGGGGGAGATGATAGAAGGGAGGGCAGATTGGTGTGGGAGTTGTCAGAAGTAAATACTTTTGAAAAGGCATGCGGTTACAGGAGAAAATAGAATAAATGGGGGGAGGGATAGTATGGAGGGAAATATAGTTAGTTTTTCACAATATGACTTCTATGGAAATGTTTTGCATAACAACACATGTACAACCTATATTGAATTGCTTGTCTTCCCAGTGGGGGTATGTGAGGGGGGAAGATGGGAGAGAATATGGAATTCAAAATTTTTAAAACACATTTAAAAATTGTTTTTATGTGCAACTTATAAATAAAGTATACAGGCAATGGAATATAGCAATCTGTCTTGCCCTACAAGACAGTAAGTGTGAAGGGGCTAAGAAAGGGAATGGGATGGGAATATAAGAGAAGACAGACTGGGGAAAGGGGTAATCAGTATGCTTGCTATCTTGGGGTGGTGTAGGGGAGAGAACAGGAGAAAATTTGGAATTCAAAATCTTTTGGAAATGAATGTTGAAAACTAAAAATAAATAAATAAATTCTGGTATAATTAAAAAAAAAGAAATAATATCCCCAGAACATAGCACAGAGCCCAGAACATAGCAGGTGCTTAATAAATACTTTACTGATTGAAAAAAATCAAATATAAAAATAGAACAGATCTGCTTGATTTGCTCTTCTCAGATGGGGAGGCAGTGTGGTACAGTGGACAGAAGTTAGCCCGAGGTCAAGAAAAGCTGGGTTCAAGTCAGGTATCTGACATGTATTGTTTTTGTGACTCTGTGCAACTCACTTAATATCTTATTGCTGCAGACTACTCTAACAGTAGAAGGTACTGGGCTGTAGCAGTAGAGTGAGTTTCCTCCTCTTAGAGTTCCCTATATCAATGAAATCTCATATCCAGGTTTTTAATCCCTTTAATTTCAGATGGTGGTCTGGACAGAGCTAGATTTGTCATGAAATAGAAAAACTTCAAGAGGATCCAAATACAAGACCAATATAGAGTGGAGTCTTTCATGAAGAGTTTAATAAAAGAAAAGTCAGTTGAAGGGGAGGCAGGAAATAGCCTAAAGGGAATACATGAAGAGAAAAGAAAAAAAAATACATGAAGTGTCAAGAGGCAAAAAGGGGCAAAAGGGGAAATGTGAAAAATTGCAAGTCAATCCAAAGGATGCTGTAATATTCCAAGAAGAAACAGAAATGATTAGAGAACCAGAATCATCACACAGGGGAGGAAGTAGTTCAAACTTCCAGTCACTTGCTTTTGCATATATGGTTTCCACGGGAGTTTCAGCATTTTAAATAAAATTGTTATTTGATTTTTTTTTCAACAGGAACCCTTACGTTTTGAAATATGTGAGATATTAGAGCTGAAACCTGGGGAAAGAATGGAGCTCTATTTGTAGACAAGCTGCAAAGTGATTGGAATCTAACTTACTTGTTGGAATTACACAAGTAGAAAGGTACGTCCGTGAAAAATAATCTTTGCTCATTCTTTCCTTACCAGAGAAGAAGCCACAATATTTCAGGGAGGTCTAAGCACTTTATTTGGTCACATAGGTTGAGTCTACACAGTATAAAAAAGGAGTGAAGAGAGTCTTCCCTTTCATTACTACAGAAATAAGTACACATCCCTAAGGTCTAGGAATGGAAACTTTGAACTATGCTATTTGATTTCCTTGTCTAGTATATGATCACCAAATATTTGATTATGCAATGTCCTCTCTTGGCCGAACTACTAGCCTCCAAAATAATACAGCTGATCTGATTTTGTTTTTATGACCACAAGAGGAAAAAGTCTCCCAGATAATCATTTTTCTTTCTTCCTTTTTTTTTAACTTAAACAATCTTCCCTTTTATTTTTTAACCATTTGTAAAATAAAAGTGAAGGAGTGCATAGCATTAAGGAAGATGACATTAGAAAAACTTTTGTTGTTGTTGCTGGTCTTCTCAAGTGTATAAAATCTATTAAACAAAAGAAAGAAATGTGGTGCCTTTCTTAACCCATCCTAAATAGATTTACCATTGCTCTGGCCACTCAGAACTCACAATATGCTCAGATACAAGTTTTAAGCAGCAATTTAAATTATATTTTAATTCTCTCCAAATAATGCATAGCAACCTTTTTTTTGGAGAGTCTGCAATGCCTCCAGCTCTTGTAGTGATGTCTATGTCACCATTTGTTTGAACTAGGGTCTCCTTAGTTCATTGCTATCTTCATATCCTAGGTTAGCCTGCTAGAACTTTTTTGCCCTTAATTTTTTGCCCTGAAAAATATTGTGAGTAAAGAGTATCTGACACTTATGCTGACAAGTGAGTATCCTACTTGTTCCAAATAGTAAAAGAACCCTTTTAAAAAATATTTCTTTATAAAACCTCAACTGAACAAAAGGTTAATTAAATTCTGATTAATAAATGAGAGCTCCCTATATTTGCATATTATTTTAAGATGTTAGTAAAGCATTCTCACAAAATTCTGATTAGGCAAAGAGAATTTGAGGCTGACAGAACCTTAAATAAAATATAAATACTTATAAGTAACACATCTCATGCTGTGAGATTCTTGTCCCTCTTTTCCTATAGATGGAACTAGATGAGACAGTAGGTAATACTGGATCAGGAGTCAGGAAGACGTGAGTTCAAATGTTGCCTTAGATGCTAGCTCTGTGATACTGGGAATGTTATTTAATCTCTGATTCAATCTCCTCATTTATAAAATTGAGGTAATAATAGCACCTACTAAGATAAATTGAGATATTTGCAAAGTTCTTTGCAAACATTTGCATGCTATATAAATGCTATTGTTTAGTAGTTTCCGTTGTGTCTGACTCCTTGTGACCCCATTCAGGGTTTTCTTGTTAAAGACACTGGACTTGTTTGCCATTTCCTTCTCCAGCTCAATTTACCGATAAAAAACTGAGGCAAAGTGACTTGCCCATGGACATACAGCTAGTAAGTATTGGAGGCCATATCTGACATCAGGAAAATTAATCTGCCTGACTCCAGGCCCAGCACTCTATCTACTGTGCCACCTAGCTGCCCTTATATGAATGCTAATGATTATTGTTAAAGATGTTAAGTGACTTACCCAAGGTCAGAGAGGAAGCATTTAGATGAGAAAGGACTTGAATCTGGGTTCTCAAACACAAAATTCCATTCTCCTTCCACTATACCATACTGCCCTCCATGCCATCTGGGTACTCCCTAAGTATCACTAAAATGATACCAATTAAGTCCCATGGATAATTGGTGACAGAGCTGAAAATAGAACCAGATCGCTGACTCTATAGCCTCAGCCTCCTTGCCTGTCAAATTCTTTGTCTCTTAAATGAATGGTGGAGGTTCATCAGGGATCTGTGCTTGACCCTAAGCTACTTAGTATATTTTGTCAATGACTTGGATAAATATACAGGAGACACACTTATAAAATTTGCAGATTACAAAAAGCTGAAGGTGGGGGAATTGGAGATGGTTAGCACATAAAATTTTTAAAAAAAAGATTCTGACAGACATTTTAAGCTAAATATAATAAGATGAAACTTAACAGGGATAAAAGTAAAGTCTTACTCCAAGCTTCAATCACCTTTCAAGTAGGAGATAGGGAAGGCTTGGCTTGACAGCAGTCCATTGAAAAATGATGTGGTAGAAAGGGGGAGCCTTCTTAGATAAAATGCCAGGTCAGGTCACCGAGCATCAACAGTGTGGTATGGTAGTCAACATTGGGTATGCCCCAAAAGTTAATAAAATTATAAATGGCTTTGAAAGAGGCATCATATCAAAGTCAGCAAAGGCATTAGTACTGCCTGTACTGTACCTTTCTCAGCCTGTAAAATGACAATAGCTAGTATTTGTATCACATTGTAAAGTTTGCATAGATATTGTTCACCCATAAGTATCTAGGTATATCTATATAACGTATGTCTATATATACACATATACAGTCACCAAAGTCTTGTTGCACTTTTAATCTATTTAAACTCATTACAACTTAAAACTGCACCAACTCGTAGGGAACACAGTGTTTCTTTCATTTGATGCTCAGAATAGTCAATAGCAGTAGGTTAATGATACTATTATCCTCATGGTATACAGCTGCAATAACAGAGTCAGTAAATTTCTGAGGTAGAATTTGAACTTGGGTCATTCTGATTTCCAATGCTGAAACTCTAGCCATTATGACACTCAGGGATCTCATGATGATGCTCATTTCTGGGTGCTATATTTTAGAAAAGACGATCAGTTAAACTAGAAAATACCCAGAGGAGGGTAACCAGGATGAGCTCATACAATATGAAGACTGGTTGGAGAAACTTAGAAGTTGAGCATGGAGAAGGGTAGATTTAGTTTGGACATGGCATCGATCTTTCAGTACTGGAAAAAGATTTCATACAGAACGAAAATTATAGTTGTTCTTTATGTTCTCAGAGGGTGGCATTTGGTGCAATAGACTGAAGTTACAAAGAGGTGGATTTAGGCTTGATATAGGAGAAAATAAAACTTCCAAACAAATGGAATTATTTAAAAGTACAATGAGGCTCCTTGGAAGAGAAACAATTTCTCTTTATTAGAGATCATCAAAAACGATCTAGATGTTCCCTTGTTCACTTGTGTTCTAGAGGTTTTCATATGGGTTGGGATAGATGGTGCAATTCTGAAGTTCTTTCTGGGACAATGATTTTGTAACCAAATGAGTACTGACAGTTTCTTCTGGCTCTAAATTCTATAATACTATGATATGACTCCCAAGCAGGGCTTTTTCAACTAGAATAAGCTAAGACAATGGCATATAACATTTGACAGAAAATTAGAAGGCAAGACAACAGAAGAGGTGAAACTTGATGAAGGAGGGATGAATTCAAATTATAAAAGGAGCACTGGGCTGCACTCATCTTAATGAGTTCAAATCTGGCCTCAGTCACTTACTAGCTGTGTGACCCTGGACAAATCACTTAACCATGTTTGCCTCAGTTTCCTCACCTATAAAATGAACTGGAGAAGGAAATGTCAAGCCACTACAGTAACTTTCTCAAGAAAACACCAAATGGGGGCATGGAGAGTTGGAGATGATTGAAAATGACTGAACAAGAACAAATAGTTTTAAAAATATTTCATATCTAAATATTCCGTAACAATTATTTCCCCAGAATAACCCCAAGAGGAAGGATGACCAAGTACCACTTTCCCTACTTTACAGATGAGAAAATTTAGGATCAAAAAGTTTAAGTTCCCTGGGTTTGATCATATAAGTTTCACGAATAGGATATGAACCTAAATCTTGACTCTGAACTCTAAATTAATTTTCCAAGTATTAGAAAAGAACATCAGTTTGAGGTAATACGTTGTGGAGGAAAAAGTTTCATATACCACAATAGTCACTGAGGGCATTATATTATAAGAGAATATCCTGTGTCTGATGTACCTAACTGTAATAGAAAGAGCTAATATTTTTATAATGCTTACTATTTACCACTCACTGTGCTAAATTCTTTACACTTATTATCTTATTTTATCCCCAAAATAACCAAGGAAGGTAGCTGATATTCTTATCATCCCCATTTTACAGATGACAAAACTAAGGTAAACAGAGGTTAAGTGACTTCCCAGGGTAAGGCAGCCAGTAAATTTCTGGGACTGAATTTAAACCTGATAAAACATCTGAGTCTTCCTAATCCCAGACTTGGTGCTCCATCCACTTCACCACCTAGCTGTCTAATAGTTATGACTGTGAACAACTAATAGGAGAAAGGTGCTTGTAATTCTTCCTAGAAGCACCTTTTCCCTATCAAACGACAACAACAAAAAATGGAGAGTAATTAAATAATGTTAAGAACACTGCTTAATAAGTCAGAGATTAATTATTCATTTAAGAAGGATAACCATCAAAACCAGAAAAATGTAAAGTTTTACGGTTACACTGAATAAGTCATTCTTTGCTAATTGCAACTACAGATGAGACATTAAAAAATAGCATGTGGGGGTCTTAGAATTATGATTTTTAAAAAGAAACAACAAGTTATATAGGATTAAGTTACGCTTAGAACCCACAAATTATAATAAACAATAACCTAACCTAAGTAGTAGGGTTTAGAAGATAATAAAGGTTATTAGTTGTAATCATTTTTTTAAATACAAAGAAAACAACATCAGTGAGGTAGAGAGATAAAATAACAGTGTAACAGATGGCAAATGCTACAAAGGGGAAAGTTTTCATGCTAATAATGGCCAGATTGTAAGAAAATGTAAAGACGAGGCCAGTACTAGATGCCTAGAGGGAAAGCTGTAAATGTTCATAGAAATTGAGACCATGATCCATAACAGAATTTATAACCTCAATGAAAATGCCAACTGTTTTTCTCTTATTTCAAGACCTATCATTCACTTTCTTCTAAAATAGACAAGAAATCATTTCATTCACTCTCTTTTCTTGATTTTAATAGCATATAAAGTTTCTGGTTTTGGTTTCTTGAAAATTAATGTCTCTATGAGTATGATGATGTGAATCCTTGAGGTCTACAGTACTTTACAAGAATTATTCAGATAAAAATAACTGTATTACTTGTTTCATGTAAGAAACATTGAGTTCTATCATTATTTAAGGTATTATATCAAGCACAATTTCAATTTTACTACTTGAAAGTACCTGATGACCCACTTCATGAAAATTTACCTAAAACAATTCTTGTTTCCTAAAAAGGAAAAATTTAATAATTTTCAAATGAAAATTGTTTAAATATAATCTATCAAGTATCAAAGCAAACATATGTCGAATTACCAATTTTCAAATATATCATTATATGATACAATGTGGTGGCATTGTTAATAGCTCTCTGCCCCCGGTGTCAGGAAGACTTAAGTTGAATTCCAGTCTCAGATGCTCACTAGCTGTGCACAAGCCACTTAATCTTTGTCTGCCTCAGTTTGCTCATCTACGAGATAAAAATAGAACCTATCTCTTTGGGTTTTGAGGAAGATTAGATAAGATATTTATAAACTACTTCAAAAACCCTTTAAACTTCCATAAAAGTATTAGTTATTAATAATTAGATAATAATAAGTCATGGTCATCTCATATTAGCTTTAAGCTTTATGAGCTGCTAAAATAATTTCATTCCACTTTCCAAATTGAAAAACCAATTTTTATGGGAAATCAATTTTGCTACACTGAATGTAATTACTATTTCTAATTAACAAATAACTTCAGTTTTACTCAAAAAGTCTCCCCCATTTTTTTCTTTTTGGAGTGGGGGAGGCAGGCCAATTGGGGTTAAGTGACTTGCCCAAGGTAACACAGCTAGTACTTATTAAGTGTCTGAGGTCAAATTTGAACTCAGGTCCTCCTGACTCCAGGGCTGGTGTTCTATCCAATGTGCCATCTAGCCACTGCCCCCATTTCTTTTCAAATGAAAAATTTATTTTATAAAAAACTAATACATAAGAATTTTGGTGAAATAATAGTATACACCAACCCTCAGTTGTCTCGAAGGAAAAGCAACAAGAATA
Source organism: Pseudocheirus occidentalis (assembly GCA_028646575.1). Classification (NCBI taxonomy): domain Eukaryota; kingdom Metazoa; phylum Chordata; class Mammalia; order Diprotodontia; family Pseudocheiridae; genus Pseudocheirus; species Pseudocheirus occidentalis. The sequence goes on from CM053594.1 coordinate 106,530,273, forward strand.
ATGAATTTAAAATAACTTGCAACATTTATAAATCATTTTAAATTCAGCATCTAAAGAAATTAAAAATTTAAAAATAAACATAACATGATTGCATCAAAGATTCAATTAATAAAGATTAATAAAATTCCAACTTCAAATCAAATAGTGATTTTTATACAGCTTATCAAATTGGGACTTCTTTTTCTTTACGGAATTGCTGTTTCTTCAAAAAGTTCATGGTTTGTCATGTTTTTTAAGATTATGCTATTGCCACTTTCCCTGTCTCAGCAGTTAGAGTTTAAATGGTAAATGTAAAAGCAGTTTATTCCAGGACAGAATTTTTTTTTAAGTTGAAAATAGATTTTCTCCCCTAATCATGTTTTCTTAAAGTTCTTTTTTTCCTTTTATATTTAGAGAGAATTTTGCATTCATCAGTTAGAGTTTATGTTTCAGATTGTGAGAATTCATTTTCTGCCTAAGAAGTCAGTGGGTATGTCTGCCTCTGCTCACTGAGGCTATGCTTCAGATATCAAGGTATTCACTGATAGACCATTGGTCATACAGAATAATAAACACCTGAGGGGTGATTTTTATTTTAATAAAGATATTGAATAAAATATGTTAAAGATTTTATGATGATCAAAGTCTAACTTGCTTTTTTGGAAAGAAGTTGTTGAATTCTATATAATAATAATAAAGAAGCCAGGCCCTAAAGAAATCACACTTCCCTGCCTTCTTTGGGAGAAGGTATGGGGTTCTGGATGCAGAGTACAGCATTTGTTATTCTATCCATATGATGTATTGGTTAGTTTTAATGAACTGCTTTGTCTTCATTTAAAAAAACTTCATCATAGGACAGTTTGGAAGAGGAGGGGAGAGAGATATAAACTAAAGTGCAAACACAGAAGATATAATTTTTGAAAATAAATTTTATACAAAATTACAAAACAAATTTGGAAAATCTTATGGACTCATTCTATCAGTTAAAAATAAACTAAAAAAATTTAAAATTTTTAATAATTAAAAAAATTTTAAATAAACTATTTGCAGTGGAAATTCAACAAAAAAAGTGGAATAAAAAAGAAAAAATAACAGTTGTCAATATTTACATAAATAATTTACTTAATATTCAGAAAAGAATAGTGGAGTAATGCATTTAAAGATAGCCTTAAGACAGGATTCTGGGAAGATGGGGAGTAGGTTAGAAAACTCCAAGCTCTCAAGATTTTCCCCCACAAAAGAGTTAAAATAGCACCTTAGGGCAAACAAAGTGTGGATGGAAATAAGTAAGAATAGGGGCACAATCCAATCTTCCTGGGACAATTTGAAAAGATCATAAGAAAACATCCCAGGATGAGGTTTGGTCCCCAAGAAAAGTAAACACCTCCAGGCAGGGTTCCATTTTAATTAGAAGTGGCAAGCCTTTTAAACAATTAGCAGTATGTCCTGGGGTGAGTTGGCTTGGGAGGCTGCCTGAGCCCCAGCCACAGGAACTTTTAGCCGGGAGATAGTGATAGGAGTTGGATGTCTGAGCCTGGAAATATCAAGGGAACCTCTGTTGGCCAGACCCAATTGTTCTGCAAAGAGCAAAGAGCAGCAGATGTGAGAAGGAACCAGCACATGCCTGGTGAGTACAGAAGCAGTGGTGCAGAAAGCCCCTGGCTATGGGCACTTATAGGAGGTTAGAGGTTTTGCTTGGGTTCCAAGATACAGAGGAGAAGTTTAGAACTGGGGGAAGATGCACCATTTCTCATACTCCAGGGCTAGAGGTAATTACAAAAAATTACGTTATTACCACAAAAAATGCACAGGCAAAAGAGAAAATATCCAACCATAGAAAGCTCCTATGGGAATAGAGATGGCCAGAGTTCATCTTCAGAGGAAGATACTGAAGTAAAGAAAGTCCCAAAGAGTAATATCAAATGATCATCTATCCAAAAATAATTCACAGAAGATCTTTAAAAAGACTTTAAAATCAAATGAGAGAGATGGAGGAAAAATTAAAAAAGAAAATAAGAATGAACCAAGAAAAACAAGAAGGGTGAGAAAGGAAAGTCAAACAATTAGAAAATGAGATCCAGAATCTTAAGGAAGAAAATGATGCCCTGAAATTAGAACTGGGCAAAGTGAAGGCAGTGAAATTATATTTAAGCAAAATATGCATAATGAAAAAATAGAAAAGACAATGAAGCATCTTATAAGAAAAAAACATATTTAGAGAATAGATCAAGAAGAGAAAACATAAAAATAACTGGACTAAGTGAAAGTTATCATCAAAAAAAGAATCTTGATACAATAATACAAGAAATAAAGAAAATTATCCTGAAGCATAACAAGGGGCAGGGGGCAGTAGAAATAGAAAAAAAGCCATCAATCACCACTTAAAAGAGATCCTATGGGGAAAACTCATAGGAATATCATACTCAAATTCTAAAACTCCAATTCAAGGATAAAATATTAAAAACATCAAGATTAAAACAATTCAAATATCATGGTGGCACAATTTGAATTACATAAGACCTAACAGCAAAGATATTAAAGACCTGCAAGTCTTGGAACACAACATATCAAAGAGCAAAAGAACTGGGTTTCCGCCCCAAAAACAACAATTATGAACTAATGTTGTAAATCTCCCTTGAGACTTATTAGGGGCAAAATTTCTGACTTTTAATGACCAAATCCTTTAACCTGCATACCTTACAAAGTTAAGTGTTATCTAGAATGAAAAAAGTGGACATTTGATAAACTCTTAGACTTTCAAGGCTTTGTCAAAAAAAAAAAATCCTGAACTTAGCAGAAGATTTGAGCTACAAGAACCAAGAGAAATATAAAGCACATACCAAAGATTCATTATAAGGATTCATAAGGACAGACTGTTTACTTTTTAAATATGTATAATGCAAAAATGTATGTCTAAGATTCTTACTGATAATTGAGTAGCTCATAAGAAAGACTGGGGTAAATCTGAGTATTATATGCATTTTAAAAGTAAAACCATTTAGAAATAGATAAAAAGAGTAATTATTTTATAAGACTGAGGTGCAAAAGAAAGAATCAGAAGGGATTTAAGAGGGAGCAATATATGTATATTTAGAAGAGTATAAAAGCCTTTTAAATTCAGATGAAATAAATGGTATGGGTATAGAGAGGGGGAGAGGATAATGGAGGGATCTTTATAGGACAAGGTGAGGGAACAGGTGAAAAGGGGTATAGAAGGGTGTTTAGATTTATGGGAATGGGAGGATAGTAGAAGGATCTTTGGAGGGGAGTAGGCAAGTAATAGGAGGGTAAGGGAGTGGACATAAGTAAAGTAGAGGAGGCAGGAGGATGGGAAACAAGAGATATGCACAAACATAAAAACAAAGATCAGGAGTAGAGTATGTTTGGGAAAGTACATGTCTACATATGAATGTATATATGTTTATGTATATGAGTGTATATATATAAAGAAACATATCTAAAGTTTATTGTACCCTTTGGGGGGAAGGAAAAAAGAACAAAGTGAACAAGTGCACAGAAAAGAACAAAAGAAAACTTACCAGGAAGCAACAAAAAAATGGACAATTCTCAACACAACGCATATTATTTATCATACAGGCTTTTTTGAAATGAAAATTTATTGTTACATATTCTTAATCCTGTTTTATGTTCTGCTATGCACAGGACATGCTTTTTCTTCTTTCTTTGCATTTAAGTTTCAATATTTAAGTTTATGACATGTTTTTGTTTCTTTTCTCTATTCTCTATTTGTGTTCTGGCCCTCAAGTCTAAAATGAAAAATAAATAAATAAAGCCTTGAGTCCAAGAAAACCTGAATTCAAGTGTTGCCTATGACGCACATTGTATGACACATGCTGTGTGGTCATAACCCCATCACCTAATCAATGCTCTCCACAAATTTCTTGGAGAAAAAAAAGCTGCCAACCTAAACTGGTAGAAATAATTTCATCATTTGCAAAGTTCTTATGCCAACGAAATCACTGGTTTTGTCTCCAAGCCTAATCCATATTTTGTTGGATGTAAGTATAATAATTTAAGCAGATATAAGTAAGCATAAAATCAGGCAGATAAAGATGATGGAGCTTAATAAGCATGTATAATTCTGATAAGATATTATCTGTGCTTTATGTAGAGACTAATGAAAGAATAAAATTTATGGTAATTGCATGCATTCTAATATACTTACCTTTTCTATAGGATGTAAACCATCAGCTCTCAACTTTTAAAATTTAAAAATAATGAAGGTGTCACAGTGGATACACTGTTGGATCTTAAGTCAGGAAAATTCACCTCTCCAAGTTAAAATCTGGCCTCAGACATTTACTAGCTGTATGACCCTGGGCAAGTCACTTAACCATGTTTGCCTCCAGTCCTCATCTGTAAAATGAGCTGGAGAAGGAAATGGTAAACAACTGCAATATCTTTGCCATGAAAGCAACAACTGGAGTCAAGAGGAGTCAGACACAACAGAAAGTACTGTATATTCTCCTTTTTTTCCAGTAAAAATCCATGTTCTGATGTCCACTACTGGCTTAGACTATAAGAGAGAACATATCTTAATGATTGGGCCATATCCCACCAGTTGGAACAACAGCCATGATTAGATTGGCTTAGAAGAGAGTTGAATCAGCCATGCTGCATATTCAATACCCAAAGTAGAGATACCTTATGAGGCCAGAAATAAGACTCTGCCTACCTTTTGCCAGAAATAATAACTGTGTCGATAAACGAAGATGGACAAAATATAGACCAGCCTGAACTTGGACATCATCCAGGCAAAGGAAGAAAGCAATGAGAAACCAAATGGAAGTCAACCATTCTGTCCCCATCTTTATATTACGCCTCCAGTTCAGAGATCCAGGTTGCAATGCTTATGTGGACTTTATGTATTACGAGGTATGCATAAGCATGAAGCAGGAGTGCCTTTTCATTCCCAGACTGGCATTTTCTGTGCTTAGAGGAATGATAAAGGGGGAAAAATTGCCTAGATTTTGGAAATTAAACCTACTAGAGCTCTCAGATGGGGAGACAGATGTCCAAATCTACACCTACATGAGTGGATGGCATATTCAAATCCAGTCTGTGAAAGTTAGTGTCTAAATCATAGCTGAATCTCCTCTTACCATTTGTGTATAGCAATATTCCACTGATTGTATCTAGGATGGTGAAGTGGTATAGTGGTTAGACTTGGAGGAAAAAAGGCTGGAGTTCAAATCTTGCTTTAGATAGTACTTTGGCCAGTCACTTAACTTTTCTGTTAATAGTAGATATGTTAAAGACTTTTTGTGAGGATGGAATGTTAGTAAACATCTCTGCAAATTCTTAAGTGACATACAAATATTAGTTATTGCTATTATGATTGTTATTTTTATTATTCAAGTTGATAATAATTTTGCAATGTTCTTATCTTGAAATTACCCTCATACACCTCATCCTTTAATGTTATTCTCTAGTCTTAACACCTCCATTTAAAAAATATATATTTCCAGTAAGTGGAGTCAGAAACCTTCTCAACTATCCCTGTTAACTACAATGATCATTTGCTATCTTTATATTATATTTTGGCAGTCGATTATGCTCAATTAACATTTTAACTTAAAAGATCTTGATGTTGTTTTGACATGTTTCATGTGACTGAGTTTCACTTCCAAATTTCCTGTATATTTCTTGAGGGCAGGGACTACTTTACATGTCTAGAAACAGAGGAAGTAGTTGAAAGTTCTCTGGAAAGGAAAAGCAACAACAGCATAAAAGCAACATCACAAGAACCCTCAAAGATAAGGAGGTATATGAGACTCAATAAAATTCATTCTTTGATGGCTAGTCCAGAAACTAGTAATGCTCACAAAATAGAATCATCATAGAAGCAACTATTTAGAGCAGGTGGGGACTTTTGATTTATTACAGAACTCTCTTTTCCCCATTTAAAATTTGAAAATGAATAACATTAATTTAAGATCATTATGGAAGCTAGGGTAATAAGAATTTGAAGTCAGTTCTTCCTGGATAGCAATCACACTGTGTCAACCTTACAATCTCTACATGTAACTGAGAGAACTAGCAGCTCTTAAGTATTTATCTGTTTAAAAATAATATTGCTGCCCAAGCAAAATTCCAGGCATAGCAATATAAGTGTTGGAGAAATATTTTTCTCTCTGCATTGTTTCCAATCTTGCACTGTATAGGGGATATAAAATGGAAGATGTTGTTTATATATATTTTCTGATGGTAAGCATTTTCCAAGCAAATTAAAAACTCACCTGCAAGAGAGACTATGGATAGTGCATAGAGAGACAACCTTAGAGTCAACAGGACCTGGTTGGCTGAGTACAGCCTCTGACACTGTTTGTGTCATTCTGAGAAAGTTGTTTAAGCTCCCAGTGCCCTCAAATAACCATAAGACCAGTTTACAGAGTAAGTACAGAGTCATGCTCAACAAGAGTTGCCTATACAATTTAATCACAGATCTGGTCTAAAACAAACAATAAAATAAAACAAAAAAACAAAACACCCAAAACAGAAAACAAAAGAAAACATAGTAACATACTCTAGGTTTTCAAGTTATTAAAAACAGTTTTAAGAAACCACAACCAAAGGAAAGATAGTGCTTCTAAAGTTCTTAATATAACTGAGGAAAAATTATTGAAGCTACTTAAATGTCCAAGTTAATCAAGGACATTGTTCTATAACAGAAGTTGACTCATTATTCTGCCTAAATGTGATTATATTCATTTTAAAGCATTATTACCCAGAGGTAATATTATGCAGTTCAGAAAATGTGAATTAATAAGTTATTCTATTTTATTTTATCCCTATGAAGGATATGAGTGTCCATTTTGATTATGTGAGATTTCAAGACCTTGTGGAAAAAAGTGAGCAAAGGTAGAAAAGAGAATAGAGTGCTGGGTTAAGAATTAGGAAAAACTGAGTTCAAACCCATTCTCAAACATGTACTAGATGTGACCCTGAACATGTCACTTAATTGCTGTCTGTTTCAGTTTCCTCAACTCTAAAATGCAGACAATAATAGTTTCTATTTCACAGGGTTGTTATGAGGATCAAATGAATCATTTCTAAGATGTTTAGCACAGTGCCTACCTAGTAAACATTAGATGCTTAATAAATATGTTTCTTTTTCCCCATCTTTCTTCCCCCTCCTCCCAGAAATAAATTGAAATTATCCCAAATATTTTATTTTTAGATTTTGAAGCATCTTTGAATAGTGGAGCATTTTTTCTCTCTGAAACTATTTAAAGAAGAGATTTCTTAAATATAAATTGGATAATTTTTCAATAATAAAAATAGACCTTTAAATAGAAAACTTTTCATTTCTGTCTTGAATATTTTCATACACTCTGCTTGAATTATAGAAGTTTATTTTCTAGAAGACTTCACATTGATGCCATCAGTTCAAAATATATTAGATCATTCAACTACTTAGCTAAAGTTAGTGCTAGATAATGATCTCCATATAATGGTCTTTGATGGTTTAATTTGAGAAATTATAACAAAGGAAAAATTAGTTGTGGATTCTTTGGATTTTATATGCTGCTAGGGGAAAAAAGACTGCTTTCTACTTCTTTTCAGTTAATGGGGTATTTCCACCCATATTGATGGAAAAAAAAAGCCTAAAAGCACATCTTACTAACTGGGTTCCCTGAAGAATATCCCCCAGTGTCAGTTTATATCTGGCCACCCCATAGATATATCTCATTGCCTGTATGAGAGATATGATACAGACAAAAAGAATGCTTTCTTCTTCATATGATAGGTGGGTTATAGACATCTATGACTTTCTCAAATCTATTCTAAAATCAACTTTAAAAAATTTTAGGAATTTGCAATTCTGTAACAGCAGTTCTCAACCTGTGGGTCATGGTTGAATGACCCTTCACAGGGGTCACAGGGGTTGCCTAAGACCATCAGAAAACATATATTTTGATGGTCTTAGGAACCAAGACACGACTCTTCTATCATCTCCAGGCAGGTCTGCCCACATGCAGATATGCCCACATTCAAGTATTAAAGGAAGGTCGAGAACCACTATTCTATAGGGAATGATCCTCCTGAGAGAAATCTATGGAATCACCAAAACTACAATTAGGTTTCTGTGAAAATTTCTTGAGCGAGTTGTAGACACTTCTTTTCCAGTTACTTTTTATAGTCCAAAGATGTAGCTGATTTCCATCAATCAGTCCAGATTCCAAGACTTGATTTCAGTCAACACACCACAGCATTGTAGTTTGGGAGATCTGTCAGGGCAGTTCTAATACTTACTTAGACTTAGTGAGTGATGAGACACCATGATACTACTGACAAGGCTAGTTACTTCACTGAAAGACCATTTTGTGGTTTGACAGAAAATATTCCCTTCAAGCTAAAGTTAGGAGCATGAGTTATGTGTTATTTATTTTTACCTCCCCAGTGCCCAGAAAAGTTCATTGCACGTGATAGGAATTTAATTAATTTTCACTGAATAAATGAACAATAATAGGGGGACAATTTTCAATGGAAAGTACCTAGATAGCAGAGGAACAGATTCGCCACACATATTGTAAAATCCCTTCCAATTTTTACTTCACCCATCTTTTTGCCTTTTAAGAAGATCTCATGGGCTGCAACAGATTTATCAATGTGCCATCAGTATTTATACAGAATATTATTTTCTTTGCTTTTCTTCCAGTTGTTTTTGCTAATAGAGCAAGGCCAACTTGTAAGCTGACCTCATGAGGCTATGAGAGTGGGCAGAAAAGTAGCAGATGAGATCCAGTTTGGACAAGAGCAGAATAATGCACATGATTCAAAACATATTTTGCAAATAAATGATGAGCTCCAAGCTAGCTGAAAAAAAAACATAGGTTATCACTGTATACTGCTTTTTAAAGATAACTTAGCCTAATGTATTGGTGTGGTCTAACTGACTCCACACAGGTCTGATCATTTCACTGGGCTCAGGAAGCTTCAGAGGCTCTCTGTTGCATCTAGGATAAAATACAAAGTCCTCCCTGCTTGGCATTTGAAGCCATCAGCAGACTGGCTGCAGCCCACCTTTCCAGGCTGACTGCACATTACTGACCATCACAGATCTGTGCCTAAGCTAAGCTGGCTGACTTGCTCTTACCTATCTGTGACATTCTATCTCCCTTGTCTCCACGCCTTTGAGCAAGCTCTTCCCCCTATTCCTGAAAAAATAATAATAGACATATATAAAGAGTTTTAATATAGGTAAAATGCTTTAGGTCTTAAATGAGCCTCACACCAATCAAATGAGCTACTGCAGGTATTATTAACCTCATTTTACATATGCGCAGATGGGAGTTATGGAGATTAAGTGACATCCATGGCCACATAGTCAGCAAGTACCAGAGATGGGATCTTAACTCTTGATCCAGGTCTGGCACTTGAGGCATAATGCCATGCGTGAACTCCTTCTCTCCGCCTCTTAGAACACCTACCTCTGCCTAAGACTTAGCTCCCTGGCTACTGCTTACTAGAAGCCTTTTCTTGTTTTTTTTCATAAGATGAAGAGTATGCATGTGTATGTGTATATGTATGTGCATGTGTGCATATATGTAACACATAACACACACATGATACATACCCATATATCACACACATATATGTATATATGCATGAATTCATTCTACACAAAATATATAAAATGATATCTGTGTGCATGCACATACACATATACACGTGTGTCCATACACACGTGTATTTATGTGCCACATTTCACCTGCGGCACAGTGGGTAGAGCATTGTACCTTGAATCAGGAAGACCTGAGTTCAAAGATGACTTCAGATGCTTATTAGAGGTATGACCTTTGGCAAGTCACTCAAACCTCTGTCTCCTCAGTTTCCTCAGCTGTAAAGTAGCGATAATCACAGAACTTGCTTCACAGGATTTTAGTGAGTCTCAAATGAGATAATATTCGCCGAGTGCTTAAATAAGTCAGTATTTTTAAAGCACTTAGATCAGTGCCTGGCAAGCAGTAGGGATGTGAATATCTGCTTCCTTCCCCTTTCTCTGACGAGGTAAGGGGCCCCACGGCAGCACTAATCTTATACATCCAGGGCTACACGAAACAATATCAACAGATTTACGTTTTCAAAGATGATTTGTATAAATTCATGAACTGCAGACAGATCCCTAAGTAGTTAATAAGGTAAACTGGATTATTTTGGTATATATCCCTAATTTTTGCAGGTGACATTAAGGGTCACACTTCCATCATGGCCACTACATCACATTCCACCAGACCAGGGGTCTGATCCAGTACAGAAATCAATTCAGTAAGCATTTTATTAAGCCTTCAGTATCTTCTTGGCATTAAAACTAGATAGTTGGCATACTAGAACAAAAATTAAACCACTCCTGTCTTTAAGGAGCTTACATTCTATTGAGGTAGTCAACATGAACGTAGAAACAAAATACGTACAAGACCAACACAAGGCAATCCTGATGGCCTTAGCAGTTGGTAGATTCAGGAAATGCCCCTTGAAGTTATGGTTGAACTGAACTTTGATATAAACTAGGGATTTTACAAGTTGGAGGTAAGGGAAGAATACATTATAGATCCATGGGAGACAACCAATGCAAAGATAGGGAGAGAGGAAATGTAATTTCATGAAAACAAGCAAGAAAAGTGTGTGTGTGTGTGTGTGTGTGTGTGTGTGTGTGTGCACGGGCACACACATACATGTGTGTGTGCATTTTAAAAGGAATTTATCCCTTCAAGCAAAGAAATAGTTCCTCCATGCCACATGAAACAGCCAAACCATTTGACTACATTTAAGAAATCATTACTAATGAATATAATGACAAGTAAGTTTATTTCTTCTAACATTCTTTTTTATTAAATTCTTTTAAAAATATCCATTATCAATAGACATTTTACATATTCTTTTGCACAAAATAATGCTTTCTAAAATAAGCTAGCAAATTTTGCATGCCTTACTAGTGACACTAGGTGCATATGTATAAATGTGTTGAAATTCCAAACTTCCGGAAAATGTTGACTTGCAATAATGTACTAGTGCTCCATATGCAAAGGCATATGTGAGAGAAGTTGAAAGAAATCCAGGTTTTAGTGGCTTTGCATCAGAAAGCAATGCCTAACAGCCTAGTTTTCCAAATTAATTTAAGTCATGCAAAAAAAATTCTCCCATTCTCAATACCATGATCGAGTAAAATTTCATTAGTATGAATAATGATAATATCAATATAGACATTTTAATAGTAATTAATTTATTTTATAATTACCAGAGATTAAACTTTGCCCATTTCTGTTAGTATACCCTCCTGCTCAAGAGACTACAGAAGTTCCCTATTGCCTCTAGGACAAAACAAAATTCCTCCGTTTAACATTTAAGCTGCTAATTTGATACCAGCATCCCTTTCCAGGATGATTCCCCAATCCTCCTTCTCATATACTCTATTCATTCTATATATCTTTCAGACAAATTGACCTCCTTGCTGTAACATTCTACTGGAAGTTCCATGTTCTCAAGCTTTCTTACAGGCCTTCTCTGAAGTGTGGAAAGCTTCTCGTTCCTCTATTGTAAATTCTTAGCTCTTCTCAAGGCTCAAATCAAATACCACTTCCTTCAAGAGATCTTTCCTGATTCTTCCACTTTTCTGTCCACATGAACCTTGAATGATATAGGTGGCATGTGTGTATGTGTATATGAGTTACGTAGATATGTATACATACCCACACTTACATGTATATGCATATGTATATCTGTATCTTGCATTTATTTGTGAACACGTTATATTGCCCGGAATAATGCAAGTTCTTTGAATACAAGTTCAGATTCATTTTTGTCTTTGAATCCTTAGTGCCTAGCACACTACCTGGAATATAGTAGGCACTTTAAAATGTTTGTTGCCTGAATAATTGAATGGAAAAGTAATTATTTCTTTTGGTTGAATAATTTTTGAGGGTCACAAAGGAAATCAATGGAAAAGCGCTGGAAACAGTCAACTACGGAATCTCATACAAGCTAGTAATCTCATTTATAACTCTGAATGACAAAAGAATTGCTGTTGAATAAAATCAAGACAACATGACTGGAGTCAAGGGTGGTGATTTACTTGGTGAGTCATTTTGTTTAGTAAGCCAATAAACACACTGGATCATGGCCATTCAAGAAGGTAGAATCTTGGGGGGGTAAAATGGTAAATGAAGCTAAAGGAAGGTGTTAACATGATGAATAACTCCTCTCCAAACTGGCTCTAAATCATCATTTTGAGTTGCGTTTATGCATTTCCTAATTTCAAACTAGTACTAGTACAAACTAGATTAAGGGGATGAGATGAATGGAATTTTTTTTCCTCTACTTGTCCATAGTGGCTTTTTTTCCTACGATAGGAAACCAGTCTTTCTTTTTTAATCCCATATCCACTTCACTACAGAAGATTTATTTAGACTGCCTCTTGTTTCATAAAGGCCTCCAAAGTCTGTGGTAATTTTTGACACTTTGTTATAATGTTTCTCTGACCCCCCTCCTTCCCTCCAGTCTCCCCTCCCTCCCATACTCCTCCCAGCCTCATTTTCATATGGATACAAAGCATTGGGATAAAATGATGGTTCATTATAGTAGTACAGAGCTCTTATCTTCATCCGGCAAGAGTCATTTCCTTCCAAAGATTGAAATGCAAATGTGAAAATTAATGATAACTGCATTATCTGATAGCAGAGATAATACCAATTCACTGTCAGAGTAACACACAGTCATTCTACGATTTCCTCTGCTTCTCACAATATTCTTCTTACTGTCAGACTAGATCTATGGTTAACTATGTTTCATAGGTTTTTGTTAATTTACATCAAATGGCATTTCCCAGATCTTCTATCTACCACATTTTCCCAATCAAAAAGGAAACGAAATCAGAACTGTAATCTCCAAGTCCTTCTTAGCACGAGTGAAGAAGAAAAAAAAAAAGGGCGCTGTATCATTAGTGTCTGTTTCAATCTCACAGTGGTCTACCAGCCATTCCAATTTTATGCAAAATACTTCCCCCAGCGTTTTAGTTTAACTTAAGGCATAAAGCTGAGCAAGTACTACCATCGGTATTTATTCACAGCGATGAGTAACAAGAGAGCAAGGAAATTTATTTAGAGATTTTCAGCTTACTTTCACGACAGTTGCAACAAGTGAGGCATGCCTCACACTCTATACAATTCTGAAAGGTGGTTAAAAAAGGATCAAATTTCTATACACTGAATCATTTTAAATATACTTGAAGGACTCATTACTTGATAGACTCCTGTGGTAACTATATAAATCAGGAATCTCAAAATTGAATTCTGGAGGAACCACGATTTCATCAGAATAGAGAACTCCTAGCATGGAAACTCCCTCCTCCACAAAAGCAACCACCTAACTTAGAGAAATCCTAGGAAGTAGCAGGAGTTATATAAGGGTCAAGTGACAAGTCCATTGAGTCAAATGCAAGACTAGAAATCAGGCCTGACTCCCCCTTTTCCAGTCATAATGTCTCTCTATAAAGTGAATAATTACCCAACAATGGATCTCTTTCTAAATCTAGACTTCCTTATAACAGCTTTTTTGTGAGGAAAGCAATATTATCCCTATACAGTTCCTTATTCTTTATTCCAAAGATGTCTACTTTATCCAAGGTGCTGTTTTGCATGTAGATGGACACAAGGTTTGCCCCAGGAAAGTTGAAAGTATAGTCGGTAAGCAAGTCACTACATGAAAGCTTTAACAAGCCATGCAAGAAAAGAGGTCTCAGATGTAACAGGAGGTGAGAAAGGTGGAGTGCTCTGATGGTTCCCAGCTGTGGGGCAAGGAATGGGAGGGAGGATCAGAGAGTAATGGAGAAGACACAGTCTGAGCTGAAGAAAACATTTAACACAGTACAAATAATACACAAACACACACACACTACCTTGTCTTTGTTTTACAATAAAGTAAAACACACATGTGATGATGATGATAATAATTAACTATAACTAATAATGATAGAGTGCCTGCTATGTGCCAGCACTGGGCTGAGCACTTACAATTATTACCTCATTTGGTCCTCACAACAACCCCAGGAGGTAGATGCTATTATTATCCCTATTTTCCAAATGAGGAAACTGAGGCAATCAGAAGTTCAGTGACTTTCTCAGGGTCACACAGCGTCTGACACCGGGGCCAGCGTGGTGCTACCTAACACGCATAGATGTGTGTGTACATAAACATACATATATATGGATGAAAAAACTGAGGAAGCCTTGAAACGACATGCCCAGGATCACAGAACTAGTAAATGTCTGAGGTTGAATTCTAATTCAGATCTTCCTGACTACGGGCCTGGTGCTCTGAGACCCTCTACACTGAAGAAATCATATATCTGGAGCAAAAGAAATAAAAAGAAAAGGAAAAAGAAAAAGAAAAAAACTAAAGAGAGAAAAAGGGGGGGAAGAGAAGGTAGAGAAAGAGGGATTCATGTATGTGTGTGCATACATGCATACATACATACATGTAACAAATGTGTGTGTGTGTATATATATATATATATATATATATATATATATATATATATACTTCATCTATAGAACAAAAGCTACTTGATAGCAGAAAATTTAAATATTTCATTTCTGTTTTCGCATCCCTAGTGTTAAGTACGGCCCCTTTTGAATAGAAGATGCTGACTTTTGCCTTTGGATTGACCAATTAATTGGTCTGCTAACTACCTGGATGATGGCACAGGTTATACAGCACTGGGCTTGAAGTCAGGATGATCTGAGTTCAAATCCAGTCTCAGATACTTAACTAGCTGCATGACTTGGGGCACAACTCTTTTTGCCTCAGTTTCTTTATCTGTAAAATTTGAATAATAATAGCAACTACCTCCCAGGGTTGATGTGAGGATCAGATGAGGTTTCTATAAAGTATTTAGTGCAGTGTTTGGCAAATAGTAAGCTTGGTATCAATGTGCTCTATAACTGAATACTCTAAAAATCGTCTGAGAACAAATGCTTCTGTACACCCTTTGGAGTCCCACTTTACACTTCCACCACAGCCTCACCTTTGGATTGTACCACGCAGGTAGGTAGGGCAGGGGGTGGAGCGCTAGTCCTGGCATCTGCAAGCCCTGAGTTCAAAATGAGTCTCAGATACTTACTAGCTGTGTGACCTTGGAAAAGTCCCTTAACTTGTTTCCCTCTGTTTCTCCATCTGTAAAATGGGGATAATACTAGCACCTACCTCCCAGGTTGTTGAGAGGATCAAACAAGACATAAACCGCAAATATAACACTTAGGTCAGTGCCTGGCATATGGTAGGGGCTATATGTTAGCTATTATTAGCTATCATTATTATTAATACAGTCAGTGAAGGGAAAAATAATATATTTCATTAAATCCAAATAGTGAATGAAGTAACTGGAAAGTAGTATTGAAATTACTGTTCTAAGTAGTAGAGCTGAAAGAGTTCTTATTTAAGTGGCCCAGTTCAATCCTCTCTCATTTTAGAAATCAGGAAACCGAAGTGCAGAGAGTTTAAGCGACATTCCCAAAGTCACAAAGGCAGTATGTGCTTAGGCCAGGTGGGGCTGTTGTATCCAATGAGATTGTTTACGTGATATCATTCATAAACCACACACTACTCTATACATGGCAGTCACTGTAATCCAAAGATTACTATTTATAGGCCGCTTGCTATTCACTAAGTAAAAGTGAGGTTTTGTTCATCATGAAACTGTCTATCAACATAACTGTTATAATTATCACGATGAGGTCTGTTTTTAAAACTTCCGTATTAGGCAAGAATATCTGGCCTAGCATCTTTGGTGTCATAGGTGCTCAATAAATGCCCAATGAAGGAAGAGTTGGATGACTTTTGAATGGTCCCAGGATCTTAAAGAAAAATCTTTAAAAAGGGAGTAAAGGTTTTAAAAGCACAAAATATTAGACTTAATGAGAGGATACAATGGAGGAATGAATTTCTGGGAATGTTCAAGGAATCCTGGTGGAAGATGAGCAGGAGATTAGTTAGATGCTATAGAATGTAATTCATTAATGATTTCAAGAAGACAAAGGGCTACATAACTTGAAGTGGGGACTATAAGGCTTGTATTAAGCATTATAGAAAGATATAAATTTAAAGTTAGATTAGTTACCTTAGTGATTAGTCTGAGTCCCTCATTTTACAAATGGGGATAGTGTGACTCAGCAAGGAGAAATTATTTTCCTAAAATACTAGTTCTCTACTGTCAGAGTTGGGAGTAGCACACAATTCTACTGAGTTTAATGACCTTTTCATACTGGTAGGTGCATGATCTGAACCTGGAGTCAGGAAGACCTGAGTTCAAATCCGACCTAGACATTTAACTAGTGATGTGACCTTGGACAAATTCCTTAGCCTCTGTTTGCCTAAGAAGCAATTACGTGACTCAATGTATAGAGCACTAGGCCTGGCATCAGGGACACCCCAGCTCAACTCTCACCTCAGATACTTACCAGCTGTGTCACCCTGGGTAAGTCACTTAACCTCTGTCTTAGTTCTTTCAGTGTAGAATGGGGATAATTGCAGTACCTACTTTATAGGATTGTTGTGACGATCCAAGGAAATAATGTTTACAAAGCTCTGGACACATAGTAGGTTCTTTATAAATACTTATTTCATTCCCCCTTCTCAATATCTAGTTCTGTTTCATACCATAAAATGGTCACAGATTGAAATCTATTATTAACAGAGTTGGGAAAAAATCTTGATCCTCTCACCAGAGTTCAGTGACTTATTCAATCTAATATTGGTTTCCAATTATCCACTTCTAGTTCTACACTGTATGGTGGTTACAAAGAACAAATACAGATGGGAGTCACAAAGAAGATTAGAGGTCCAAATAGGTCATAACATAAAAGAAAGAGTAAAAGACTCAGAATTATTTTTCTTACTGGAAGAAGAGAATGGTAGGTATAATTCAATGAGATTACCTATATGAAAGATCATTATATACAACATAGTGAGTGCTTTCCATCTCTTGTAACCATCAAACAAAAAATTTGCTTTAGAAAAAGCAAAATATTAATGAAACTAAAACTTCTTTCAGCTATCAAGTGAAGCTGTGAAACTTTACTCAAAGTGGTAAATTTCCATCAATCTGAGACAGTAATATTCTGGTACTATTTTTCAAATTTCCACATAATTCCAGAATTTATTTTGTTATGATGGCTGATACTGATTGTATATGATGATCTGGGCACATCTTTAAAAAAGAGACACTTTAAAACACTCCAAAGCACATCTAAAAACTATGCCAACAACAAATTAAATCCTGAAATAATATATCACAGCTAAGCATTATTCTCAGGGGCAATTTAGTGCTGGTTTTGAAACTATATATTCAGTGCTACAAAAAGGACATCATTTATTATTAGGCACACTGTATATACATACCTACCCACATATATGTATACATACATATGTGTGTGTGTATATAAATACAACCACAGCTATACCCACTTACACACATATATCCTTCCAAAGAAAAATTTCTATATCAAGATTCACTGACTCCACAGTAAAGAAACACATAACTATGCTTAAGAGTACACAGGGGTGGCTAGGTGGTGCAGTGAATAGAGCACTGACCCTGGAGTCAGGAGAACCTGAGTTCAAATCTAGTCTCAGACACTTAACACAAAAACTAGCCGTGTGACCTTGGGCAAGTCACTTAACCCCAACTACCCTCCAAAAAGCAAAAACAAAACAAAACATAGGAGTATACAAAATTCTTACTTTTCAAGTATTTAAAAAAAAAAGATGTTAAAAGCTTGCCTGTTTCTTTTATTCCACAGTCTGCAGATATCAATGTTATTTGACAGGTAATTTAGCAAGAATGTCTTACTAAAAGGAAAATTTCTTTTTTTTAAAAGATCCTAATGAAATAATGGTGCTTGACCCAACAACAAGAATACAGAGACACCTATACATCCTTCTGGGGTGTAATGATTTCATTATTTCAGAAGTGCGAATATTCATTTCCAGATATTTCTGCTCAACTACCTGTGGAAAGCATGCAATTGATTTTAGAATGTCTAAAAGAAGGAAATTCTTGATATATTGGTTTTCATTCTTTCTACCTATGTATTTATCTACCCACAATTCATTTTCGAGTTAAGGTGTTTACTACCACCACTGTCATTCATGTGCAACAATGAGGATAAAATGAACATTTAATACAAAGACATCCATCTATTAAATTAAAATATCATTGCACAAAAATGCATTTCCTTGAAAACAATAGTGCAGAAACTTTTATGTTGAAGATATGTATCACTATCTGTATATTTTCTGTAATATTAAATATAATCTGTTACACTTATTTAATTTTATATCAATATAGTAATAATGAAGAGCAATGAAATTGAATGGAATTTTAAAAAAATATATAGCACCCTAATAAAGGTTAGAGGTAAATTTTCCAAAAGTGTTTTCTTTTTTCCTGTCATAAAAAATGTCATAAATTTGCCCTTACTGTAGTAATGGAAGCATTATGAAATGAGAACTTCTAAGAGAGTAGACATGCCAGAAGAGATTTCTGTGCTCTTTCAAAACCTCAAAAATGGGCTTATCCTACTTTAAATGTAATACATTTGATTCCCAAATCTTGCCTTTGCATAATGCTGCAGTGTACAGAATATAAACATTTGTGTATATCATTAACACCGTTTTCAATGACATCATAATGATCAGATATACTGCATCTTCATTTTTGTTTGCATTATATTTTCCAGCTGCTGGTTTCAGAAAATTACCCCTGGAGTTCTTCTCTTCTTCATGCACAGCATACAGTAATTTGCAAAGTCATGCAAGGATGAAAATGTGATTGAAATATAGAATATTTCCTAATGAAAAATAGTACTGCATTATGAATTATTGTTAAAATAATTCCAAGACCCTGTCCCTAAACCTTTATACACTGTAGTCTCTATTTATAAATACTGCTACAACTGGAAAATTCTGGGTTACATACAGAGCCTTTTTTCCATAATATTATTTTGATTTGGTATTTAGAAAATTAAATCTGGAATTTTTCAACTATATTACAATGCCATTGTCTGAGTCGCTTTGAACACTGTGCTCATGGGATTATTAGATATTTTTCCTATGAAAACTAGGACTTTCTGATGGAAATTAAAATTGGTGCTACAAAAATCTCTCCAAATCTACACACCTAGAGCTACTTCAGCATGGCTTTCAACTCTCAAGATAATGTCCAGGGCATATCTGTTGATTTGAATAAATTCCAAACTTATCATCAAAGTACTTAAAATATCTTTGGAATTATTCTGTTTATATATTGTTCAATACCTACACAGTTTGGATTTCAATGTGGGTTTACAGTGCTTTTACCAGAGGAAGAAGTTTCATCTCATGACAACTGCAACAACAAAACACTGCTATAAAACTTCAAGCTGATATACAAATAATTTTGTAATATAGAGCATTAAAATGAAAGGGACAAATCGAGGGCTAGACTCCATAATAAATATTATCTCTTTAATTATCTACCCTAAATAGCATATATTTAAAAAATAGTTTTTTACCAAGATAAAAAGTTTGAGGGTCGTCCCTACTTATTGGTGTCAGATACAGCTACATTTATTTATTATATTTATTTTTGTCTATATATGTATATCTATACATATAGGCATAGATATACATAAGTATGTGCATGTACATGTGTACATATATATATATATAGAGAGAGAGAGAGAGAGAGGGAGACAGAGAGAGAGACAGAGAAAGAGAGAGAGAATGAGGGGGGGGGGGTGGGATCTTCTGAATTTTGAAGCCACATTCTTGCATTTTAAATCTTCTCTCCTACCTGGTCCATCCCAGTCATCTGTCTCAGTGCTGAGCTGCCCTGGTTTTTCTGATTGTGTGTCCCCATCTGATTCTGCTGTCTCCTGGATCCCTTCTTCATCACCTAAAAGAGCACCAACACAAATATAGATAAAGAAAGAGATTTAAAAAAACTCTAGGTGATTTTTTTCAGCTGCAGGGTTTTTCTTATTTGTCACATGTATTTCTACCATGCAAATGTTTCGGCATTATCACTTTTGATTCTTGGTCCTATTTTGTTATAAAAATAATCAAGAGCAGCCAGTAAGGAATATAAATTCATTACTGAAAAGATTATTCAAATTTTTCAAGGCAAATTTCTGCAGAGTTATTAAAAGTATTTATAAAAATGCAAATTCAGAAGATAGGATTTCATGTTTTCTGAGAGTTTTGGTAAATGAAACATTAATTTTTATCCTTTTGATGGTTTTTAAATTTAAAAGTGATGTTTATAGGAAACTTTATGGAAAGCATTGGAGCATTTTCAATAACATTGAGAAAATGAAAAAAGTGATGTTTTTATGGTAAAATATTTTACACACTTTTATTTGAATTTAAATTACTCTGAAATAGTCCCAGAATTTTGGAAGGAAAAAGAAAATATTTAGACTTTGCACAAGATTTAATGCTCACATCTCCATTAAAATGAGATTTAGAATGTCACAATTAAATTGTTAATCTATGAGATAAATATGAGTTCTCTTATTAACATGATTAGGAGTTCCCAACATTTTACTAAATTTTGAAATTTTACTTGATGAAATATAGTCATGCCTTGTTCCTAGGATTTGTTCTCTTGTTTTATATTTTATTTTCATAGTGGAATATATCCAAAAATAAGTGGCATTTCTGCCATTAAAAAGGAGATATAAATTTGTAACATAAACATATTGTCAAAATATGGATTATTAGGTAGGGGTGTCTTACTTTAAGTGAAATCTACTAAAATATTTATAATTATGATGGCAAATATTCCATTAAAAACCTTCCCACAAATGGAAAAATACCTAAACCTAGATATGAGGAAAGGTAAGAAAAGAAAAGAAACAACTTGAGAAAAAAGAACAGATTAAGGAAATATGAAATGATACTCCAAAATTACAATGGTAGCAAATAGTGACAGTTTAAACCACATAATAATGGGGTGTTTTTCAGATTCAGGTTTTCCCTAGACTATTTAAAGTATCTGCTTCCTATCAAATTTGAGACTTTGTACAAAACACACCAGAAATAATTAATTTATTGTGATGATTGTATTTAAAATGCTAAAGTTTATATTAGAGTATTTTTCTATTACAAATGAAACAAATAAGGCATTAATTAAGTATTGTTTTTATGAAGGAAAGGATATATAATATGAAAACCAAGACATAGACCTGTCAAGTTCTTTGGCCATAGTATAAAATACTTTTTAAATGTTGCCCTTTGAGGTTCCATAGGACAAAGAAAAATGGACAGAAAAATCAAAATTTTTTACCAGCTGATACAATTCTCCCTGCCATCCCCACCCCCATGTTACCTCAAGAACCTGAATTTTCAAATTCATTAGTATATACCAAACTCAAGCTCACTGAAATTTTCTCACTTATCCTCGAATAAGTCTCCTTTGGTTTTCCAGTTTAACTCTCCCTTATCCTTTACAGTTAAATTCTTTGTTCCTTTTTCCCATTGCAAATGCCTTGACAAAGTCTAACTATGGGTTACCTACATTCCTACTCACATGCTGCTGAAAGACATTATGGAGCCATAAATTTACGTTATCTAATCCCAACCGAGTTCTCACTGCAGTAAGACAACCATGCTTTTATTCTACCCCTCTCTCTGCAAAGACTATTCCTCAGTCCTCCCAGAGCATCTCTTCATCCTAGTACATCAGCATTAGGCACTTGCTTCATATTTACTAGTAGGAAAACCAACAATAATGACAACAAAGCCATGTGCTCAGAGCTCCCACACAGCCCCTTGACATAATCTGTCATTTTTTCCACCTTCATTATTGGTGACCTTTCACCTTAACAAGATATACCCTTGATTCCATCCCCTCTAACCTTCTTACATTAATTGGACCCATCATGATCATTCCCTTTCTCTAAAACTTCAGGCTTTCTTTTTTTTTCTTTGTTGCCTACAAACATAACTAAATCTATTTTTAAAAAATTCCCAACGGATCCTAGCATCACTGCTATCATCCAGCCTATATATTTTCCCTTTCCCAACCACACTCTTTGAAAAAGTCATCTACATGTGATGCCTCCACTTTTCCTTTCAGACTCTTCTAAACCTTCCATAACATGCTCTACCTAACATTCCCTTCTCAATCCCCGTGCTTCATCGCAATGCACCATTTTACATAGTTGACCACTCTTTTCTGCTGGATATTCTCTTCTCTCTGGGGTCTGTGGCATTGTTTCCCTCCTACCTGTGTGACTGCTCCTCCTCAGTCCCCTTCACACATGCATTTATGGCAAGCCTACTAACTCCTTGTAGATATTCATGTTCTGTCCTTTTGCATATTTCCGCTCCTCTTTTCTATGTGCTCTTGTATTTGGCAACCTTACTCTCCTCATATTCAATCATCAAATACCTATTAAACATTTTCAACTGGATATCTCCTAAACACCACAAACTCAATACATTCAAAAGAAAAATAATTTCCATTCTCATCTCTTACTCTGATGTCACCACCACTCTTTGCAGGCATTCTACTTCACAATCTCAGTGTCACCTCTGATTCCTCAGCACCCCATATACTAAATCAGTTGCCAAGTCTTATCATTGTGGTTGTTTTTATCACCAAATACACTTTGCATGTTGCCTTTTCATCATTCACATATCTACCCTCTTAGTTCAGGTTTTTATCACTTCTCAGCTGGACTACTGCATTTACTCCCTATAGTTTTTCTCTTTTGCTTTTCCCCACACCAATCCATCTTCCACACAGCTACCTGAGGAATTTTTTCTAAAGGGTAAGTCTGACCATGTCACACCCTTCTCCTCTCAACAAACTCCAATGCCTACCTATTACTTTTAGATTCAACTACGAATTATTCTATTAGACATTAAAATCTCTTTATAGCCAGCCACCATTCCTACCTTTCTATTGTTCTTCTATATTACTCCACTTCATGAACTCTGTGATCTATTTGTATTAACCTGGTTCCTTACATACGATGCTCCACTTCCCATCTCCATGCCTTCATACCTTAAATTATACTCCCTTCTCATTTCTACCTTTTGGAATCCCTGACTTTCTTTAGGATTCAGGTCAAGTGTCATTATCTATATATATATATAGAGTCTCTCCTGATTCACCCAAATACTAGCACATTCTTTCCTAAAA
>CM053594.1:106555847-106571266 GCA_028646575.1 Pseudocheirus occidentalis
CCATCTAGGAACTTTATTTGGAAACTAAAGTTAATGGTTACCCCGGGAGTGGCAGATCAGTATATTGTGAACTGTTAATTGAATCAACTCCCTTGTAGGGAAACTAGGTCATTCCTTGTTAAGTGAGTGATTGGATCTCTGATTAGATTGATTGAATCTTTAAGTGTTAAGCTGATTTCTCCCTTAGGGAAACCAGCTGATTCTTCTCTTGTTCCTTGTTCCCTTCTGTAATAAGATATAATATTGAGACTCTCCTTGTTCTGAAGATTGTATATAATATTGTGAACTGTTGAAACTGTGAATATTGTACTGAATAAAGATTTGTAATGGAATAAACAGAGTGTTCACTAATACTGTGTAATCCGAATCTTAAAAGCTGTTCACAGTAGCATTGTCTCAGGAATCTACTGCTGATTGGCTTTACAGGGAAAGAGTAACAAATAGAAAAATGTTCGTTTCATTTTATCTTTCCAGTTAGGAGTTTTTACTCTCCATTAATATGCAAAAAATATGCATGATTTTTATCCATATGAAGAATTTTCTAGTATGAAAACTGTCTCATTATATCAAATTATATGGCTCTTCTATAGTTTATAGTCTTAGAAAGTTTTTTGAGACCATGACAGCTTAAGCAGCTTACCCTTGGTCATAAAGCTAGTAGCTGCCAGAGATAGAACTTAAACTCAAGTTTTCCTGATTCCAAGGCTGGTCTTCTTATCCAATAAAGGCATCTAGGTGGCACAGTGGATATAGTTCAGCTCTTAGAGTTAGGAAGACCTGAGTTCAAATCTAGCATATGATACTAGCTATATAACATTGGACCAGTAACTTAAAAAAAAATCTTCTTTAGTTTCCTCACCTGTAAAATGTGGATAATAGTAGCACTTATTTCCTAGGGTTGTTGTGAGAATAAAAGAAGACAATTGTAAAGCACAGCACAATCCCTGGCACACAGTGAGTGCTGTATAAATTGTATTATTATTATTATTATTATTGTTACTATATATTGTGCAGCCTCTGTAGTAGAGTTTAAACTCAATAGAAATGGAAATAAAATAAAACCGAATAAAAGCTGGAGAAAGGAAGGAAGAAAGAGTATTATTTGAAGGTAAGGAGCTGACCAATGTTAACACCTTACTTTTCTGTAGAAAAAGCAATAAAGCAGATGGTAAGACTGGAAGTGAGATAAACACAAGAACCAGAAATGTAAGCAATACATTCTAACAGGTACAGAATCAAAGATCTGGAGAAGTGGAAAGATTAGACACATAAGTGTTCTGAAGCTTGACAGCAGTGATATGTTACCAACTCTTATGTACATTGCCAAGAAGGGAAACTGAACTGGACAGGTGCAAGGCAGGGATTATATTACTCTGACAGGATTTGGAAGACTTCTTTAAGGATTTCTGTTAACACTGTTGGGTTGTAAAGATGAAAATTTTTAACACAAACATTTTTTTAAAATATTGTGTTCTCCTCCGACCCCACCCCAAAATTTTATGGGGAGATAAGTTGTTTTCCATGTGATTTACAAAAACAATGTTTGGTACACTTGATTATGGCCTACAGTAATTCATATTATTATTTTTTAATCTATTTTTTATTTTTATGATAAAAGTGACAAGATATATAATTATAGTTCCTAACCAATAAGTAATAATAAACCTAGGCAGAAACACCTAAGAACATATTATCTACAAGTAACTAAAAAAATATTGAGTATGATATGTTCACAATTACTGTCTATAGTAAATATTTTTAACAATATTGTGTGTAAAAATGCTGTGATGTTGAAAAATGGGAAAGAAGATAATATAATTTAAGACATTAATATCTGAGTAAGTCACCAACTGTCAGTATTTTCCATTATATGAGTGGTTGTTAGCAGAAAGCAATCCTACAAGACTCCTTAGGAAGTCCTAAAAATGCCCATGTTATCTAATTTATCATAACTTCTTTACCTTTAGACATAACAATGACAAATAATAATGGGAGCTACTTATTATATAGTTTATTTAATAGATAATAATAGGTGATGCTATGGATAGAACACTGGGCCTAGAATCAGGAAGTCCAGAGTTCAAATTTGGCCTCATACACTTGCCAGCTGTTTGACCATGGACTTGTCACAACCCTGTTTGCTTCAGTTTTTTCATTTTTCAAATAATCTGGAGAAGGAAATGGCAAAGCACTCCAGTATCTTTGCTAAGAAAATCCCAAATGGGGTTATAAAGAGTCAATATGACTGAAATGACAAAATAACAACAAAAATATTGTATATGCATGCATATCTGCTTGTAGATATTATATATGTGTGTCTTTGTGTGTATATATATGTATATATGTATATATTTTTTGTGTGTATATACACATGTATACACACACACAAGATTTTTGTATAATACACCTAATATTATTCTAAGTAGGTTTTTAGGGATGCAAAAGTTTTCATTAAGAAATATTTTTAAAATTGTCTTCTGTTTTCAAAACGGTATGGCAATAATTCCTCTAAGCTATAAAATCTCAGAAAGCACTCTGTTTCCAGCTGACAGGAAGCACATTCCTTAATTGTAACTTTAGTTACTATGTTCAGTAAAGAATTACCTAAAGTCATGTCAACAAGCATTTATTAATCACCTTTTGTGTTCCAGGCATTGTGCCTTAAGACACTACCTACCTTGTTTTATAGCCTTGAGCAAGTTATTTAGAATGAGTCTCAGCAAGTGGGGATAGAGTTGCTCATACTGTGCCCTCAATTTGCCATGAACTCAGCTGGAGGATTCTTGTGCAGAGAGAGGCAACAGATGTGCATGCAGGAAAGGCCAACTGTCCAATCCATTTTGTTTGGATGTGCAACAAAAAGAGACTGTGAGTTCCCTTGCCCTACCATTGCACACCATTAACCTCTTGGAGTTCTTATGGTAACTGCTCTATACCTAGTAGGTAGCTAATAAATGTTTATTGAATGGATGGATGGATGAATAGATAGATGTTAAATATATCCATAAGTAGTGACTAGACAGTGCAGTCAGAGAATTCCAGCAAACAGAAGTGGGAAAGACAGAGCAAAAACATCTTATTTATGTAAATAGGCTGACTAGAAAGATAGAATCTTTTGAAAGAGGTCCCAGGTTGATATGAATTCACTTAGGATGCTGTTGCAAAGACCATGTCTCTGATTTCCTTTTGCACAAATGCTCAAGCATGGTGAAATCAAGTGTCTTTTATTATCAATCTGCACAAAGGACATATCTTCTATTTGCTTTGTAAGGATACTGTGAGGATTAATGAGTTGATGCTTGGAAAGGCTTTCAGCTCATTGGACGAAAGGAACAATGTGCCTTTCATTATTTTCACTATAAAAAGAACATCATAAAATTATAGTAATACCTTGAAATCATATACATTGTATTATGTATATGTAGCTAGTTATATGTTCCTCTATATGTATACACATAAGAGTATATGAATACACACACATAAATTGCGTGTTGCTGAAAATGGGCAAGATTCCTTATATAACACACAGAGACACATATATGGCATCTATACGTATAAAATACAAATGCCATGCCTAAATATGATTCGAAAGGGCTTATAAAAAGGGCATTGGCAGGTTTTGCCTTATCCTTTATTATCTGTGTAATTCATAATTATCTACTTTAGGAATGAAAAATACTTCTTGTTTTGCAAACCATTTCCAGATATTTTGACTTGGCAAATTTTTCACAGGTACATTTAAAATCCTATTAATATATTACTTTTTTTTAAGTAGTGAAGTTTAACATAATAAGTAATTGTTGTGAATCATAAACATAGTCACAAGAGCACCTTGTATAAGAGAGTGCATTTACAGCCACTGTGGAATGAGTTTAGCAAGTGAGGAAAAGGGTTTTCTAGACCACTTGGGGAAAGTGGGGTAGTGACAAGAAAATGCCATTGTATGCATCTTTTGAAGTTTGGTTTTTCTGTTGTTGTGGTTTTTTTTTGGGGGGGGGGAACAGTTTCATGTTTTGTTTTGTTTTCTTTTCCTCTCAAAGATAACTTGAATCCTTGAAGTAGGGCAGAATGAGGAAACTTGAAAAGAATACTGCTGCTTGGAGGCAAAACGGTAGAACCGTGAATGAAAACTGTACAGCTAGGCTCACCCTTCCCTTCTGGGTCTGCAGTGTAAAAAGATTAACATCAGTTAGTTTCATTATAAAGTGACCATTATACACACCAAGAACATGCTTGAATTAATTTGCAGGCTTATTCCAGAACTCGATTAATAAATAATAAATGTGTCATGTGTTGTAAAATTGATTAGAAAACATATCTTTATAGTCATGAAGTTCTAGAATTGGAAGGGATCTTGGAGATCAACACATTCCTGAAATGTGAATAACCTCTGAAACATTCCCAGTGCTATTAATTATAATGGGATTTTGTCTAAAGTTAGAATACTTTCTTTGTGAGTTCTCACTCCATGGATTTCAAGTGTCCTTTCATGTTATTTTCATAATGTAAGATCTTAATACACTTCCTTCCTATAAATTCTCCATGAAGGATATATTCAATCAATTGATATCCTTTATACTGATTTTCTTTTTTTAGTTCATCAAGTGTGTTGTCCATCAATTAGCATCTCTTAATCTTTCTATGTGACGAGCACCCCTTCTTTTAAGTTCCAGCTTGTCACAGTGATGTCTCCAACTCCACATCTGACATCATTGGAAAAATGCTACAGTATGCCTCTCTCCACTATTTCCCATTAAGTTGTCTATACTTTTGTTCTACTATGGTTGAGTTGCATGAACCAATACCAGTATAACATCACTATTTTGGGAGTAGTTTGATCTTATAGAATATGAACTTTTACAGTGGCCATTTTTTCTGTGGAAGAAAAAAAATCTGTGGGTTTTGAAAATCTACAGAACTTTGAGGAATAAAAT
This sequence comes from Pseudocheirus occidentalis, assembly GCA_028646575.1. Classification (NCBI taxonomy): domain Eukaryota; kingdom Metazoa; phylum Chordata; class Mammalia; order Diprotodontia; family Pseudocheiridae; genus Pseudocheirus; species Pseudocheirus occidentalis. The sequence continues at coordinate 106,560,782 of CM053594.1, forward strand.
ATAAATAAGAGATTTTAAAAATGTACCTTAAGCTTGTACTTCAGAAATAATTTTAAAAGATGAGATACTTAAGAAAACTCTGAGTTCATACATTTGATCCTTTCAGATGTCTTTTGACAGAAATAATGAGAAATACAAAATCATCAATGAAATACTGCTGAGAATTTGGTCTCATTTTATCTCATGTGGAAACTTCCCTTCTGCTACAAACCCTAGGTGAATTTGAATTTTGTGAAGGAACCTTTTCACAATGAAAGAAATAATTGAACATAGGGACAGATGTTCAGCAAGTTTGAGGGGTCTTAGAAAAATGCCATGTTTTTCTTTTGCCTAGTCAGAACTTTAATCATCACTTTTCATAGTGTAGTTACCATAAGAATTGCTGTTTCTAGCTGCTCACTTTTCTTTCTAAATAAAATGTCCCAAAATTCAGAAACCAACCATTTCTTAAAGACTTAGAATGCTAGATCCCAATTACCATGAATAATGAATGCCCTAAAGTAGTCACATTCACAATTTGAATTCGCAATATTCAAAGTTATAATTATGTAAATATGGTAATTGGTTTTAGCCCAATGGAAATATACAGAACAGATTTGAATAATGTGACCACTTCAGAGAATTCATTATTCACTCTAATCTGGACCCAGCTATGCCTTCCCTGAATATCATAGCTGGCTCAAAAGTTGAAGGAGCTTTTGAAGTCATCTTAATCCAATACTAGAGATTTGGGTGAAACAACTTGGTATTGATGCATCTTTTAACCTTTAGTTGAGTAACACACCCTTAAGGAATTGATAAAAATCAGATAGCTAATACAATTGAATCAAATTAATTAAGCACCTACTTTTTGAGTAGTGCTGTGTTAGGACCAGGCAGATATAAGGGCTAGACAGGATTTGTCTCTTACTCTCATTGAGTAATAGATGGGGACAGAGAGGGCATTCGAGTCATTAAAGATTAGTGTGAGCTAAAAAGCATGGAGGTAGGAGAATGTAGACTGTTGACAGGGGATGAAAAGTAGTCTAGTTTGGTTGGAACTTAAGAACACAGAAAGGTCATAGTAAAGAGTTAAAGATGAAGACTCAAGAGGAGTGGAGAGTCTTGAGTTTTGACTATCAACCACTCAGTAGTCACTCTGGAGACATTTAAACAGCAGAGTGATATGTTCATAACAAATTTCAATTTCATTTTTGCATTTCTTTTTTTAAAGTTAATTTATTTATTTTTAGTTTTCAACATTCACTTCTGTAAGTTTTAAATTTTATCCCTTCATTCTCTTCCTCCCTTCCCAAGACAGCATGCCATCCGACACAGGCACTACATTCCTGTTAAACCTATTTTCATATTAGTCATGCTGTACAGAAGAATTAGAACAAATGGGGAAAACCAGAAGAAAGAAAAACAAAACAAAACAAAACAAGACAAAACAAACAAAAAAGAAGATAGTCTGCTTTGAAGTCCAGCTCCATAGTTCTTTCTCTGGATGTGGATGGCATTTTCCATCAAGACTCCTTTGGAATGGTTTTAGATGCTTGCATTGCTGAGAAAGGCTAGGTCTATCAAAATCAGTCATCATGTACTATGGCTATTACTGTGTACAATGTTCTCCAGGTTCTGCTCACTTCACTCAGCATCAGTTCATATAAGTCTTTCCAGGTTTTTCTGAAGTCCACTTGTTCATCATTTCTTATGGCACATGGGTCTCACCTCAATTTTCAGTTCTTGGTCACCAGAGAAATAATTGCTATAAATATTTCTGTATATGTGTCTCCTTTTCCCATTTTTACAATCTCTTTGGAATACAGATGTAGAACTTGTATTGCGGGGTCAAAGGGTATGCAATTTTTATAGTCCTTTTGTCGTAGTTCCAAATTGCTCTCCAGAATGGTTGGATCAGTTCACAACTCCACCAACAATGAATTAGTGTTTCAATTTTTCCACATCTTCTCCAACATTTATTATTTTCCTGTTTTGTCATGCTAGCCAGTCTGATAGGTGTGAGGTGGTACCTCAGAGTTATTGTGATTTGTATTTCTCTAATCAATAGTGATTTAGAGCATTTTTTCATATGACTATAGATAGCTTCAGTTTCTTCCTCTCAAAACATCCTGTTCATCACCTTTGACCATTTTTCAATTGGGAAATGATTTTTATTATAAATTTGACTCAGCTCTCTATGTATTTTAGAAATGAGGCCTTTATCAGACATACTGGTTGTAAATTTTTTTTTCCAATTTTCTGCTACTGTTCTAATCTTTGTTGCATTGGCTTTGTTTCTGCAAAAACTTTTCAATTTAATGTAATCAAAATTATCCATTTTGAATTTCATAATGTTCCTTATTGCTTGTTTGGTCATAAATTTCTCCATTAATCTGATAAACTATTCCTTGCTCCTCTAATTTGCTTATAATATCAGCCTTTATATATAAATAGTGTACCCATTTGGACTTTATTTTGATATATAGTGTCAGATGTTGGTCTATACCCAGTTTCTTCCATACTGTTTTCCAGTTTTCCCAGAAGCTTTCATCAAATAGTGAGTTCTTATCCCAGAAGCTGAGGTCTTTGGGTTTATCAAACAGTCGATTCATCTTTTACCCTTCTTGAGAGTAAAGATTGTTTTTTTTTATACTTGTGTACTCAGTGGTTCCTGTGATATCTGACATATGGTAAGCACTTAATAAATACCTATTAATTGATTGATTGCTCAGTCCAACAATATCATTCCCAACAATGTCTTTCGCAAACTTCTTTCATGATCTTCCAGCCTCCAGCTTCTTTCCACACAACTCTACCAACAATGAATTAGCGTTCCAGTTTTCCCATATCTTCTCCATCATTTATTATTTTCCTATTTTGTCATGCTAGCCAATCTCATAGGTGGGACATCTGACATATGGTACCTCATTTTCATCTTTGCCTAGAAGATGACAACAATCAGTCAGAAATTATCTGTATCCATACTCTCCCCACTCCTTTTTTTTAATAATGGAAAAAAAGTTGCTGTCCTTAAAGATAGCTTCTAATTTGACCTCATGTCTCCAAATATAACTTTAAATAGGTATGCATGTATATCTATGTACCTATATATGTATATGTAAATATATGTTCATATATAATGAGCATTCATTTTGTTTCAGTACATTTCACAACAAAGACTAAAACAGTCTACTTTTATAAAGTCTATGCCCACAGAACAATTAAGTAAAAGTAACTAATATATTATGACTGTTAGTATATATAATTTTTCTATTTTGTAAGTTTCTGATAATTACTGGAAAGGATCTACTTAACTTTGCACCTTGTTTGCAACATTGCTGGTAGTATTGGACCTTAGTTCTATTGACTTTTATAGTAGTTATCATTGTTTATGGTTAAATTATTACCATTTATTAATTTTCAGTTTTGATTCTTCTCCAGATGCAGCTCCACATTTCTGTTACCTGACTATCTCTCAAATGCCCAGCATCCATGTGTTCTCTGCATTCCATTTGACAGAAAGTGTTTTCAGGTCCTTAAGCTTCCTTGTTGGAAAGTTGCTTCCTAATTCTCCTACTTCATTTTCCCCACCTCTCCCACTGCATCCTAACCTACATCCAGACTTTTCTTCTTAAACCATAGCACTTAATATACGATCTAATTGCTCTAAAGAATTTTAATATTTCTCCTTTACTTAACAAATAAAAAGAAATTCCTCCTTTGCCTAACATTGAAATCCTTTTATGATGTGACTCCAGCCTGTCATTCTAGTCTTATCTCTGACTACTCTCATAGGAAAACAGAGTTTGGAGCTGAAAAGGATGTTAGACATCTGTTTGAGCAATCCTCTTAAAGCGCAGGAGAGGAAACTGAGACTCCAGGAGGTTAAGTGACTTGGCTAATGATTGGCAACTACTGTGTAGTCAAACCAAAATTCAAGTTCAAGTCGTCTCACTCTCCAGTTCTCTTTTTATCATTCCACACTGCCTTCATATTCCCAACAAACTGACCAAATTGCATTATTATTTGTTCCTTGAACAATCACTGTGCTTACTCTACAAATCTGTTTACTTTTTTTTTCTTTCACATCAAATGTTCTCCCTCAGCTTTACTTGTTGGATTCTTTTCCATTTTTTAAGGTCCAGCTTAATGCTAACTTTCTCATGCAGCTTCCCCTGTTATTCCTAATTGAAAGTAATCTTTGATTTTGCCATACTCACATAGCACTTGCTTTCCATTTAATGGCTCTTTTACTTCATTCCTGATATCCTAGTTATTTTTCACTTTTTTTTTGCTCCTATAAACTTCATAAGGATAGATACCATCTGTTAAGTTCTGTTATGCTTTATTTCCCCCCATGGCTTCAAGAACAAACCCTTCCATATTGAAGATAATATTTTCTCTTGAATAAACCTGGGTCAGAACTGACTCTTGGGTTTGGTAGTACAGAATGCATTCATTGGGCAGTAATAATTCATTATTATAATTTACAATTGAGCAATGATTTCATAGTACATAATGCTGAAAAAACTTACAACAGTCTAGATGTACCCTTACATTCTCAGGGAAAAGCAAGCACAAACAGAATCCTAAACTTGTAATGTTATTGGGCTTCAATACGAGCTGCAGTTTGCTGCACCAGACGGGTATAGTCCTTTAACCAAAGCTATCTTGCCTTATGATAAAACCATAAGTGTATGAAACTCACACATTTTTTCATCTCTTTTATGACCTTATCTTTCATGAGCGGCTTCTCTGAAAGTACTGTAACTATAGGCAGGACCTAGAAAACATATATGATATCTGTTCTCTGATAAGCACTTGTGAACAAGAAAGTAGATCTGTCAGTTCTGAACTGCTCATTGTTAAAAAATACTTTGATGATTTAGCTGATTGCAAAATACATTATAGGATGACTAACAGCTACTGTAGCACTTCTAGTCAAGGAAGTTCAATAGTCATATTGTATGAGAATTTCTATAAGAGGCTAATATTGCTAGGAGCTACATGGATTAAAGAAGCAAGGTTGTGAAGAACGGTCGGCTTCATAGTCTCTTTCAAACACCGTTGTTATTTTGTGCTAAAAGGGAGAAATGTGGCAGATCTCTAATTTATACCAAAACATTTAAATTTCACTGACAATGAAATATTTGTTTATGTCATAGAAATTATTTCTTCCATCAGTTTTAGCTGCCGCATTTGCCTTTTTCTCAGCAGATGCCCCTATTTAGGTGGTTAAATATCCTGTTTCATGTGTTCCAAAGACTATATTTTACCACATTTCTCCTGTTCTTTGTGTCATAATCACTTGTACTGTGCATTATGCTGTTCAATAACACCTTCAATTTCCTCCTATAAGACACTCATTGGTTCTGAAAACTAGACTAAGAAAAATGGAAGAGACCACAAAATACTTATGATATCTCTTAAAAGAGCAACAAAAGAGTTTAATCTTGCAATGGAAAACCATTAACTCCCTGACCATAATTTCAGAAATATTATAGATTTTGTAAGCGCTTGACATTTATTCTATTTCGTCTTTTCATGAATCAGTCCCTGGTTATATATCGTAGTTATCCCATTAAATGTTTGTGCTTTGCTGAAAATACACTGAAATTGCTATTTTAATGTATTGCAATAAGAAATTTTGAGAATAATCATCCTGTTCTCCTGTAAACTCTTCTATTTCCCCATCCTTCTTCCTTATACCCCCCTCATCTCATTGTCACTACATTTCTATATTACTTGCCTTGTTAATGTCATCATGCTTAGACAATTCTAGGAGCAGATGAGAATTAAAATGGATAAAATGAACATAAGACTAACTACGTAATGTTAGCACACACACAGGTTTAGAATGAATGGTGAGGTATACAAGATGTAGGGATCCATCGAATCTCCATGCCAAGAAACACAGCAGAATTAAGAATAGTGATTTGGAAGTGAAAAGAAAGCAGGACATTTCTGTGAACTAATCCATTTTAACCTTGATTCCAATGAATTTTCTAATATTTCTCCTTCTTGACAGTAACAAAAACATATTAAAAATCAATTCAGCAAAAGGAATGAGAAAGTGAGTGGGGATCAATGATGAATGTTCTCAGAGAATGAAGGGTTAAAAAGGGGAACACGTAGCATAATGAGACATTCAATAGCAAGGAGATCTTCAGAGATACAAGTAGTTAGCAGAATCAGCAACATTACAGTGCTGGAAGAACCACATTCAAATAAGTTCAGTCAGTCAGCAACAGCTATTGAGCAAACACTATATATACACGGTACCTTACTCTAGCTACAAAATAAAAATAGAGAGGAAAAAAGGAAAGCAATAAGAAGCATAAATCGTGTAAAGAAATAATGTTTTCAATGAGGAGGAAATTCATTGAAATGTATTAGTTGGATGGGTGAAACAGTTTTTTTCGGGGTGAGAGTAGGAGTGGATACTCAATGATATTTTCACATCAATGGGACTTTCTTTGAATTTTACCTGAAGGTTTACATAGTGTTGAGCCTGATGATATCTACTCAGAGTGAAATAGTATTCTCTCAGTGTTTGTTAATGCTCAGATACAGACAGGGACTTGAGAAGAGAGTACAGTTGAAAAAGCACTCATCTCAAAACAGCTCTCACCCTCTATCTGCTTGCCTCTGGGTTCTTAGCAAGCTTATAGCAAATGGCCAAGTTGCTGTTTACTTTCAGGGCAGAAACTGAGGCTTGGGATAGATGTAGATCCAAGTAAAGGCTGGCTCTGTAGTCCCTTGCCAATTTTGGTGAAATAGGGAAACATTCTGGAAGGAGATGGGGAAAGAAAGGCAGAGATTTAAACTTGTCTACAACTTACTTTTCTGTTTAATTACATATTATGCTCTTGCATACATATTATAGACTAGCTAATGTGGCCTTTCTGTTCCAATTATATGATGCTCTCACTCCCATTTCTCTTTCTTACAGTAAGTGACCTCCATGCCTGGAATGCACTCCTGCTTTACCTTTAACTCAGAGAATCCCTTTTCTTTATTTTAACATTTTTTTGGAGGGGGAAACATAGGGCAGTTGGTGTTAAGTCACTTGCCCAAGTCACTTGCCCACTTGCCATCTCCCCTCCACAAAACAAAACAAAAAAAAAAGAAATTAAGGGCTCTCCTCATCCTAATGCAGAATGATTTGCTTCATGTATTTGAATGGCCCTCATGTAGAAAATGGTTTAGATTAGCTAGGTGAAGACCCAGAGAAAAGAACTGGGAGCAGAGGGGAAAGTATAGAAAAATACATAGGCTCTAGATAAGGAAAAACAAACAAACTTCTCAACAAGGAGGGCTATCCTCAACTGTAACTTGCACAAGACCTTCTAATTGTGGGATTTTAGTGCCTTCAACAAGTAGGGGTTATTATAACAAAGAATTTTAATCAGCTAAAGCCCTCCTTCAAAGCAATCCATTGATCTATTAATGAAACCTAAACTTTACACCATTTCCAATGACTGGAAGAATCTTCTTTTTGCTCTGGTGAAATGCACTTCAAAGAGAACCAGGTTTCAAATTCCAGCTTTTGCTACTTACTACCTATGTGACCACAAGCAAATATTAGCCTTTTTGTGGTATGGGTGTTATTATGTATAAAAAGAGGTGTGTAGTCAAGATCTTAGGTTTTCATCAGCTCAAAAGCCCCTGGTCATATGATTCTATGAATTGGATAGTATTGAACCTCCTCTCTTTAGCTTTGAAAGTCCTAGACAACCTAGCCTCAATCTCTCTTTCCAACCTCATTGGACACCGACTCCCTCTCCTTTACTCTATGAACCAAAAAAAACCCGATCTCTCTCTTCTTCAGTCATGACTCTCAATCTCCCATCTTTGTATCTTTTCACTAGCAGTATCCCATGCCTGGAATGAGTCCCTGCTTACTTTTACCTCATAGAATCCTTCTTTTCCTTAAAGATACAGCTTAGGAGCCATCTTCTATGTAAAACCTTTCTTCCCCATAACTGCTTGTGTTTTCACTAACTTGCATTTAATCAGGTATGTTATACATAGTAATTTTATCTAGTTATGGTGTATATTTCGTGTATACCTGTCTCCCTCATATAAGTAAGGTTTGTTTTATATTTTGTACTTGTATTCCAAGCATGTGGCTCTGCTTCCTAGTACTTATCAGGTATATAGATGCTTGATTGAGTGAGTGATTGAGCCTGTCCTCTACACACATTCTAGGTTCCTCTTCAATACAGGATATTTTGCTCCTTAACATTTTTCAAAATTGATCATGATCATTCTTTTAGATTTAGGTGATTAAGCTAGGGGCAAGTAATTCAGTTTAATTTAAATTTAACAAGCATTTATTAAGCACTTGTAACGTAACAGGCATGGTGCCAGATGCTGGATACAGAGACAAAATAAAGCTCCAAAAGGATTTTTTTCCTTTGAAAAATACCCCCCTGTTATATCTGAAGTTTAAATTTCCTCTTTGTCTTTCCATTGCCTTCCTGACCCATCTTACTATTTTGATAGTTCCTTTATTTTATCCTAGCACTGTATTGTCTTTCCTTTTATCATTCTTGCTAATATCGTAGAAATTAAGAGAAGTATAATTTATACCTTAAGCATCTATTTAGGCATAAAGTTTGCCATACTCAGTAGGAAGATGATTTTTTCACTCCTCTTTTTTTCTTTTCTCTCTCTTTTTTTTGCCTTTTGGAGCGGGGAAGGCAAGGCAATTGGGGTTAAGCGATTTGCCCAAGGTCATATGACTAGTAAGTGTTAAGTGTCTGAGGCCAAATTTGAGCTCAGGTCCTTCTGACTCCAGGGCCGGTGCTCTGTTCACTGCACCACCTAGCTTCACCTTTCACTCCTATTTTAAAAAACAGATGGCAATCAAGCTTTAGGATATAGTGTTATGTGATGATGATAGGAGACTTCAAGTAAAATACAAAGATAAAAATATAATGAAGGAAGTAGATTGTTACAAGTATAGAACCTGATAATGGGATTTAGATTTTTGAAAAACAGTTTAAAATATAGAAATGACAAACTCTTAGGGCAGGACCTAAAAATAGATGCTATTTTATAATTCATTCATTCATTCATTCATTCATTCATTCATTCATTCATTCATTTTTGCCCAGTGCTTATAGATATAATCAAAGAGGGTTTATATTGAGTATGTTGTGTTAGGGATTGGAGAATGAATTCTTCCTGTGTATACCAGGATAAATAGACAATAAATTATCAAATATTCATTAAGCACCAATTATAAGCCATGAATTATTCTAAGTACTGGAGATACACATAGGAGCAAAAAGAAAGTCTTTCAAGAAGCTTGCATTCTCATGCAAGAAGACAGTAAACAAAAGGCAGCTGAAAAGGGAGTGGGGTACGGAAGGTTGCCTGCATTGGGAATGATGTCAAACTCTAGAAAGTTAAAGCAAAGCCAAGCTTGGGATTGAAGGTTGTCTGGCCTTGTTTTCTCCCCCAAATATAGACCCTGGAAAGAACTTACCAATGAAAGAGTGAGGCTGGCATGGTAGAATTGTGTCCCATAGCTATAATGTTGGAATAAGATTAAAAAATGTAGACACCCAGGGGCATTTAGGTGGCACAGTGAATAGAGCACTGGCCCTAGAGTCAGGAGGACCTAAGGTCAAATCTAGCCTCAGACACTTAACATAAAACTAGCCATGTGACCTTGGGCAAGTTACTTAACCCTAATTGTGCTACCTTCCCCACTCCGAAAAGCAAAAAAATAAAAAAAAAAAAGTAGATACTCAGAATGAAGAGAAGAGAGGACAAAATCTAAGCCAGGAATCCAAAAATAAAGTCCATGCATGGCCTCACATTTTTATATACAAAGGTTACCAATCGAAGTCCTGATGGAAAAGTGAGAATTTGAACTCAGGTATCACTGAGACTTGTTAGGATGAGTGTCATGTACTGAAAGAGTAATTCAAAAGTTAAATGATAGATAAAAGGGAAGGATGCAAAAGTCTCTCTCGTATACATATATTTGTATATGTGGACATACACACAAATACAGATAGCTGATAGATAGATAGACAGACAGACAAACAGGCATCTGCATTAATCCAAGGACCCAAGCAGGTATTTTGGATAACATTTGAGTGAAAACTTTTTTTTTACCCAGAACTAGAGACAATTTTATTATTGGAAAGGATTTCACACCATCTGGACTGATAGAGGAAATAAATGAGGAGTTTGGGAAACTGGACCAGTATGGCATTAAAGGCGGTCAGTCAATATCCATTTATTAAGTGTATACTACTTGTTAGTCACTGTCCAAAGCACTGGACATATGAGGAAAAAAGATAATATACTCCTTATCTTCAAAGAGCTAAAATTCTTTTTTTTAATTTTAATTTATTTTCTTGGTTACATCATTCATTTCCACAAGGTTTTGAGTTACAAATTTTCTCCCCTTTTTGCCTCTACTCCCCAGCCCAGAACATTGATCCCACTGTAAGGCCTCTCCCATAATCTGTTCCCTTTTAT
>CM053594.1:106571766-106606120 GCA_028646575.1 Pseudocheirus occidentalis
ATATAAATATGTATATATAGAGAGAGAGAGAAAGAGAAAGAGAGAGAGAGAGAGAGGGAGGGAGGGAGGGAGGGAGAGAAAGAGACAGATGATATAACTGGGTTTTATATTACAGCAAATCCAAAGAAAGTAAAAGTGTTCTTCAAAAATACAATTAAGTTTTCTGTCTCCATGAAGAAATAAGTAAGGAAGTTCTCTTTGAATTCTAGACCTTAGTATATGGCACAGGATCCTGGGAGAACTCATGCAATACCAATAAGAAACATTGCCCATTCCAGAGCAAAAATATTGTGGGGCATAGAAAGTCTTACACAATCTGTAGGCACTTTCACCGATAAAGACCATGACTCCTGACATTGAGAGAGAAATCTTACGATGGTAAGCCTGACCTACCCAGGCATTTGGCACAGTCCTTTGTGTAGAACTGACATACCACTCCATTTCTATAAGGTAAAGATTCACACAAAGAGAAATAGCAGAATTGACATCTAAAGGTTGTTTCCTCTTATCCCTTTTATGTGCGTCTGCTGGTGGGGGGAGGGATATTTTAAAAGTGACCTAGAATAGGTGAATTAAGGAAGAACTCCTCAGCCCAAGTTTCAGCTCAGTTATAAAAAGAAAGGTAGTAGGATAAATGTACTGTGTGTAGGTAGGAAAACTATATTTGTGCAATGTGAGGCCGGCTAGAAGACAGAGAATCTTCAGGGAAAGAAATGCAGTACAGTTTAATAAATACAGTAAAGACTAAAATGAAAGGAGAGAGTGATAAAGGTAAATGGAAAGGGACAAATACTTGATGCATTAGCAACTGGTAATAAGTGAAACTATAATTTTCATTGCTAATAATTATTTTTAAACATAGCACACTAAATATTATGCAAAATAAATGAAAACAAAAAAATGTGCCTTTCAAATTATGTCGAGCATATGGTTATGTCCTATCACTTGGGTGACTTCACATTCCAATCTCAAAAGGCTGTATATGCAGAAGAGGTTTCTTTCTAAGTATGAGAGGGTTCAGTGCAGGCGAAAGGAACTCACCTAAAGGAGAGGTTATATTAGCTACAATAAGTTCACATCATTTTAGAATAGGAAGTATTCAAGGAAGAAATTAAACAGAATAGGAAACCATCATTTTAAAAAGCAATATGTCTTCTCAAGTGTGAAGAAAGTAAGGAAATTGCACAGCAGTATGGTCATGAAACCATGTAAGCAAAGACTTAGCCCTCTTGTACTCTAAAAAATGTACTCTTTGGCATTCATTAAAAAAACAAAAAGAATTGGTTTGTTTGTTTGTTTTCCTGTCTTAGTTCTGCCTTCTCTCTAGGACAAGGCATTCTGTTATTAGGGAACTATGGAGAGAACTCTGTCTCTTCACTATCCACTGATATTCTCCAAAATTCTGGGAACTGTAATAAGAGAGCTTTAGAATACTAGGAAGTATTGTCTGAACTGAGGAAGGTTGGAGTTGTACCACTAGCTGTGTGACCACAGGAAAGTTACTTAACATCTCTGGGTATCAGAGGACAAAGGTGCACTAGATGGCCTCTAGACTCCATTCCAGTTCTAGATCTACGATCTTGGGCTCTCTGTTGTTCAGTGATTTTTTTCAGTCGTGTTTGACTCTTCGTGGCCACACTGGAGGTTTTATCTGGCAAGGATATTGAAATGGTTTGCTATTTTCTTTTCCTGATCATTTTACATGTGAGGAAACTAAGGCAGTGTTAAGTGACTTACCCATGGTCACACATCTAATATGTATTTGAGGCAAGATTTGAAATCAGGAAGATGTGCCTTCCTGACTCCAGGCTTGACACTTAAACCACTACACCACCTTGCTGCCTCTCAGGCTCTGACTCTCTTCTAATATCACTTACAATCCTACAACATGATCACATGCATCAAAATCAAAATATATGAAACAGCTATTTGGCAAAGTGGCTAAAGTATTACACCTGGAGTCTAGAAGACCTGAACTCAAACTCTGCCTCCAACAATAGGTACCTTTGCCACCCTGGACACATCCTTCCTTTTAGCCTCAGTTTTACAATCTATAAAATGGAAATAATAATAGTACTTCCCTCACAAACCTGTTGTGAGGATCAAATATAATAATATATGAATGCATTTTGCAAACCTTAAACTACAGTGTCCCCCACTGCACTAAGACTTTGGGGACATGCTGTGTTATGGAACACTTGCTATTTATTATTAGGATAGCAACCCAGTGGACAGAATGTCAGCCCAGGAGCCAGAAAGTCCTGAGTTCAAATCCAGCCTCGGACACTTATTAGCTGTGCGATCCTACCCTGTTTGCCTCAGTTTCCTCATCTGTAAAATGAGCTAAAGAAGGAAATGGCAAACCCCTTCAGTATCATTGCCAAGGAAACGCCAAATGAGGTCACAAAGAGCCAGACATGACTGAAAATAACGGAACAACATCATCATTATTATTGAAAAGCATTTTTAAAAGATCTCGGTAATACATCAAGGAACTCTAATAGACATTTCCAATGCACCATTTTTTTTTACTACCTCCTTTACCTGTTGAGTTTCAGAGGAGTCAGCGTGCTTTCCGTCTGATTCCATCCTAATGTAGTTTGTTTGTTGCTTGTCCTGCCCGCGTGCATTTCTACAGAGTTTGGCTTACAAAGCGGCTTTTCTCACAACATCCTACAAGTAGTCTTGTCAATGAGGAAACTGAGTTTCACAAAGTTTAACTTGGGCAGGTGGTCAGTGCAGTGGATAGAGCCCTGGAGGCAGAGTGAGGAAGGTTGGATTCCACATCTGGCCTCAGACACTCAGTAGCTGTGTGATCTTGGGGAAATTCCTCAGCCAATACTGGCTTCATTTACTTTGTCTGTACACGGGGGATCATAATAGCACCTACCTACTCCTTCCTGGACTGTTGGGATAACCAAGTGAGATCAAGTGAGATAATTTTGTAAAGTACTTAGTATAGTGTTTGGCACAAAGTAAGTCCTATGTAAATGTCAGTTATCATCATCCTCATCATCATTATTGACCTAAGTCTAGTGAATGCTTTAAGCCTCTGCCTCTGAGTTCACTGCTCTTCCCACTATAACACATGGCCCAGCAGTCTAGGTCTCATTTACATCATCATCATAATCATCCACAGTGAGCAAAGGGATAAAGAATTCTTGATGACAGAGAAAACTCTTCTCAAAATTCCAGTGAAATTAGTAAGAACAACAGAGAGAGCTATTCCAAATCGCCTTTACTTTGGTCTTTATTTGTAATCTTGAATCTCTCTCCCCCTCCCTTTCCCTAGGGTAAAATCTCTACCAGCAAAGGAGTGTCAAAATGGGTTAAAATTTCCTGTATATTTTGAACAGTTGAGGACACTCAAAGTATTGGATATTTTACCTAACTCTTTTTGGATATAACCTACACAGTAACTCTCCAAAACTGTTCTTTTCCAAACACATTTCCATGTTTTGCTGAAACATGTGAATAATAGAATATTGTAGTTGTGGAGAACTAATGTCACAGGAAGCTCCTCAATCAAGGGATCACTATCTATTAATAAATGTGTGCTATGGAGTTCCTTAAGGCAGTAATGTCAAACTCAAATAGAAGCGGTGAAGAAGAGGGGGCACTAAATCACACATAATGATCCCTCTGGGTCTCATTGACTTCGATTTAAATTGTAATATTATCTATGTTTTGTGGTATTTTTGTTTCTTTTGTTCAATATTTCCCAATTACATTTTAATCTGATTCAGATGTACCAGAGTTTTGTGGGTTATATAGCCAGTGGGCTGTTAATTTCTCATTTCTGAATAAAGACATGTGGAAATTGGGTGACTTGTCCAAGGTCACTGAGCTAGTCTGTGTTGGAAGTAGGATCTGAACCCAGGGGTCTTCCTAACTCTCCATTACCTTTAATCTCTACATTGATATGCAAAGATGTAAGTTCACATTTGGCATGGTATATACCTGTACAATGCAGGTAGTACATAAGGCTTCCTAGAAAGTATATTGAATTCAGAAGTAAGAAATCTACATTCAAATACAAGTGCTTCCATTTCAGGAAGTAGATTTATGCCTTAGTCTCCAATTTGTCTGCAAAATGAGAAGGTTAGACTTAATGATCTTTGCAATCCCTTTAGCCCTAAATCCTATAGTTAGTGACATGAATATAATTCTTGACACATAGGAATGAATGTTGGGTGGCCCAGTGGATAGAATGTCAGCTCTGGAGTCAGGAAGAGTTATCTTCCTGAGTTCAAATCCAACCTCAGACACTTACTAGCTATGTGATCCTGAGCAAGTCACCTAACCCTGTTTGCCTCAGTTTCTTCATCTGTAAAATAAGCTAAATAAGGAAATGGCAAACCACTCTTTAGTAGTTTTGCCAAGAAAACTGCAAATGAGGTCACAAAGACTTAGAATGAATGAAAATGACTGAACAACAGCAAAAACATGGTAGGCAATATTCCGAACATGCTGAGATACAAACATGAGACAGCCCCTGCCATTAAAAAAATTACATTCTAATTCAAGAAGAAAATATATAGCTAAAGAACACAATAGTTGGGACATCACAGGGATGCTGAGCTGAACCCATCGCAAGTAGTCAGTTGACATGCCCTTTCAAATCAAGCACGTATGTTCCTGCTAAGTACCAGGCTTAGTACCTAAGTATTAGGTACCAGGGTTACAAAAACAAAGCAAACAAACAAAAACCAAGTAACTGTAATCAAGAACCTTGAATTCTAATTAGATATACAATATACACTTAAATATATACAATATACACTTAAATAAATAGCCTATTTCAAAGTATGTAGATGTAAATGTGTAATAAATATTTCAGATTCCTTTGGAAGAACAAAAATTATTAAAATGATATCTTTCATTTCTCAAATAATGGTCCTGAAATGGAACTTGGGATAATAATTTAAGCTGTTTTTCTTCCTTCAAATAACAAATGAAGTAAAAAAAAAAAACTTACTAAGCACCTACTATGTGCAAGGGTCTGTGTTAAGCTCAGGGAGCAATTTGATACAACAGTTTCTACCTCTGAAGAAAGTGAAGGAACAGTTTATTATTTAAACTGGTATCCAACTGCTGCTTGAGATCCTACATGGAGGCCTTATGTTACACTAGGCTAATATTGGAACAATTAATATAAAAGAAGCCAAATGTAAAGACCTACTAAAAAGAGGAATTTCTGAGTTAATATTCTCTGTACACACACACTTCTGTCCATTTCCTTTTCTTTTTTTTAGTAAGAAAAAAAAGATAAGAGGCAGAATTATACCATAAACACTCTTTATCTCATACTAAATTAGGACCAAAAAAATCCTCAACTTTTCTTCCTAAAAAACAAACCAAAAACAATTCTTTTAGTGTTAGTAGTTTTGTTTTGTTTTGTTTTTGGTAGCTCTTATTTGTCTGTTAAGATTTTTCAACAGCTTCCTTCAGACACTTTCTTAGAGATCATCACTACCCCATAGGCTCACCTTAAAATGCTCAACTCCTCATTTCTAGTATATTTGTTTAATGTTCATCCTGCAGAGTGGCTTAATGAGAAGGGACAGGGGAAGGGGTGTTCTCTGGACAGTGTAAATCTGTACCAAACTAATGTAATTGAGCTTAACAGCAAGAATAAAGCCATATTTCTACAGTATTAAAAAAAAGCTATTTTAAAAGAGCAAGTTCTTCCTGCAGCCACTCACTTTTCACATAAGTTGCATCAGGGGATCTGGTAGGAAGGAAACATTTTTATTAATTTTTCCCTTATCTGCAAGAAGAATGTTGATTTTTTCATTTATGTTCCTTGCCTGCAGGTAGCAGACCAGAGAATCATATAGTAGAAATTTTTCCTTTTGATTAATTTCTTTCCATGTGTTACGTTATTTCTTATATATAATTGATTTGGGGCTTTGCTCATAGCTGTACATCTTTTTTATATCTGCACCTACTGCTGTCCTTCAATCAAGAAAGTTGAAGGAAATTACCTGAATTTTGTTAAGTTTATTAAAAAGAGCTCTGTGAATATTTAAATTGAGTTTTGAAATGCTAATGCAAGGAAGATATTAGAGAATTTTAATGGTGGGTTCAAGTTGACCCACATGCTATTATGAAAGGGGTCAAATTTTATTCAAATTGTTTCTTTACAGTTAAAAAAATGAACCCTTTGATTTTGTAAAAGTAGATTAATATTCTTTGCTATTAGGTCCTTTGCTACTTTGGTAGATGACGGCATAAGCTCAGTTTCTATTTCAACTCTACTTCAACATGTTCACATTTCTAGCTTTCAAGTCTTATGTTCCTTTCTCTTGGAAAATTAGAAGAGACTTTAGTGGTACAGTAGAATGGACATTGGACTTTAGAGTCAGATAACTCGGGTTCAAGTCCAAATCAGCCATTTATTTACCTCCTGTGCGTCTATGGGTAAATCATTTTATTTCTTCGAATCTTAATTCCTCATCTATTAAATGGGGAAAATAATATCACCCTGCTTTTTAAAGCTATTTTGACAAAAGTCCTTTGTTTATCATATAGGATGCAATGCATTTGAGCTAATTATTAATCAAAGAAACAAGAGAGTAATTAGTTTTCCTCATATAGGTAGCTTTATAGACAGCAAAAATTATACCCCATAAAAAGAGCATTTGTCTGTATATCCAGTGCCTATAACAACATACAAAACACAGTAAGCACTTAACAAATTCTTCCTGAAAAATTTGAGTAAATTTCTAAAAAAAACAAAAAAAAACCAAAAAAGAGAACAGTATCATCTCATTTCTGCCAGATGATCTAACATTAACTAACATTAATTACACTGGCCCTTCCAAAAATGTGACAAAATTGTCCATGTCTTAGTATTTTAAAATTGATTTTTAAAGTTATTCCTATTTTATTGGATCTTGATCTTAAGTAATTTCCAAGTGATAACAAATTTTGGTTTGGTAAAGCCAGAAATTAAAGATGTAGATTTTTCTAGACAAAGGCTCAGTCCCAAAACTTTCTGAGTAAAGAAATTGCAAGAGATCAAAGAATGGTAAAATATTACCAACAAAAATAATGTCAAATGAAAGAAAAAAAACCCAAATCAAATTACCTATAAAAGCAAGAAATATTCTTTCAATCAATCAATCCATCAACTTTGTAGAGAATTGGGACTAAGAATTACACCTATATGTTGCAACCTTAAGATTCCTTTACTTTGCCATTATCTGCCATTTAACCAGACTTTCTTTAATGTTGTATTTCATTTCCTACAAGTAGAATGTGAACTCATATGGAACAAGATATATACATACATATCTATATCTATGTCTTTATCTATATATCTATGTCTATATATCTGTATCTGTATCTATATCTACATCTTTTTCTCTCTGTCTCCATTTCTAGCATAGTGCTTAGCACATACTAATCACTTAATAATGCTTATTCATTCATTAGGTGAAAAAAAGGCAGTCCTGGATCAATTTCCCCTGGAAATCCAAATAATATAACTCATTCTGTGGTGAATTGAGGGTTGGCCTTGGCACTATAAAGAACTGAGTTCTAGTCCCACATCTTGACACATACTGGCTATGTAATGCTGGGCAGATCACTTAACCCCTACGTGCTCTAAGTGATGGTGTAAGAGAAAAAGCGGCAGAAAAGGTGCCAATTTGCATTGTAAAGGAAATTTCTAATGGTGACCTCCCTACATCAATGAAAGCATAGGTCCAAGGTCTTATCTCTAATAAATGGATTATCATAATTGATTCATTCCATTAGAAAACAGATCCTACAGTAGTTTCTCTATAATGTAACTCATGGGGTCTGTCCACAGATGGCTTAGTACTTCCAGGTTGGTCACTGAAACACCAAATTTAGATATGGATATAAAACACTAGTGTTCACAATATGCAAAAATTATTAATTATTTTTCATTGTTGCTAAGGCATTTTACACTAACAATCCCACAAGTAAAACCATGTAATTTTATATAGCTTTTTTCAAAGAAATCCCAGAGGAATGCTTTTTACATTTTGAAAATGAAAAAAAAATTCATAAAGAAAAAATACAGATGGAAGGAGCATTTTTTTTCAATGATACTCAAGAACAAATGGAGAGTCAATGAGGTGAAAGGAAAAGAAAGAATATATGGCTACTTTGAACTTTCCAAATGAAAATAAGTGTTTTCTTTCCATAGCAGGAATGAAAGACAATGGGTTGATATTGTGAGCATTATTTTAAAACACCAGCTAAACAATGAACACTAAACAAAAAAACCCTCATGATCAACTATGCCTAAGTGATTTCCTGTCCAATCATGAAGTAAGAATCATAACTAAAAGTACAATTTTTTAAATAAATAAAATCAGGACTCATTTCTTAACCTTATGTGAAATAATCAAAGTTATAACACAATGCTAAGATTTATGATCATAGGTGAGTGAGTACAAATGTTTGTGAGAGTTACTTTCCAAAAAAAGAAAAAGAAAAAAAGGTTCATCTCAGGTTTTTGAACGAAGATACTCTAAATCTGACTTCTTTACTTGTCAGAAAGCTCTCCTAAAACCTGAAATAACCACCTACATTTCACTGTCTGTCACTTTCAGGCTTCAGCTTTTCAACAGGTCTTCTGGTAAAGCCTGTTTTGCTTATTAGTTCCTACCTGCCAAATCTTCCTCTATATCATTACATTGCTTTGCTGGGCTGTGAATGTCATACTTGATAGAAGTCATTGAGGTACTCTGTCTACCTATTCAATGGCTACTACCTTGTTGAAAGCAGCAGTACATTACCTCTCAAAGCACAAAGGAATGCCACGAACACAGAAAGGAAGTCCAGCTCCAATCATCCACCATTGCTGGTGTCCAACATGTAAACTGACATTCCTCAGTGTCACCATATTATTTTCAAGACCTCAACAATCATGATTTAATTCTTGATATATTAAAAAAATGAACACTACACTTCAAATTCATTGCACTGAGGGAATGCTTGTAGTTCTCCTTAAGAGACAACCCATCTCCTACCTGCGTGTCCTTATTCAGGCTATCACTTCATGTCTAGAATTTTCTACTCACTTCTGCCTCTCCAAATGCTTAAATCAATTCAAGGGGTGCTCAAATACCAGATCCTTTAGAGCAATGGCATTCCCATACTACCATCCTTATTTCTTATGCAAAATAATTTTGTTTTTACATTGTATAGGGAATAGGAATTGAATTTGGGATTTCATTGGCATAAGATACTTCCAGATGAGAAAATGCCCTACAAATGCAACTGCCATTTTCTTTCTGAAATGTATAGTTTAATAAGTTGCCTATAACACTGAGAGGTGAAATGATTTTGTACAAGGTCATACAGTGAGTCTATGTCAGTCAGAGACAGGTTCAATCCAGATTTTGCTGGCTCCAAGTCCACTCTCTATACACTATGCCACACTACTGCTGTGTTTACTTTGTGCGTCTATATGTACTTATATATATAATATATATGCATATATTATATATATAAATACATTGATACATGCTTATCAAATAGATTTGAAATGAATTTAAGGTGATCTATATGCCTCTGTGATGAATGAGTAACTGATGGTAACTGGTAAATGTTTTTTTGTTTGTTTTTGTAGTAACTGAATTGGTAACTAATTTTTTGTGTCCTAAAGTGGTTTTGGTCCTACTAGCCCAACATCATGAATCCTGAAATTGGACACTTGTCCGTAAATCCAGGTGTCTTTGGGAAGGGTGAAATAAAGTAGTGAGGACATTGTTACAGATCTCACAGCCAGCATGATTCCTCAGCACCAGTGTATAAAGTTAAAGGAGAGGGCACTTTACTTTTCCAATTAGAAACTCAAAAGCAATTTGTGTGTCCAGAAGAACCAGGAACTTTAATGGCAAAGGTGTCCAATATTCTCCTGTACACATCCCATCACCTTTCACAAACTCAGACTTGGTAGAGCTGTGTAGTTTAGCACAGCAGCTGGAGAGTTCATCACCGGCTGGGACAACGTCATCTGTAGCCTAGATAAGCTGTTCTCAAAAACTGCATGTCTTAGCAGCACCAGCACCTTAAATCACACAGTCAAGGTGAGGGCCACTACAGCAATCTGTTCCACTTTTCATAAATAGGTGTGGCCCTCCTGCTGCTGGCATAATGCCCATTTGGCCCTTCTTTTGGGTTTGACACAGTAAGTAATGATGAATATTCTCTGTGAGCCTGTACAGTCCTGCACACATTTTCATTTACACAAGGCGGGGAGGGGTTAACCCCACACAAAACAGGCCATTGTTGTTTATCTTGCTTCTTTGCTGGAATGAAGACTTTGTAAGAATTTGCCTAATTTCACAGGTGCTTGTCCAATTTTCCGAATTTCCAACCTGGCATTAATGCAGCTCTCCTACTGAAAAACTAACAAGGAACTCCAAACATCGACAATTGCAAAATGCTGACAGGATGAGGAGGAGCTGGGAGAGTGGAACGAAAAACAAACCAAAAAAAAAAAAAAGCACCTGCTCACCTCCAACCCCCTTAATTGCAAGATGCCTAGGGATACATATCAAACAGGCACTTTATAACAAATGTTATATGTTGTCATTAAACTGCCATAAAGGTCCCTCAATTCAGTACTTGAGGACATCTCAAGAGGCCTCAGAAAGCAGTTTCCTATAAAACATATCGTCAGAAAGACTTTTACTTTATACTAGCGCATTAAAAGCCTGTCGAAAGACACAGAAGCACTCTATATGGCTATATTTTTTAAGAAGCACACTTGCCCTCCTGAGAATTCCATGAGCAGGTAGGGTGCCAGTGATAACAAAGCAAAGTTTATCCACACTGTTCCAGCAGTCACAACCTGGAGGAAGAATCTAAGGGCTCCCTTAAAAAGAAAATATTCTCAGCCTTTGTGGACAAAGCCCACACAGAATAAAAGCAAACACCTTTACAGTCAGAAGTTATAGGGTCAGCCAAAAGGCGGAGAACTCAAATAAATGAACTCTCCTCTTGTGGCACACAGCTACCAAGCCTTTGTATCCATAAACCCTTCACCCTGCCTCCAGAAGACATGCACCCAGTCTAAAGTTGGCAATAGATATCTTTGCAGTCATATGTGGAAGGAAAACACAACTGCTGACTTCTTCCTTAAGGAATGAAAATTAATTTCTCTCTTTAAAAAATATAACTCTAAATGCATATATTTTACCCTTTGAAAGTAAAACCAAGTATTTAGTAGGTGTCTACTGTTTGCAAAACACATTTTAATACAAGGGCCCTTCACTAATCAAGTCTAACAGGGGGCTGACATCAAACGCCTAGCTATAATGCACAATGTTTCTTAGTGAATTAGAGAGCACACAAAATGTATTAGAATAAACTACAAATTCTTCCATTTGACATTTAAAGCTTTCCTGAATCTGGCTGCAAGCCTTTTTGAATTACTCCTCTTCATACACTCTGGAGTTAAGCCAAATTACTCAGCTAGTCACTTCCAAACTCAACACTCCATACTCCATTCTCCATGGCTTCTTCCTTTTCTTTTTCTCACCTTCTGCTCTGAAAATCCTCTTTGCCTTCAAAGATCAGCACAGATGCTTTTTTCTTTAAAGACTTCTGGATCATCTCCAGTGGTTAGTGCTCTCTCTCACTTCTACCATTATTGTTTCATATTTATTCATCTCTGCACATTTTATAACCCTGCCACCATGGTCTTTTTTATCTCCAGGGTGTAGAACTTTGTCTTTAGGATAGGTTGTCTTTGATATCACATGAGAGACAGGTGTATAGTATGAATAGTCCCTTAAAGCTTCTCTGTGCTGTGGGAGGAAGGGTGAAGTTGAGGATGAAGGCATTTGAAATGACTAATAAATATGTGTTAAGTCAAATTAGAAAGTGCGGCCTAAAAAGGAAAGTTATAAAGGAGAAACAGGTGTGCAAGGAACTATTATGTTAAATGATGAATATCATTTTAATGGCATATGAAATTGCATCTATTTTGTTTTAAAAGACTATTCAAAATGACCATTGAGGAATTTTTCACTGTTTTTCACCATTCTTGCCTTGTCCCCCACCTTTCAATTCCTTACAACATCCTACAGATCAGCTTTAAGGAATCATTAGTATATGGTATACATTTGTCTCTTATGTGATACTTAAGCAACTCAGATACTTGAGAACAGACTTCTGCATTGTACTAAAAAGAGCAAAGTATTGCTAAATGTTCAAGCACCAATGGGGCTAGAACTCAATTCACTGGCTTTCTTCAAGTCTCAACTCAAATGTCACCTTTTTCAAGAGGTCTCTACCAGTTTCTTCCTGCTTCCCTTCCCCCATCCTATTACCTTTCATTTATACTTCTATTTCTTTCTTATATGAATATCATGGTTAGAATTTGGGATTCCCAAATAGAATATGAGGTAATTGAGGGACAGGACCATTTTCCCCCTTTCTTTGTCTGCCCAATACCTTCCCTGCACATTTTTTGTTGTTGATAATTTATGTCTGACATTATTTGGGGTTTTCTTGGCAAAGATACTAGAATTGTTTGTCATTTTTTTTCTACAGCTCATTTACAAAATAAGCAACAGAAACAAAATGGGTTCCCTGACTTGGCCAGGGTCTCATAAGTAGTGTCTTTGATATATATGGATCTGAACTCATAAAGAGGAATCTTCCTAATTTAAGCTCAGAACTCTATCCACTGTGCCTCCTAGCTTCTTTCTCTGCCCCATAGTAAGTATGTAATAAATTACTTAAAAGGCCAATAGGTAGTACAGTGGATAGAGCACAGGGCCTGGAGTCGGGAAGATTTGAGTTCAAATTCAGCCTCAGACACTGAGATATTAATGTCATGCTGTTGACTATGTTACCCCTCCTTCCCTACTATGCTTTGCTTCCCATGCAATATGCTCAGACCAACTGTCTATGGTCTGTACTGTAAGTATTCTGGAGAAGAAAAAAGGGACCGAGCCTATGCACTCATGTGAAAGGCCATGGGCCAAAAGATGAGAGAACTTTCTCTCCAACATGGGCAAGGCCATGGGCTCAATAGGACTTATTTTTATGAGGGAAGGAGAATTTGATCTTTCATTCTTGGCATCAAGAAATTGCTCTCATGAATCAATTTTTCCCATTCTTTCCTTCATTTCTCCATGGTCTCAAAGGACAAAAATGTTCAAGTCTTCCATTCAAAAAAATCTATTGCGTTATACATCACCTATAATTTTAACTCCTTTTCATTTTACATGTCACAAAGTTCCCTGAGTGACTGGAAGATTTTGGAACCCCTACATAAAGCACATAAGAGAATTCAACCTCCAACTTAATCCTGGGAACTTCCTGGTGCTACAACAGAATAAAGATTGGGGAGTTACTCTAGGGGCTTCAGGAACTGGTTTCCATTTTTAAAAGATGATACTCCTTCACTCAAATATAAACATTACTCATGCATTCCTTGGAAGGTGAGGGTAGCACATCTTAAGGACTTGGTGAGAGCTGAAGAAATAAATTCACATGAAACACCCAGAACCCCCAAAATTTACTCAGAATTTATCAAGTCTCTTAAGTAGTTACATAAGGAATCCCCACAAAATAAAACTTAAATAACACAGGATTCAAATTCTTCACTAATATAGATGATGACAAAGACAAGGGTTTAGAGATACTTAAAAAAATTTTTTTTGCATCCTCATTGGATGCCAGGCTATTAATTTGTCATTTCATTTTATTGTGTCTTCCTCTACAATCACCTGCTCTTACTCTCTAGGAACAAACCCCTCGAACTTGTTGCTCAAAATTCATCGTGTACTGGGAAATCAAATAAGCAAATTTCTCAGAATTTTGTGCCAAACTAAAGTAAAAAAAGGTAACTTAGGAGGCTCCTTTTGATCCAGCAAGAGAGTGAACTAATAGTTAATAGACTACTGTATTAAGAAGGCTTTTTTAAAAATTTGCTTTTTTAAAGAAATTAGTACTATGTGAATGAAGAAAGCAGGAAATAATTTAAATTAAAATTAAAATAGCTTAGATTCAAAATAAAGTCTGTACTTAGCAGTTTCTCATTTATATTAACATCTGGTTTATCTAACTTTAGGACTTAAGCAAGATTTCCTAAATAAGTGAATTTCCCAGATAATGGATTGCTACTTTAAATATTATATTTTAAAATTAATCCTTTTTTTAAAAAAATTATCACTTTTTTAGTGGAACTCTACCCAGAATGAATTTGCAAATTCAACTACATTATTTAGAGGAAAAAAGGTATGTATATGAATATTCACAAATACACATATATATGTACATATATGTTTATAATATATATGTGTATATATATATATATATAATATGTGTGTGTTTGTAACCTTTAATTCATAATGTAGTAGGAAATAAAGGTATTCTGCTGACTATGTAAATTGGTGATTTCAATAGGCCTTGATTTCTTAATATATGAAATTTAGGATGTTCCTTCTCTAATCCTAACACATTTTCTTACTGATTTAGGGTTCACATAAACATTTGAAGCATCTCTTATTCTTAGTCCTGGGAAAGCCAGTTAACATTAAGCACTATGCTAAGAACTGGGGATAGGAAGATAAAGCAAAAATATAACAAAACAAAACACCCTGCCCCCAAGGGTTCATACCTTGTGGAAGGGCTGCTAGGAACTAGGTGGGGCATCTTCCATCTGTACAGGAAGTCTATCACTTACTGCTACCATATCATCATAGCCAGCCTCCTCAGGCAAAAAGATTTCAGATCTTGGATACACCAGCACCCTTAGCCTTCTATTTCCTGCTCTGGATATTGTGTTCCCTGAGGAAAAGGAAAGTTCCCTAAGGGAACTGGGACAAGCGTCTTTCATCAAAACCAAAGCAACCACTTTCATCTACGCTGGCACAAAGCATTTTCTACCTCTTGTTTTGAGCTCAATGTCCTAAGTGTGAAGAACCTCCAGTGCAAAGCAAAGCAACCCTCTTTGACTTCAGATGTCCCATTTCCTGGGGATACCTGTCTTTTGGGTGTACAGAATCAGTACCCTATACTCAATGATGAACATCTTCATACCTGGTCATATCCTTCACATCCTAGTGACTCAACTCCTGTACATCATCATCTAAATCCTACTTTATACCCCCTGTCAATCAATTTCTCATTCCCATTCCCCTTAATCATCCTACACAAAAGTTTCATCTCAACTCCATCCAGCCCTTCCATTGTGCCCTCTGGAATATCTGTTCCATAAGCAAGAAACTTCCCTTCTTCTTAAATCTATTATTCTCCTACTCTTTCCATTTACTAGCTCTTATTGACATCTGGTTGTCCCCTTACAACCTCCCTGGCCACCCTTTTCTGTACTGGCTGCACTTTAACTCATTCTCTCTGGCTTGTTGGTCAAGGCAAAGAAATCAGAATTCTTTTTGCTTTCCATTGCACCTTCTTCCATCACAGAGTAACCTCTTTTCCTCTGAAGTTCATGCTATTCACACTACCGTCCAATCAAAATTCTTTTGGATGTTGCCTACAGACCCATGTGTCATTCCTCTTCTTTTCTCAATGAATTCAATACCTGAATTAAAATTTTTCTTTCCTCTCTAATTGACACCCTCCTTGTAGGATATTTCAGTATATATGCCGTTTTCCCTCAAATAATCTAACCACTCAATTCCTCAATTTCCTCCCCTCCCATGAGCTATTCCTCAACTTCAACTCAGCCATACAGAAAGGTGGTTATATACTTAATCTTTCCATAATCCAAAGATGCACCACTTCCATGTTTAGGAATTCTGAAATCCCATTACCTAATGTTAATCTATTGGTTTTTTACTTCATGCTCTGCCTTCCACTAATAATCCTACTTTTCATCAACACTGTGACCTCCATTCCCTTTACCGTTTGCTTCTCTCCCAGGTTATCTCCCTTATGCTAGCCACTCTCTTCTCCCCATTTTGCCTTCTCAGTGAACCAATTCATTTCTATACTGTCGTCCTCTCTGGAGTCCTTTAGCACCCTTATCATATTGCTGACTACACACCCCAGCCTAGGATCACTCCCACCATTTACCACTTTCACACCTACACACTTACTGCTAAAGAAAGTTAGACGTCTCTTCTGCCTGGGTTCACTATAAATTTGTTACATAACTTCAAATGGGCCCTCCCTACTACTAGATCATCCCTTATCTACGCACTATCGCACTCTTCACGGTACCTCCCCCAAAGTATTTTATTCATTCTCAAACCTCCCATGGCTCCCTCTCCCCTTACTCTCTTAACTGAGAATTTTGTCTCAAATTTTACAGAAAATAATTAAGGTCATTCATTACGTGCATCTTGCTCTCCCCTCTTGTTTCCTATCACTCAGATGCCTTCTACCATTTTCTCACTTTCTGCTGAATCTCTTACAATCTATCTATCTTCCAAACTTACCATTCCATAGGAACTCCTCTCTCCAAAGTTACTAATGGTCTTTATTCCCCAGATCCAATGATCTTTTCTCAATCTTCCTTTTACTTTACCTCTCTGTAGCATGTTCATCACTCTCTCCTCCTTGATACTTTCTTCTTTACAGGTTTTTAGGGGACCACTTTCTCCTGTTTTTCTTTTTACTTGACTGTTGCTTCTTTGTCTCCTTTTTGAATTGTTCTCCAGATTAAGCCTTCTAATTGTAGGTGTTGCTCAAAGTTTTGTTTTGAGTCCTTTTCTCTTCTTCTATACTACTTCACTTGGTGATCTCATC
Organism: Pseudocheirus occidentalis; assembly: GCA_028646575.1. NCBI lineage: Eukaryota > Metazoa > Chordata > Mammalia > Diprotodontia > Pseudocheiridae > Pseudocheirus > Pseudocheirus occidentalis. The sequence goes on from CM053594.1 coordinate 106,588,483, forward strand.
AGCTCCCATGGATTTAATTTCCATCATTATACTGATGATTCTCAAATCTACCTTTTCCTTATTCAATCTCTCTTCTGGTCTCCTACCTCGCCTCTCTGCTTGCCTTTCAGACATCTTGAACTGGTTGTCTAGTACTGGATCATCTGAACTCAATATAACTATGACAAAACTCATTACCTCCTCCTCCCAAACCCTTCCTACCTTGTACCTTCCTCATTACTGTAAAGGATAACAACACACTCCCTGTCCCTGAAGCTCACAAGTTAGAGAATCATTCTGGATTCCTCCCTATCTCTCATTCCCCCATATCCAAGCTGCTGCCAAGACCTGTTCATTTTACCTTTGTAACATCTCATGAATATATCTCCTTCTCTCCTCTGACATAGCTACCGCTCTAGTAAAGGCCCTCATTACTTCATTTTTGGTCACTGCAATAGCGTGCTGATGGGTCTGCTGCCTCAAATTTCTCCTGACTCCAGTTCATTCTCACTAAAAAAAAACACGTTTTCCCTAAAGCTTAGGTCTATGTTATCTCCCTCTCCCCTCCCACACACACACCACACACTCAATGAATCCCAGTGGCTTCCTATTACCTTTAGGAACAAATACAAAACACTCTGTTTGGTATTCAAAGTTCTCCATAAACTAGCCTCCTCCTATCTTTCCAATCTTCTTACCTTTTACTCCTCAACATGTATTATTTGATCCAGTGTCCCAGGTTTCCTGGCTGTTCCATGGGCTAGACACTCTGTCTCTCAGATCTAAAAATTTTCTCTGGTTCTCCTCCATGTCTGGAACACTCTCCCTTCTCAACTTCATCTACTGATCCCTCAGGCTTCCTTTGATGCCCAAATAAAATCTCCCCTTCGACAGGAAGCCTTCCCCTACCATTCTTTATTCTAGTGCCTTACCTCAGTTGATTATCTCAAATCTATCCTGCATGTTGCCTACTTTGTATAAATTTGTGTGCTTCTTGTCTCCCCAGTTAGACTGTAAGCTCCTAGAGGAAAGGAACTGTCTTTTTTCTCTTTTTGAATCCACAAAGCTCAGCACAGTATCTGGCACATAATAGGTCCTTAGTAAATGTTTATTGATGAACTAATTGAAGGAGCTTACATTCTAAAGGGAAAGAAAGCATGTACATAAATAATGGATTGATTTCAATGACTAACCTTTTCCTAGCACATCACATTTGAAAAGTCTTCCACCACTCAGGTATAAAGAAAAATGCGTACTGTAAGGGAAGGAACTGGAAAGCAACCCTCCCTAATTCTCCTTTGCTTACATTTCTAGTTGATCCACAGACTAGGGACTTTTTATTGTGTTGGGTCTGGCTATAGCAGACAACACAGTGACCTAAGGGGATCTCGTATAAATAAAATGCATGAGCAGTCAAACACAGTCTGTGTCATTTATTTTGACTGCTCAGAGGTCTTTGTGTTTATTGCAAGGTTCTTAACTAAAATAATTGATGTTTACAGGGAAGTGACATCAGAACAACTTGTATGTTAGTGTACAACAGTTTTCCTATAGGTAATAATGAAGCTTAACATCCTCTCTGCCCCTTTCAGCCTCTCTGCTGTGATCATGAAGAAGAATATTGGGACCATATAGGACTAAGAATGATTCTGCACTTTCAATAAGAATCAAAATTACAGGTTAAGCAACGGGCAATGGAAAGATATGTGGTAAGCATAAATTGATCACATGCTACCATTACTAAAGGGTACAATCAGAAAAATGGGTCAAGTTGTTCAAATAACAGCAATGAGAATTGGCACATAGGCTACCCAAGTGATGCACTAGTAGCCCTGGGATATTAAATGAGCCAGAAGGCCTTGTGTTAGGTTTTTGGGGGTGTTTTTTGTTTTTTTAGGGGGGAAAGTAGTTGTAATGAAAATTCACAGAAATATGTGTATAAGAATTACATAGGAAGAAAGGACATAGAGGGGCTGTGATCTACATTGCTGGAAGGGAGGTCACTAATGATTAAATCACTGATACAACAAAATCTCAGAGTTTGCTATTAAGTTATCTATGGGACCACTCTGAATGCAATTACTTGAATCTGACATCCCTTAAGAATATTTGGTACTTTGCTTAGCATAACAGTGTCATTTACATCCATTAAATTTCATTTCTTCATGCTGTGTGTTCACAGACAGTGAAACAGCATTAGCTAATTTCTTTTTTCTTTGATATATTAGGTTTAATGGCTACAGTTATTGGTGAGAAGGAAAAAAAACACAGAAGCTACTGTTTACTAAGGAGAGAAGGGGCCTCTAAACTCATATTCCATTGTGTCAAAAGTCATGAGTTAGAATCTGTTGTGTGTGACATGATATTTCAGAGAGAACCCAAAGCTTTGATATAAAAGTATTAAAGAAAAACATCAATACTTATGGATTAATAATACTGATGACATGAGTGTCAGTAATTTCATGTACTTTTAAGAACTAACTCTGTTAAGTAACCCCAATGAACACTTATAACAACTGCTTTTAATATAAGAATAGATTTAAAAGGAAAACATATAATACCACAGTAATATATAGTTATATTAATAATGATGATCATAAGCAATATACTGAGAAACATAAAAAAACTTGCTATACAGCTCATAATAAGCCATATAATTGCATTGCCTATAGTAATAAAAATTATTTGTTAAACAATTAGCAATTTTAAGATGGCATTTTACATACTTATAGATGTGGTGGTGCTATTAAAATTATATGAGGGCAAACTTTTCTGAGTTTTATTGCATTTGAAATTTCCCTTTCACAAATGATAACCTTTTTGTAGACTCATTAACTATATAACATAACTCCATCAATTTGTAGCACTCCATAACTAAGATGGTTCATTCTCACCTGTGTTTTAGTTATCTATACTGCAGGATGGGGTAATACATTTAGAGCTTGGTCAACTCCAACTTCTTCATTTTACAGATAAGAAAATAGAGGCACACACAATTTTAATAATTTGTCCAGGGTAACATGGATGCCAAGTGTTTGGGTCAGACTTTGAACCTGGGTCTTCATAACTCCAAATTCAACATCATATCCACAGTGGTGCAGGGATGGGGGCACACGTAGGGAAGGAAGATGGAACACAAATACAATTTCAAAGACACAAGCAATCAAAGCATTGGTCTGAGTAACTGGAATCTGGTGGCATTTTTGCTCATAGCTGAAAGTACTACAACAATTCATTATTTTGTGTTTCATTTGCATTACTTCCCAAGTAATTTGTAATTAACACCAGCATTTATGCTTAATCATCATAATTTCAATTGAAAACTACCTTGTTCTAATGTCACCAGCAACATTTAATTGTAGCATAATTAATAATACAAATTATTTAGTGGAGGGCAGCTTAGAAATTTTTTTTTTGGTAACAAGCGAACATGAATATGTTTCATATTCTTACCACCCCGAAACAAGATAATGGATTTCTAGTTCTGTCAACTATTAGAAAAAAAATCTGTTGTTGCCAATGAGAAATCTTTTTCTGTTGTCCTGACGCAACATGTAACACAAGAAAGTGATATGTGTGCTAACAAAAGATACTTGCACCTTCACCAAATCAGTTGCATGAGTCTTCTTCTGATTTCAGACTCAGCCAGTATGTCTTACTTCAAGTTTATATGGAAAATCACTACCATGATTTATTTTATCCAATGAGCCTATAGCTAGCTCTCTGTTCATCTAACATGCAACCTCAAATATGACACATTCATATATTCATACATCATTTTTAAACCACATGAAAAATTAGCTTTAGCTCACAGTACAATATTCAGAATTAATTCAGAGTATTTACAAAAATTATCTATCCCAAACAAGCAAAAGTATCTTGAGCTCAATAATCTATATTCCCAACAAAAGGAAATTACTAAAAATCAAAAAGAGATTGAGAATCATCCTGAACAAAAATCACAGGAAAATCACACTTCATTCAAAGTCTACATATCAAGGCATCTCAAAGAGGCTACATAACTAGTCTTTCTTTTTCCATCTTGGGTCAGCCTGGCTTGGGCAATGATAAGACTTTAATACTTTCTGACATTAGGAAGTTTGTTGTTGTTTTCAGTTGTGTCTGACTTTGTGACTCCATTTGGGTTTTACTTGGCAAAAATACTGTTGTGGTTTGTCATTTCCTTCTGCACTTCATTTTACAGATGAGGAACTGAGGCAAATAGGGTTAAGTGATTTGTTCAGTCACATAGTTAGTAAGTGTCTGAGGCTGGATTTGAATTCACAAAGAGGAGTCTTCCTGACTCCAAGCTTGGCACTATCTAGCTGCCCTTGCAAAATGAACAAAACTCTTTTCAATATTTAGGGTACAATTGTTATAGCTTTATTTTTATTTACCTCCTTACCTTGCCTCTCCCACACTGAAGCAATTTTTATAATGGAATTCCAGAAAAAAGAAATATATATGTATATGTATATGTGTGTGTATACATATATATAAAACCTTTGAAATTATTAGATTTTGAAGACCTTTTATATCACTTGTAAGAAAATTCAATGGTCATAGACTATTATAGAGGTATTCTTTATGTGCAAAATTATTTAAAATATATATTTTGTTTTACCTACATACATACACAATATCTAATACACTAATAAAATTAACCTTGATGTGTAAGAAAGATGAGTATGTAAAGACGAAAGAAAGAACAAAGGTTTGAGGTGTGGGAAAAGAGTTGGTAATATCTAGGGAGAAAAATGGAAAAAAAAAAAGGTCGAGATAGATACATGAAAAATCCCAAAATAGAAAGGGCTTATTGACCTAAAACTTTTGGATATTAGTCACTCTGAGGGCCCAAATGAAGGCTGTTACTCCTATGGGTCAATCAACTGTAAGCATGCTAAAAGTATCTAAATCTGCCATTCTCATTCACATGACTACTTCTAGATATCAGAACGTCAGAACTGCTCACACAGAATGCACATGGAAACATTAAAGATAAACCTTTGTTCCATGAAGATTAAAATAACTTCCCCTTTAGATAAAGGCATCTCTCTCCCTCTTCTCCTTGGGAAACACTGAAGGGAAGTACAAAATCCAAAGCCCAAGAGGAATGAGCATAGACAGTGCTGGGTTAGCTTCTGGAGAGGGCCCATTTGGTCATGCCCTAGGGACATTCTTTACTGAAACTCCTGCTTCTGTCTAGTGGAGATATGTAAGTCATTGTAATAGGCTGGACCAGACCCAGTGGAAACAAGCTAAAGTTGCTTTGCCTTCCTTGCTGCTCTTTTATTTATGATTTATATCAAATTACAAAGTTTCAGCCGTGGACCCAAATACCCAGGGATCCCAATGGGTGGAAAAAACAAAGCAGGAGACTTGCCGTGAACATAATTCTAAAAAATCACAGGAGAATAACCGGAACTGGAACAAATAAAGGAGCCACCTGTTTTATGACTTCCAAATCCCCTTCATTCATAAGGATAAACTGTATTCAAACAAACAAGCAAACCAAAAAACCTGAGAAGCATAGAAATACAATAGCCTACAGAATATAAAAATACTCAGAAGGCAACCCAAGTGAGGCCGCACCCTTTCCTAGGATTGCCTCAAGGATGGAAAAAGGGCATGTTCCTCACTGTCTGCAAGACAAGAAAGCAGTGCCAAGTTAATGCTAATGGGAATTGTGTGGCCATAGCCCACACGGAGGAGATAGCTCTTCGTGCACCTTTCAGTTTGGGATTTACATGCTCTTGCCAGGCAGCATAATAATAAGTATCCCAGAGGGGAACACCTTTGAGGTTTCAGAATGCTGCTTGAAATATCCACACTCCTACATAAACTATAGATTCAAAATAAGTAACTGTCAATCCTTTGTGATTCAATCTAAATTTTAAAAATCTAAAATGTATATAAAGGTCTCTGAGTCACCATTTTTCAACTAAATTCATCTTGGGGTGTGCCAAAGAGAGCAACCTTTTGAATGAGGAGAAGAGAATGATATATTTCTTAAATGGATAAATAATGAGGACTAGCAGGATTGCCTTCACAGGCAGGAAGTGGATCAATTTGTATGAAGTTACCACATCAATGAAATTAAATGAAACTCAGAATATTATCATACAAGCCTTCTTCTATAGAATACGACCAGCAGGGTCCCCTGAACACTCCATTCCACCATAACACATGTTCTCTGGGGGAAAGCATTTCACTCAGTAAGCAATCAGAAAATATTTTGAACATATAAATACACATATACACATATTTAAGGGAAGCATAGTGAAAGTATAGGAAGAATGCTGGATTTTGTGTTGGAGGAACAGTCCCCCGCAGTTTTCCAAAAGCAATCTAGCTCATTCTTGTTCTACAACAAAATTATAGTAAATGTCATTTATAAAGCACTTTCTGTGTGCCAGGCACCGCTCTAAGGACTTGACCAATATTATTTAATTTGATCCCTACCACAACCCTGTAAAAGAGGTGCTATTATAACCCTCATTTTACATTGGGGAAACTGAGGCAGACTGTGGTTTAAGTAACTTGTCCAGGATCACAGAACTAGTCCAGATTTGAAGTCGGGTTTTCTGCACAACAGGCCCAGGGTTCTAATCACTCCACTGCCTAGATGTCCTGATCATTTCTGGATCCTGTTCTGCTGAGAAGTCATGTAGGTATAAAAGGTATAGATTCTAGACTATGTCTTTGCTTTGACAATTCAAAATATCTGTGCCTTTATATTTACATGGATATTCTCCTCACTGACAAATACAATCCAACAATCCAAACCAGGCTAGCAAACATTTACTAAATTTGCCCTTTATGAGCAAGTTGCTGTACTAGATGATGTAAGTATTAAAATAATAATAATAGCAATAATAAACCCAATAATAACAAGAACAACAAGCCAGCCCCTGCCCTCGAGGAGCTTCTATTATACTAACAAGGTACAAATAAATCCTCCACAGAATAAGAATTAGTTTTAGTTGGAAGACAGATCTGAATCCCATTTCTACTTACTACTTGCATAACCCTGAAGAAACTATATAACTTTTTCTGGACCTCATGGAGGTCATATATAAGGGGTATAGAGCAAATGGCCTCTAAGCCCCCTCTTAGGTCTAAACCCTACAATTCCATTCAATATTGATCTAATTTCATGAGTTTCTATTCCTTCTCTTTCTTCCTCTCAAAAAACAAAAACAATTATGACCTTTTAGCTGATCTCATAGTCCTTGTATTATATCATACACTTTCACTCAAAGTGGTTCAAGTCTACAGTAGACTGACAGAACTTATGGTTCTATAGACATAGCCTTCATTTATCCCAGATATATCCAACCTTTTTTGGTCCCCATAAGCCTTGACTTTCAACAAATCTTTCCATACCTGCTATTAAGTATGAAAAAATTCTGTAATTAATTATGCACAAAAGAAGTAAAATATATTAATAACTTTAATAGAATAATATTATATGCACATATATTATGTAATAACAATATAATAATTTACCAAATACTTCACATACCCTTGAGATACCTGAATGAGGCATTCAATTTGAAATGCCCAGCAGATAGTTGCTGATGTGAGACTGGAACTCAGAAGACTAAGGATAGATAAAGCAATCTGGGAATAATCTGCATAGAAATAATTAAACCAAAGGAGCTCATGATAGTACTGATAGGAAGATAGTATAGATAGAAAGTGATGATATAGATAGACGTACAGTAGAGAGAAAAAAGAGAAGATGTGTTTGGGAGGCCAGCTCCAGTGCGTGGACATGATGTGAAGAGCCAGAAAAAAAAGACTCAAGAGAGATCAGACAGATAGGAGAACCAGGAAGGTAAGTGTCACAAAAACACAGAGAGCACAGAGTACTCCTGAGAAGTAAATGATCAGTAATATCAAATGTTTCAGGAAGGTAAAAAAAAAAAGGATAAGTGAGAAAAGGTCATTAAATTTAGCAGTTAAGAAATCATTGGTAACTTTAGATAGTTTTAGTAGAATGATAAAGTCAGAAACCAGATTTCAGAGGGTTTAGAAAGGACTGAGAGGAAGTGCCAAATGTAAACAGAATCTCAAGGAATTAAGTCTCAAAGGGAGGAGAGATTAAAAAAAATAGCTTGAGGAATTATAAGACCAAAGGGTAGTTGTTATTTTGGGGGGGGGAAAAAGGGGGAGGAAAGGAAGTATTGAGACAGGGTCATGATTGTGTGTAGTAGGGAAGATATAAGCGGATATAAAGCAATTTAGAATTAGAGTGTGTAGATGATGGTTGAAGGAATCTGCAGAATTTAGGAGGCAAAGGGATCAAGGATACATGTAGAGGCCTTGGCCTTGGCAAGGAGAGGATTTGCCCTTTCATTTGAGGCAAAAAGGAAAGAGGAGATATTAGGGGAGGATTCTGAATTTTTTGAAATGAGGAGGAATAATAACAGAGCAAATTTATTTATCAACTTATAGTTTTAAACAATGCTTTATCCTTATTAACTCTTTGAGGTAAGCAATATAAATAATATTATTCCCATTTTACAGAAGAGGAAACAGACTCAAAATTAAGCAACTTGTCCAAGGTCACATAAATCAGCTGCATAATTGGAACTCAAAATCAAGTCTTCTGATTCTAAATTTTATGCTCATTCTGATACATTTATATAAAAAGAAAATGAGCAATATATTACAAAATAACTGTGAAAGTATTTAATGTGCTGGTGCTGGTACAATGGAGAACCCAAAATCCTGAGCAAGAGACAGAAATAATTACCCATTTCTCTCTCTGGCCAATTATTCCATTGACTCTTCCATGTGATGGCTATAATTTTAGATTTCTATATCTTATGTAGATAAGGCAAAAATAGCCCACAATGAAGTATATTAAGTAAATGTCTCTGTGTGTAACATCCCATGGTTAACTCCTAAATAGTACAAGGCCATACAGCAGTTTTTCAGACTATGTTCCACGGAACCCTGCTGCCAACACAATATCAATAAGGTACATGGAAACAGGATATTGCTAGTGATGTTTGCTCTAAAATATTAAACAAATAATTATAATATTATATATGGATATTTATGATCTCATTTGGGTGTTTACTTCTTCTTTCAGTGTAGATTATAGGGATTTTAAAAATACGCTATATTTATTCAGTGTAATAGTTTTTCAGAAAGAAGACAAACTAAATTTCCCCTATTTTGCTCCAATGTTCCACTAACTCTTCTTATCCCAGAAATGTTCTGCAGTCTCTAAGCCACCAGAGCTAGCCTTTATGGATCTTGTTGATAAATTAAAACAAACAAATAACAGCATCCTTTCAATTAAACATTGCCGTGTTGTTCTTGAATCATTTTAATCATGTCCAACTCTTTGTGACCCCATTTAGGATTTTCTTGGCAAAGATACTGGAATGATTTGCCATTACCTTCTCCAGCTCATTTTCACACAAGGAAACTGAGGCAAAAATGTTAAGTGACTTGCCCAGGATCACAGAGCTAGTGAGTTTCTGAGGCTAGATTTGAGCTCGGGAAGATGAGTTTTCCTGACTCTGGGCCTGCCCTCTGGGCACTGCACTACCTACCTGCCCATGCAAAATGAGCAAAATTCTTTTGGGTATTTAGGGGACATCTGTTATAGTTTTTTTTTTGCCCTCTTTACCTTGACTCTATACCACTGAAGCAATTTTTGCAATGGAATATGTTTCTGAGGAAAATTTTTCTGGGGAAAAGTTTCTAAGGCTGGATTTGAATTCACAAAGATGAGCCTGATGAGTCTTCCAGGCCTAGCATTTCATCCATTACATCACTTAGCTCCCCTTTGTTTTTGTCTTTCCCAAACAGACTGAAAGCAGGGACTATGTTTTGAGCTTCTTTTATATTCCTCAAAGCACCAATTTCTGTGTGGGACATAAGGTATATCACACAAATATATGTTGATTACTGGCCTCTCTAAAGTAGTGCTTCCTCTGATTTGTTTAAAAAAAGTTATTTTAACATACAAGAAATCTTTATCCTGGGTATTGTTAAATAAGTTATATTGTCTCTTTCATTATTCATGATTTTCCTTCTTCTTGTTCTTAATTTTTTAAAATAATTTTTTAATTATTAAAACCAAAATATCACAAGATAGGAACAAACATTTCATAAAGAGCAGAATAACAAATTATCTTTTTCCTTTTTAGCATTTTTACTAATGATGCTTTTAAAATGAAAACAATAATTTGAGAATTAATCCATCAACCAATAAGCATTTATTAAATGTGTCTGTGTCAAGCATTATGGTAGAACACGGGGATACAGATCCTTCCCCTCAAAGACCCTTCCCTCAAAGAGATTCTACAAGGAGAAACAAAATGTGTGTGTGTGTGTGTATACACACACATACATATGTATATGTATGATATAGACACATAGTATATGCAGAATGAAGACAAAATAATCATCAAGTCATTTGGGAGGAAGGGAACTAGGATCTGAAGGATCAGAAATGGCTACATATGGGTGGTGTTTTAGGTGAATCTTGAAGTAAATGGGAGATTCTAAGAGGCAAAGGTGAGGAGGGAGCACCCTCCAGGCATGTGACACTGTCAATGCCAAGGCATGATGAAGGAAGATGTGAGTCATGTGTGAGGATGAGCAAGAAGGCCAGTTTGGTTAGGCTATAGAGCATGGGAGAGGTATAATTCAAAGGTTGGTTGGGTCCAAGATTTTGAAAAGTTTGAAAAGGCTAAACAAAGGGATTTATTTGTTTAATATAGAGGCAATAGGGAAGCAAAACTTACACAGCCTGAGTAGCTTAAGAGGTGACAACCACACTTAAGAAATTTTAAATAATCTTCATAGGAAATAAAATAATACTTTCAATATAGACAACAGACAAAAAAGCAAAATCTAGCTTAAAATGGATATAATCTTATTATTAAAGTATTTGATGTTCTATTTCCAAAATCATAGAATCTTTGAATTAGAAGGTCCCTTAAGCCAACTAACTAGTCTGAAATGTTAATTGGAATCTCCTAAGAACATCCCAGAGAGATAGTCATAAAAGATTTTCTTTAAGTAATTCCATTGGTGGAAAACTGGCTGTCTTCAGATGGTGTCCAGTTCATCATTTATTTTTGTTCTTAGAAAGCTATGTTTTGTTAATAAGGAAAACAGATTGTAGCTTTCCTTTTTTCCCACTTCTCTGAACATGCCTCACTGCTATTACCTGATGGGAAAGTACTTATGAAGATGGGAACTGTCTTTTACTAATTTTTGTATTCATTTTTGGTGCTTAGCACAATACTTTACAAATACTGGTTGCTCAGTAATTGCTTGTTAAATTAAACTGAATTGTCAGTACTCTTTTTCGTGTGATCTGGAGTCAATAGACAAATTACACATCTCTCAAGAAGTTATATAAATAAATACAAACAAGGAATCTATGATATAGGAGTATGGTGCCAGTTTTCTAAGAAAAAAGAGCTAATATATGCAATGGATTTTGGAAGGAAAGCTGTTTCAGATGTAGAATGTCTGAACTTTGAATCTATTCAAACCAAAAAATCCGGCCAATGGTTTTATGCTAGTAGAGGATTGAAAAGCTTCCATCTTCTGTGAGTCTCTAACTAGAATAATTTTTAGTCAATAGGAATATTCAGGAAATCAATTACTAAGTAATATAGTTTTGATGGACAAGTCCCACAAAATTAAGCTATGGAAATTTACCATCCTGAAGTTATTCTGATTAATAAAACAGACTACAGGATTAGGCCAAGGAATGGAGATTTAATTCATTTCTAACTTTAGAACAGATTGCTCACCCTATTTTTTTCTTAAATAAAAAGTACAATATAGAGCAACAAATAGGAACTTTTTTTAGGCCTGTTACAAAGTAAGTTTAAAAATACTCTAAATTTTGGTAATTAATTCCCATTTTACAGAAAGGGAAAAAATGAATGAGATGGAAAAATTAAAAGACTGTCTAGCAAATAAAAATAATGGCTGAGCTCCAGGTCAGCTAGCTGTAAGCTCTTTATTGACTTTGAATCTATCTTTGATAGTGTATAGCATCTAGAACACTCAATAAATATTGTTTGCTAAAGCCTAGATAGTAAAATTTAGATTTTTCATTCTTCATTTTAAACACTGAAATGAAAAAGCATTGCAGTACTGTCATTAAGAAAGGAAATTCATATTTCTCTACATGCATTTACATAAAATTTTTGTTCCTATTAACATTAATTCTACGAGGTAAGGTTAATATTTAAATGAATCATTCCCATATTTAATGGTTGGTCAAAATATTTTAAATCTTACTTCTTATAATCACCAAAGATTTCTTGCACACACATACAAATAACTCAAAATGATGTTGACATTTCTGTTTTCTATCATTAGCATCAACTAGATTTCTTTTCTTAAATTGCACTTCACAGGTTAATATTTTTTTAAAAAATTAAAGTACATTAAAGAGAAAAACATAAATTATAGTTCTAATTAAAATGAAAGCTGTGTGAAAACTAACCAGTTTAAAATAAAAAGAAATCTCACATTAGTAAGCTATAAGCTGCTATTTTTTTCCTATATCTTGACTAAATGCTAAGATTAAACCTGGAATCACAGAAGCATAAGCTAGTCTACATTGTAATTTGCAGAGGGGAAAACTACAATTTTTTTGGTAAAATACAACTTAGTTTGGAATACCTATGAATACAAATAGAAAAAGTTGCCTGTAAAAATTATTCTAGACTATCTAAAATTGTCCTGATTTTAAATTAACTAGACTAGCACTCTAATTCAGTAATATTCAGCTACCAGTAATATTTTGCTTCTTTAACACTTTATTCATAATCATTTATAGAATCACTTCAATTCTGTAAAAACTTTTTTTAGAATGCTAAATAGCCTCATTTTCTAGATTGATAATAATATTCTCACTTTCAGAGTACAGAATCAAAGGACCAGATTGGGAAGGGATCTTACTTGAAAAATCATCTGATCCAACTGCCCGATTCTTTCTTTCTCTTTTTCTTTCCTTCTTTCCTTCTTTCTTTCTTTCTTTCTTTCTTTCTTTCTTTCTTTATTTCTTTCTTTCTTTCTTTCTTTCTTTCTTTCTTTCTTTCTTTCTTTCTTTCTTTCTTTCTTTCTTTCTTTCTCTCCCTTTCTTTCTCTCCCTCCCTTCCTTCCTTCCTTCCTTTCTGCACCTCTCCCCTCTCTCTCTTTCCCTTCCTCTCCCTGATTTCCCCTGTCTTTCTACTCTGGCAAACATTTATTGATCAGCAAATATTTGGGAAGCTAGGCAGTGCAATGGGATTGAGCTCTAGTCCTGGAATCAGGAATTTTCATTTTCAAATCTGGCTTCAGATACTCGCTAGCTGTGTGACCTTGGGCAAGCCACTTGATCTTGTTTGCCTCAATTTCCTTATCTGTAAAATGAGTTGTAGGAGGAAATGGCAAACCACTCCAGTATCTTTGCCAAGAAAATCCCAAATAGGATCACAAAGAGTCTGCAACAACAGTCATTACTCTAAAAGATCTAGTTTAAAACGAGAGATAGTATACAAAAATAAATATTACTTGAGGCAAAAAATTCAGATCATGAAAGACACAAAGAGTTTTGGGAAAAGAGAAAAGAGAAAATCACTTTCAACTAAGGAAGCATGGCATAGTAGAATACTATTAAAATGGAAAGAGAGGACATGGATTCTAAATCTAGCTCTACTTACTTAACCTTTCAAGGTTCTCAATAATTCTTAGATTATAAGTAGCAGAAAGGGTGCCAAAACGAATGGCAGTAGAAATTTCTTCACTCTGAGTTCCCCATGTCAGAGAAATGAGAATTCATGTCCATATATTTGTTAAATATGTAATTAACATGGATTATACCTAAATCTTGGTATGAAACTGCCTATTAAAAACAAAACAAAACAAAACAACCCTCTTTCCTTTCAGTTTCCCTGTTCTACTAAATTTATTTTCCACGAAGGTAATCTTAATGAAAACTGATAAAGCTCACAGCGACATGCATAAAGTGCCTGAATCTCCGAAAGGAATCAGAAACAGCATTGGTCAGCCCATAACTGAACAGGAATGTCCTCGGTATGCCATTGTATTAGGTAGTAACAGAGTCACCACTTCACGACAACCAGTGAAGAGATGTATACAATCTCCTCAGAAAGCCACAATGTCACTTGGACACTGTTATACATCAAAGCCCTCTTTATAAACATTTGTCATATGTCCAACATCTTTTGGTACAGTCCCCATCCCAAATATTCTGCCTCAGTGTGCCACATGTCATCCTTTTTTAGGCCATGTATATTTAGTTTTGATTTGGAAAATATGGTCAGTATACCTTTATACCTTAAAAATGGTCCTATTCCCATGGATTAAACAGCTTGACACGCATAAGCAGTTTCTAACTAGCTCCTTCTATATGAACTTAGGGCTCTCTGTCTTACCAGCCAAAGTGTTTACAATTCCAGTGATTAGAGCAGAGATGAACTTTGTGTTGTGAAGACAGAGTTTTAAAGAAAATACCTATTACTAAAAGCTTCTGCCTTTTCAGTGTCATCTGTTAAGAGCTTTCCCTTCCCATCTGATAAGAGGGACAATATTTTTCTTTATCGTTCTTATGGTTTTAATATATACAAACTTCTAACTTTTTCTTATTCTTCTAGCACTTTACTTTTTATTGCTCATTTCTTTTCTGATTTAACCTACGTCTAATGCCAGTTTTTGATAACTAGTCAAGTTTCAGTTTGTGAAATTTCTCTTTATATTACTAGGCAAACGTGCAACTGAAGCTCCCCTAAGTGACTGAGCTGTACTCTAAATATTCAGTTTCCCCACGAATTCTGTAGAAGGTTGGCACTCTACCCCAGGACTAACCTATATCTTGATTGATGGGTAATTGATGTCTATAGTAAGTACAATCGCACTAATGAACAACATCTAGCCGACCTCATAATGCTTCACGCACCTTACAGTGATCCACCAATAAACTAGGGCTACAGAAAATCCCCCAAATGGAGTCACAAAAAGTCAGACATGACTGAAACAACTGAACAACAACAACTCTGGTGGGGAATCTTGCCATCTGTCCTGATCCAGGGCATTCCTATACTTGCCAATTATAAGGGGTATGCTAATAAATATTGAGCAGCCAAATGTACAGTAAACTTTTTAAGTTTAATCTGCATTGTTAAAATTTTCACCACAAATTTCTAAAGGTAGGATAATTAACAAAACAATAAATTAAGGCTGATTTGTAGCTGTTGACCAGTTTCCAAGGTGTAAATGCCCTGATTAAACTGGTCTTCACACACCCCATAACCCCCCTTCCACCTCTAGCTTTTGCTTTGAAAATAGAAATCAATTAGAATCATAAAGAGATAATAGACTACCCTATTATTATTCACAAGCCCAAGAATTCTCTCAGCCAAAGCTCCCCTTTTAGGTTCCCACTCCCCATGTGTGATTCTTCCCTATGTTGGAATATAAAGCTCTTTGAGGACAGGGATTATCTCACTTCTATATTGGTAGTACCAGGCAGGATTAGCATAGAGGTTGCTACATAGTAGGAACTTAAAATGCTTTTTCATCAGTTCATTCATGAAAACAGAATCTTTTAATCATATTCCTTTAAGTAAAGTCAAAACGAGGAGGAAAAAACTCAGTGATTCAAGAATTTTCAGGGTTTGAGGAAAAAGGAAGTAGCTAAATAAATGGGCTGTGTAATCAGTAAGCACTAATGTGTAGAATGAGCAAGTAGGAACTTGGAATAGTATTTGTAACCCCCCAACAGCATTACTCTTTTTCCTGAATGAAAACACAAAGTGACAGTTTATGTAGCTTATTGATGGTAAGGGAAGTAGAATTTTTAGGAACTAATCTGATCTTTTAAAGAGACAAGAGAGAAGAAGAAAGGTATATTACAATGAAAAAAATAAAAAAGACTCCTCCCCAACTAGGGGATTACATATATATATATATATATATATATATATATATATATATATATATATATATATATATATAAAACCTGTGGGCGTGTTCATTAGCACATATATGAAATGGATCTCATATCTATACTCCAATCTCAATGTCACTCCAGACCCACATCTCAAACTGAATATCTTTACTCAACATGTTCAAATGCAACATTTTCAAAACACAACTCATTATCTTTCCCTTAAAACTCATCCCTACACTTAGTTTGGCTATTTTCTATCATTGGTACTAGCCAGGTTTCCAAAGTCTGTATCATCCTCAGCAGTCATTCTCAACAGCAAACCGTAGAATCATTTGCCAAGTGCTACTCATTCTATTTCAAAAACTCCTTTCCCATAAGTCTCTTTCTTTCCATTCACATGAATATTACCTCAGTTCATACCTGAATCTTTTTCTCAGCCACATCACTGCAATAGCCTCTAAATTGGTTTCCCTGCCTCCATTCTTTCCACTCTTCTTGTGCTCAGCCACAGAGCTGCCAAATTAATGTTTCTAAAGAACATAGAAAATAATTTTGCCTACTTTGTTTCCTAATGTGCTTTAAAGCTGTTTCTGAAAGACTCCAAACAATTGACGTGTCCATTACAGTTTCTCCTGAAAATATTTCAAACAAGTTCCCCTATTGCCATTAGTTTTTGTTGTCAAACGAATCTCCATCATCCTGTATCTATTTCCAAGAATCACAGCATCAGAGATTCAGAGAGAAGTTACTTACTTTAGAAAGTAAGCAGCATGACAGTATTCATTATTTTAATTTTGTATTTGTAGCCACAGTATCAAGTACATACATAGCAAGTACTTCATAAGTGTTTGTTGATTAATATGTTCTTGTAACACTCTCATTTTACAGATGAGGAAATATACCCAGGGAGATTTCATGATATTTCCAATGAACAAATAATAAAGCAGCAGAGCCAGGCTTTGGATTTAAGTGTTTTGAATCCAAATCCAGATCACTTTAGTCTTTATCCCTGCCTTTCTTTAATTGTTGGACATGGAAATTATATCTATAGATATTCACATACAAGGCAAACTAAAACACTACTCCAGTGAATTCTTAGATGCCTATATCCAGTGAGATGAGTGGCAGAGGCTTTGAGTATTAGGGTTGGAAATGGGACAACCAAAATCTAGATAACTTGGTGGTACAATGGATAAGGCACTGGACTTGGAGTCAGAAAGATCTGTGTTCAAGTTTTGCCTTGGACATGCACTAACCTTGTGATCCTAGGAAAATCAGCTAACCTCTTTTGGTCTCCATTCCTTCATGTGTAACGTAAGGACAAATAATAACACCTACATCACAGGCTTGCTGTGATGGTCGAATTAAATTACATGCAAATCATTCTGCAAAGCTTAAAGTTCCATAAAATGCTAGTTGCCATTGTTAGTTAATAATTATAATAGCTAACATTTATATAACTAACCTAGCTTATTTCAGAGAAGTTCAGCACAAGAGAACTGGTCACCAGGTAATAAAGTTTCTCTGGACATAAATGGCATTTACTAAAGCAGAGAAAGTTTGCAATTTGCATTTGTAGAGGCATGTGTCCATTCTGATGAAATTATTGATCTTTGAATCATCAAAGCTCAGCATACCACCACCTTCACTCAATCAGTCAACAATCATTTATAAAACATTATGTAGCACCACACAATCCCAGGTGCTGGG
>CM053594.1:106615805-106653305 GCA_028646575.1 Pseudocheirus occidentalis
AAAATACAATCCCTTGCTTTTTAGGTAAAAATGTCTTACCTATTTCTCTTCTATGTTATATTAAATTTTTATCTGAATTAAAACATAGACAAATAAAAACGAATAATTGTATGACTGGAGGATTCCCTCTTCAATATGCTGGCATTTTCTATGTGATATCATACCATATAATATTTATATTGGTATATTGGTATTATGTTATATATGGTATGTTCATACCACATAATATTTATATTCTGTTACACAGTATTAAAATGTCTTGTATTTTATCAGTGGTTACACAGTATTAAAATGTCTTGTATTTTATCAGTGGTTTTTCATTCATCCAGTGTCCTATGATTAAAATAGTGGAATTCTCACATGCTGTATCAGATTACATTGCATTATCTAACATTATATTATGTTGTATTGCTATATTGTTTATTATATATCATATTAGAAATACATGTGTTGGGGCGGCTAGGTGGCGTAGTGAATAGAGCACCGGCCCTGGAGTCAGGAGGACCTGAGTTCAAATCCGGCCTCAGACACTTAACATAAACACTAGCCATGTGACCTTGGGCAAGTCACTTAACCCCAACTGCCCTCCAAAAAAAGCAAAAAAAAAAACCCAACAGAAATACATGTGTTCATATACATACATGCATTTTTTTCTAGTCTTCTAAATTATGGTGCAATATTTTATTGGAGTAATGTTAGCTCAAGTTCATTTCTCATCTGGGTAGCTAGTTATCATAGTGGCTAGAGTGCTGATTCTGGAGTAAGGACGACTTATCTTCCTGAGTTCAAATCTGGCCTCAGATATTTATTAGCTGTGTGACCCTGGGCAAGTCACTTTTGCTTCTATTTCCTCATCTGTTTCAAAAGGAGCTAGTGAAGGAAATGGCAAACCACTCCAGTATTTTTACCAAGAAACTTCAAGTGGGATCATGAGTTTAAAATGACTGAACAATAGCATTTCTCATCTTGCTAAGCCAATAATATGCTTTTAATTTTTTTTTTCAACCAGGAAACAAGACAAATGGATCTCTAAGAAATAGATATTTAGGAACCTTCTAAAAATTACTCATCAGAAAATAAAGCAAATATGCCAGCCACATTCAGGACATAAGCACACATAATCCTGGATAAAGTACAAGGGGTATGACTAAGTTTCCAAATAGTTTGGAAATGACATAAAATTTCCAAATTTCAAATGAAATGTTCAGAATGAAATACTGAAATTCAGACACTTATCTAAACATTTATGCTCAGAAAAATTTGGCCAAAGACTCCTGTTCCTAGAATTATCTAAGTTCTTGACTTCTTTAGGTAATTTTTTTTCCAGCTTGTTCTTCCATTTAGCTGCTCTATCCCTACCGTCTCCAGATGTTCATTTTTTTCATTGCATATTTTCATGCCCAGTAGAGGGCAGACAAGGGAAAAGACAAGAGGCAAAACTAAATCTGTATTGATTCCCTAGGTTTTAAGTCAATCACAGTACCCAACCAAAATAGTTTTTGAATAGCTAAACAAGAACAGAATATGAATAATTTCCTTAATTCTCCATTTCACTTTGTTGACATAAAACAGTTAGGGAACAGTTATATTGTGAATACACATGAGCAGAGTCAAGGTCTTCAGTCTTTAAAACAAATGTTATACTTTTTTGAGGGGCACCTTGAAAGATGTTGTAGCTCATATTTATATAATGATTTAGTAACAGGATTAAGTGATAATTCATTTGAATCAGTTATAACAACCTTCCCTGTTCCTTGTTGCTCTATGCTACTGAACTATAAATCCCTCTCAAATTCTTAAAAACAAATGTAGCTTCTGACTCATATGCTTTTTTCTCAGCATCCTATCCACCACCATTATCCTCAGGAATTTCACTACTCATGTTGAAGAGCACTCTATCTCTCTGAGCACACAATTTTTCAACCCTCCCAACTCCAACAATCTCCATTTCAATTCCAAGTTGGTCCTTCAAAAGGCTAACCTGTCCATCTCTATCTTCAAACTCATCTCTACTCAATTTCAGTACTTCACCTCATTGAACAGCTCTTTTCGTTCCTTCACCTTTAATGACTCCCCTGTATTGGTTTCTTCCCTCCTATCTATGAATACATTGATTTCCTCCAACTTTTATCAACTCTTCTCTCCTAACTCACTATTTTGACTTTCCAACTTCCTCGTAATTATCAAGCCTCCTTGACAAAAGTATTCGCTAATTTCCCCTGCTTCCTCACCACTTAAACTTTTAGGCACTCAAAATATCTCTCCAAATTCCATCACTCTATTGGAACTGTTCTTTCAAAAGTCACTAGTGCCTTTGTCTAATGCTATGGTCTTTTGTGCGTTCTAATTCTGTGTCACGTTTCTGCAGCATTTCACATTTTGAAAACTCACATCTTCCTAGTTTCTGACGAAATGTTCCCAGTTTGATTTCTACTTCTCTAATCACTCCTCTGACTTCTGATTCCTTTACATCCTGCTGACTTTTTTTTTTCATTTTGCACTTCTACAAGATTTTGTCCTGAGCCTTGTTTTCTTCTTTGAACACATTTTCTTCATTGGCAATCTCATTCACTTTCACATTTTCAATTATCACAATTATCACTTTTACTCAGATGGCACCCACCAGACTGGACATACTCCATCTGCATTTCTAACTACTCACAGTATGTCTAACTATGTCACAATGGCACCTCAAATATACCATGTCCAAAATTATGCTCCTCCTTCTTATTTCATGATTATTATCAATGGCATTTCATTCATCCAGTGTCCTATGATTGAAATAGTGGAATTATCCTAAACTCCTCAATTTTTTGCACTTCTACATATAATCACGTCTCATTTCCTATGAATTCTAACTCCACTGTGTTCTTATATTTGACTTCTTTCTCTTAACTCCCACTGCTTCTTTCTCCTAATTCCTACTGCAACTACACTGCTGAAGGCCCTGATGACCATCCCCTTGCCTTATACTGATGGTTTTTTTTTCTCCAATCTTTCACAGTACTACCATAATAATCTTGATTATGCCAAGGTCTCATTATTAACATATCCTCCACTAAAATTCTACCAATACATCATTGTGGTTGGATTTAATCCTGTTTCCATGGGGGCTGTGGCATCAGAATAGGCATATAACATCAGAACAGATAGATCTTTAATACTACAAATATTTGGATGTATCTCCCATCATATCAATATGGAGACAGCCTCCAAAAGATGCAAACTATAATCTACCTATGACTGCATCTCCTGGCAAGTACTTTCACACTCAGATGACTTTGGTTATAGACCTACTGTTACCTGATGTCTTAACCTAAGTTCCAGACTAGCCTAAGATCAAGGCGATTCATCACTAGGCTGACTTTGGGATGATAGTACTTTTTGTTACTCCAGTTGTCAAAGAACATTCATCTGCCTGTGAAGTGACAGAAAAGACACGACAAACAGTCAGTGGTGGGAATGAATACTCAACACAGAAGAAATCTTAATTGTCTAACTGCCCTAAGGCCTAATGTAATTTAAAAAAAAACAACCTTTGCACCTCTTTAATCCATGTTAGCCTTTTTGCATATTAGTCAGTTAACTTTTGTTGCAAACTGACACCAACTTACATGTCTAACAACCAAAGAGATGGGTGATTTTATTCTAACATATCTTCTAACTTCTAACTTATCTTAAAATTTTGTTGTTTTTCACAAGGGGGAAAGATATATACACACACACATGTGTGCATATATGTGTGTATGTATGTATGTATGTATGAACATACATCACTAGTCTCCATAGCTGCTTGTATAACACCATGTGATTGATGGAAGAAAGTATTGTTACAAATCACAACATTGCTATTGTTGTTTTCTAGGACTAATGGTAGGATGTTTCGATTATCGTACCATCACAGTTAGAAGCCACATCATTGTCTATCTAGTCCGTCTCCTTGTTTTCTGATGAGGACAATGGGGTTGAGCAGGATTAATGTAGGACTTCTATGGTCATACAAGTAGGCAGAATTTGAATGCAGGGCTTTATAGGGGCTCAGTGCCTTATGCTAATGATGTAGCTATCTCTTTCAGATCTACAACATACTACAAAATCCTTTGGAGAAAAGAGAGCAGGGTTAAAGTCCCCAAGTTAGACAATGAAAGGAATATTTCCATTTGTTTCTAAAGGTCTCTGTTTTTATATTTAAAGCAAAATACCCTATGCATGTTCTATTTTTTTTAAATCAGAGTTGGAGCAGGTTAGATTATTTCTTCAATATTGTATTAGGAAAATTTATTGGGAATAGTTTGTTCATTGACTTTAGAAACAAAATACTTTGCCAAAAGGTTTTTGCTCTGTGTCATTATTGTCAATGATATGAATACACCCAATGGCTGTGATAGTTTGCCTCAATTCTAAAATAAGTGATTAAAAACAAGCTGCTAATTTAAATTTTGAACACTTGAGTAACCTGGGAAAAAAAACCACACACACATAATATGTGAAAGAATATAACAGAAAGAAAATTGTTTATAAGCAGCAGTCAGAGAGGGTGTGTTTCCCCCCAAATTCCAGGTCTATGACTGCTGGAGGCATATCCCAAGACACTCTGGGATCTGTAGTTTATCTCTGTTGGCTAGGAGAGGTTTCACATCTGCCATCTACCACAATATGTTATGAATCAGAGAACTTTGTAACTCAAGTCTTCATCGCTTAAGTTTTCAAATATTTCCTGCTGAATAGTCATTTGCCTTGCTTTTTTTTTTTAATGTTAAAAGTTCAAAATCTTTTAGTGACTGTATGGACAATAATGCTTTAAATTACTTTAGTGAGATCCCATCACCTTTAGTAAAGATTTAATAGAATATGTGGGGATAGGAAAGTGTTTGTGGATTTCAGCCATCGGGGTTAAAGTACTTGCTTCATTAGTTAAATAACAATGGCAACTAGATGGCACAGTAGATAGAACCCTATATCTAGAATCGGTAAGACTAGAAGTCAAATCTGAACTCAGACACTTTCTAGCTGAATGATCCTGGGCAAGTCTATTTGTCTCCAGTTCATCCACTGCAAAATGCGGATATAACAATACCTACTCTGCAGGGTTATTATGAGGATTATAGGAGAATATTTGCAAAAAGGTCTTAAAACAGTGCCCAGAACAAAGCAGATGCTGCACAAATGCTCATTACCTCCCCCCATCATCCATCCCAACAAATAACCTGTTAGCTAAACAGAAGGGCAGCTGATGTTAAGAAGTGCACATCTATGGATACCAAATATTCCCTTGAGAATTTTCACTGAGGTTTTCATATAGGGACTATTATTCATTCCAGTAGGATATAAGCTCTTTTGATTAAGGGGCCTATATTTGTCAGGCATTCAACACATGTTCTTTCAACTGAATTGAATGACACCAAAAAATAATATTGAGAAATTGATGCAAATTTTCAGCATTCCAGAGTTCCCTTATAGCCCTCTCAATGGATGGAAATAAGGCTAACAATTTCAATGATGTCTTTCCTTCTAGAAGATGAATAATTAAGATTAACTATCAGGTTTTTTCTCCCATTACAATGAATACTAAATCAGCAAAGTTGATGTCTCCTCAGAAAATCTAAAAGTAGGACAGAGGCTTCCTTAATGAGATGAAGGCTGAATTTCCTAAAGTCAGAGGGATAGCTCAGATGTTTTCTAAAGTTTCCAATAAATTTATAAAGCAGTGAAAGAGGTTTTTCATAGGACAGAAAACTTACTTTTTTTATAAAGCTACGTCAGAATTTTTTCTTCATTAAATATTTGTCTTCTTTCCCTCAATAAGGTTGAAGTCTGTATTAACTACTCTAGCCCCCTTTAGAAGACCTAAGTCTGTCCATATAAAATTTTTTTGTGTCTTATGAACCTCTCTGACAGATCAGTGAGTGCTATACGGGCACCTTTTCAGAATGTTTTCAAATGCATAAAAGAAAATATATAGGATTACAAAAGAAAATTATTCAATTGGAATATAGCTATAGAAATATTTCTAAAGACCAAGTTCAGAAATCCCAAGTGAAGAAACTTTGATTCTAGTTTGTTACATATGTGTGTATATTTGCACGTATGTATCTACACATGTGCAATTTTGTCTTTCCTCTTTTCTAAAAAGAAATCCAGAAACAAAGAAGGACAGGATGACACAATGCCATTTTTTTTTATCAACAGAACTACAATCAGATAAGAGAATCGTTTAAAAACAAAGGATGTAAACATAATGGCAAAACGAGTTTTATAACATCTATCCACTGGATGAAAATGCAAAAAAAGAAACCAGAAAATAATGAAAAAATCCAATACATATTAGGATATGAAAAGACCTGCAAACTCAGGTTATAATTTATCCTTTGATAATGATTAACAATCCTATTAAATAACATTTGCATTTAAATTTTCTCTTAACAGCTCTAAACTATTATACCGTGACACATGGTATCAACTTCATTTGACCCTATTTTCTTTCTCACAGCTGTTGTGTACTTCTTGGGCAAGCTGTGCAATACTCTATTACCCCCAAGACTTTCCCCTTGAGGGAGGCATGCCTGCTGGCCAACTGCCTGGTGAACCTCCTATGACCTCCTGGGGAAGTTTCAGCCTCCCCTGGTGGAAGAAACAGCGCTGCTCCATTGGGAAAACTCATATATCTGGTATATTTCCCCTCCTCTCCCCATGCTATTCTGCTACAGGAACACTGCCATTATAAGTAGGACTCTGAGAAACTAAAAGTAAAGTACCTCACAAAATTTGATTAGACAGCTTTTGAAGTCCCTCCTATTATATACAGCTGTCCTTCAAAATGTAGACATAAAAATTGATTGATCTTGGAGATAAATAGGTAGGCAGAATGATAGACAGTGTGATAGATATGTACTTGCAGAGGTACATAGGGAGGGAGACAGATTAGATAGCTAGAGAGAGAGAGAGAGAGAGAGAGAGAGAGAGAGAGAGAGAGAGAGACAGAGAGACAGAGAGACAGAGAGAGACAGAGAGAGAGACAGAGAGAGAGACAGAGAGAGAGAGAGAGAAAGCCATTTATTAGGGACTTACTATGTTCCCAGCATTATGCTAAATGATGGGGATGGAAATACAAGGAAGCATGACAGTCTCTGACCTAAAGGAATTTGCATTCTAATTGAGGAAGACAATACAGGAAGTGTAGAGAAAGAGAAGAGTCAATCTGGAAGTAGAGTACAGGGCCAATCTTTAACAAGTAGAAAACTCAACTATCAGTGACTCAGGGGCATAAAGACAATGAAAACCAGATCTGGAGATTTTTAAATGGATGACCTTGTAGTGGACAGGCATTCTCAGTGGCCACACCCAGGCAAACCATCTTGGCAGACTGACTAATCCAGGTTGAGAGTAACTGACTGGCCACAAACCCTGTGGTAAGTTAGGAGATGTCAACCCCAGCACGTGAAGACTATGCCTGGTAGAATGAGGGGACAGGAGCAATTTGTTCCAGCAACCATACAGGTAGCCAAAACGGGTGCTCTGGAGAGCTTAGAATTTGGTCAGACATAGAAGACACCAAGGTCATGCACCACATCCAGGGCTATCATTAGTCATCCTGACTTTTGTCTTGCAACTAGACTTTGATGACTCTACAAGAGAGAATGAGGCTATTGGTTCACTTCAATCCAATGCATAAGACATCACCCTGTGACATCATCAGTCTCTTCAAAATGAAGGACAAACAAACAACAATATGGTTGCTAATAATAAAGACTATTATTATTAGTAAGATATGCATTGTGGTATAGTGGATAGAGGTGGTTTCAAAGGCAGGAAGACCTGGGTTCACTTTCTACTTCTAACATACTTGTATGATACTGGGAAATTCACTCAAACTCTCAGTGCTTTAAACAAGTCTCCAAGATGTATAAGTTGCAGAGATGGTGCCCAACTGTTTTCTACTCTCACATAGACACTCCCCCTGCTCTAAAATTCCAGGTCCAGTCCCTATTCCTTTTATTAATTCATGGTATAGAAGGATGGGAAGGATGAGTACAAAATCATGGAGGTGGGAGATGTGTTTCATGTGAGGAACAGTAAGGCCTGTTAGGCTACTGCAGATCATGGGAAGGGGAGTAATGTATAACAGCTAGAGAAGAAGGTTGAGGTCAGGATGTAAAAGTCAAAGTGAAGAGTTTATATTTGACCCCATAGATAATGGTGAAGCACTAGAGTTTATTGAGTAGAGATGTGATCTGTTCAGACCTCTGCTTTAGGAAAATCATTACAAGGAGGATAGACTTAAGTGAGGAGAGACCTGAGGCTTTCACATGAAAATCTGAACTAGGGGTGGTAGCCATGTAAGTGAAGAGAAAGAGACACAGGCAAGAGGCATTGTGAAGGTAGAAAAGAGAAATTTTGGCAGTTGTTTGACAAGGTGCCAATTTCTAATGTCATCAAACTTAAATTTCACTAAATCTTCAAAATCTCTGATTTTGATGACATATGTACTTCCCTCCCTCTTTCATAGACTACAATTCTGTAATTTAATATACAATCTTTGAGAATGAGTAAGATTGAAAATGGCATTACTCTCTATAATAATGAACTTCCACTCCCTTTCCTTTCTCTTAAACCTAAAAGACACAAATAGGTGGTGCAGTTGGTAGAGAAATAGAATGAATTCAAGAAGACTTGAATTCAATTCGAGCCTCCCATACTTACTAGCTTATGGTCCTGGGCAAGTCACATAACCTCTTTCACTTTCAGTTTGCTAGTAAAATTGGACTTGATGGCCTTCAAGGTCCTTTTAAATTCTAAATATATCACCCCAAATCCTTCTTTAATCTGGTTAGTGATCTTTATCCAATGCAACTACTTGTGGTTCAAACTGGATTATCTTGTAAACAAACAACATATCCAAAAGAAAATCCATTCTCTTCACACCCCATGCCCATCATACCTATCCCTCTCCCCTATATCCGTAATCTATCAGTATATGACCATCCCTTTAGTCACTTAGATTTGTAAGTTTCATCATCCTTAGCTCTTCATATTAACTCATATATCTGATCAATGTTACAATCTTGTAGTTACTTGCCTTGACATCTCTCCTCTATGTTGCTGCTGCTTTATTGATACTGCCACCACCCTGGTGCAGGATGTCATCATTTCTTGCCAATAACCTTGCCTCAAGTATTTCTCCACCACAATCTATCTTCCACTTAAACTGATTTTATTAAAATCCTAATCAATAATCTCCAGTGTCTCTATTACCTCTAGGATCAAATTTAAACTGACTTATTTGGTTTTTTTAAGCATATCACAACTGGGCCCCAGCCTGCCTCTCTAATCTCATTACACATTGTCTCTGCTCATTCTAGCCAGGATGACCTTACTTTACCCTCACAAAGCACTCCATCTCTCCTTTCCATGAATTTGCGAAGACCTTCTCCCATGCCAGGAATGCACACGCTCTCTGCGTGTACCTCCAGGAATCTTAGATTTCACAATTCAGTTAAAACACCCTCTTCTCCATGACGCCTTTCCACTGATAGTCCCTTCCCTACAAGGATAACTTGCATCTTTTCTCTATGTATATTGCACACATTTCTTTGAATGTATTCTAATCTCCACCTCCAGAGAATGTAAACTCTTTGAAAGCAGGAAATGAATCACTTTTGCCTTTGTATTTTCATCTACTATCACAATGCCTGGCTCAGTCCAAGCTTAATAAATGTTTTTTGAATGATCGATTGATCAGTTTATTAACAAATTCATAAGCTCAAACAACCCATTCCTCAAATGGGTTTCTGATTCAAAGCCTTTCCAATCTGGTAAGATCTGTTAGAGACATCACTGGGAAAGTCTAATCCAGAGTTCCTTCCATGCCATGAGAAGGCATCAGAGTAGTATCTCTGTTTATGTATTTCTAAATAAGTTCCTAGCAGTCAATGAAATTACTTATTCTACCATTGGTTGAAAAAGTTGTAACATATAACAGTTTCAAAAAAAATCAATAAAAGGGACAATAACAACACTTTGCCCTCCATCTGTTCCACAAAAATATGAAGATCTTTGAGATCATGTGAAAGAAAGCTGAAGTCATTAGAAATGAAC
Source organism: Pseudocheirus occidentalis (assembly GCA_028646575.1). Lineage (NCBI taxonomy): Eukaryota > Metazoa > Chordata > Mammalia > Diprotodontia > Pseudocheiridae > Pseudocheirus > Pseudocheirus occidentalis. The sequence goes on from CM053594.1 coordinate 106,625,901, forward strand.
ATTTGTTCACAGTTTACCTATTATTAATATTCCTTTTCTTTTAATTAAGCATTTCAAGTTAAAAGACGGGAGATGCCAATATATGATTTCCTCACAAGAAGCTCCAAGAGAGGGAAGGAGATAAATCCTAGGGACTTAAGTTTCTCAAAGCACATTTTTAAAATTAGCTATGAGGGTATATTTTATATTTACATGATTCCCACTTTCAAGGTAATTTAATTCTTCATGTTCATCATTCATGATTTTTCTGATGGCTACTCTTTCATTCATTCAAAAGAAAGGTATTAACTAGAGACAATGTTCAAAGCATAGATGATAAATGCTATGTTTTAAAACTTAAGATAATCCCATGTAGTTCTTAAAGATTGCTGACCTTTTTTAGCAACAATTATAATTTTGCTAAGAAATTAACTTTATTTTCCTAGACATCAGTTTTTATAGTTGTAGTAACATTAAAAACATTCTTGAAAAATCTATTCTGTAAAAGGACTATTGCACTTTATCATCATCAACCTAACCATGTAACCCCCTGCTTGCCTTACATAATATAATATAATATAATTAATATAATGTAATGTAATATAGTATAGTATAGTATTATATTATATAACATAATTAATATAATATAATTAACATAATTAATATATGTCTATATATACATATATATTATATAATGAGGATACTAATAACACATATTTTTCAGGTCTGTTGTATCAAATGAGATCATAATTTTGAAGCTCTTAGTACAGAGCCTGGCACAGAGTAAATGCTTTATAAATGTCAGCTATTGTTATTGTTGTGATTCTTGTAAATAAAGTGGAAGATGGAAGATGAAAAGAAAAACTTAGTTTTCAACAAAAACAGTACATTCTATTCTCTGTTACATTATACTTTCAATAATAAGGATCAGTGTTACTTGTCTGTTTCTTTAGGACTATAAGAGAACTTCAGATCCTGTCTCTGACAGGTACTGGATTTGTCACCCTAGGCCAATCACTTAACCTCTCAGTGAACCAGACAACACTTTCAGATTATAAGTTATAGAAAGGGTACCAAATATCCACTGGTAAAAAATAGTTTATTTAACCAGAGTTTCCTGTACTATTGAATTTACAAACCAAAAGGACCATAGATTGCAATTTGTGGTATATAGTAGATGGGGAAGAAGAATGAAAAGATTATTATAAGCTGGCAGGATATACTATATCCCAAAGGTGGCATGTAACATATTTTTCCGTTGCATTGTTTGCTTCCAAAATGAATTAGTGAAGTGCTTATATAAATAATCATACATTTTATTATTATATTATGTTATGTTGTATTATGTCATATTTATTGTACATGCTATATTATATATAATATATAATAATTTTATTACATATAACATTTGTTATGCTTAATTATAATTTTGGTTCAATAACCAATGAGCTGGACCACATCCATATTGGCATCACATGTGTTATCACTGAGTCGTTTTCAGACGTGTTTGATTCTTTGTAACACTATTTAGGATTTTTTTTTCTTTTTTTGGCAAAGATATTGAAATGGTTTGTCATTTTATCAGCTTGTTTTACAATAAGAAAGCCGAGGCAAACAAGTTACATGACTTGCCCAGGGTCACGGTGTTTGCATAAGTGACTAAGGACAGATTTGAACTCAGGAAGATGAATTTTTCTGACTCCAGGCCTAGCACACTATTCACTGTACCTCCTAGTTGCCCATATGTGGTACAGGCAAATAGAGGAATGGGCCACAGCTTCTTCTCTTTATGGGAAATGGGGGAGCCAGGGAGGGATGTGAAGTAGGGCTGAGTTCAGGAGAGGCTGATTTCATGCTACATCTCAAGGCAGTAATAAACATCATCTCATGCAACAGCCGACCTTCCTGATCTTCTGTGTAAATCAGGAAAACAAATGAAGTTTTTGAACCAGCATCCATTTTGGAGGATAAAGTCATAGTAAAATTACATGATGAATTTGATAAGATCTAAACTAAGTCAATGTATTTTGATATTCGGTTGCTTCAAAGCTAAGTAAGGCCTAAGACATGAAAGAAAAGGAAAGTGGTATAATATAATTTGGAACAATGAAGAAATAAATAAAGATTATTCAAGGTCTCATATCTCTATTAAGGTAGAGCAGGCAATGAGAATGTGACGGATATGGCCCAGACTTAATGACCTCAGAAGAAAAACAAAGTATCTATGACTTCACAGACAGAAAATTATTAGTAACAGATATGATAACCATTTATAATACGAATGTAAGTATTCAGACCATAAACTCTCTAAACTAAAGGTCATAGTAAATATCAGATTAGAAGAAAGGATAAAAACAAGATTTAGACACTCTGTGTGATGAGAGTAACTATAAACCCTAGTATGTAAAAAAAAAAGAAAACAATCAAATCATAAAATAATAAGAAATAGACAGAAGTAAAGATATTTACTTTATCATTATTCCTTCAAAAAGTTTGCCTAACAACAGTCACTACAGTGAACAATAATCCTTTAAAAAACAAACAAACAAAAAAAAAAAAAAACCTTGACCAGAAGACAGTTGTTACCCTCACCATTCAGCAAGACACGGGAACTTAAAACACATCAGTTTAGAGAATAAGAACATTTGTAGCATACTGCAGCTAGCAATAATGATGGTATTTATATTGCATTTTAACTTTTGCAAAGTGTTTACATAGGTTATCTTATTTGATAAGAGAAGGTGGTAATGACTGGTATTGGCTGAAAAATTGTGGAGCAATATATTAGAAAATATACCTAGGAAGAGCATGGTATGAGATGTAAAGAAAAATCATCACAAAAGGATATGTAGATGAAAACAGAAGGTGAATAAACAGAATCAAAATGCAAAAAAAACCCCAAACAGCTATTAATTGTAATAATGGAACCATCACATTTGGAATCTACCACCTCCATATTCAATGTGCTATGTGATAAAGTAGCCAAAGGACTGAAGAGGATGAATTTAAGACAAGCTGGTGGCCCAACAACATTTTACATAATATTGGTGAAACAATTTAAATTCCTTAAGGGAGAAATTTCAAGTTTATTTGAAGAAGGGAAGATTCCAAAGGAGTGGAAAACATCACAGAGATACTACTGTGGTTCTCCCCCTCCCAAAGGGAACCAAATACAGTAATAACTACCAACCTATACATATAAATTCTCACCTATATGAAATAATTTTGAGACTGGTCTGTCTAGTCTAGGCAGTGACTAGGAAACAGGCACCTAGGTCATGCAGTGGATAGAGCACTGGGCTAGGAGTCAGGAAGACCTAAGTTCAAAACCAGCCTCAGACACTTACTAGCTGTATGACCCTGGGCAAGTCACTTACCCCTGTTTGCCTCAGTTCCTCATCTATAAAATGAACTGGAGAAGAAAATGGCAAACCACTCTGGTATCTTTGCCAAGAGAACTTCAGTTGAAATGATTCAACAAAAACAACAAGCTTTCATAGGAGAATTTGTATAATATACACAAGTGGAAGATGTGGAAAAGATGAGATCATATTGTAACTACTGTTAATTGATTTTTAAAGAAAAATGACTCACATCTTTTCTCCTTTCTCAGCCAAATTCCTAGATAAACTTCTCTACCTGTCCCCTTCTTCTACTTCCATGTCACTTTTCATTCTTTTGTAGTCTGGCTTCCAATGTTATTACTTCATTCAAATTATTCTCTTTGAACATACCAACAATGTCTCAGTTGCCAAATATGATGAAGTCTTTTCTCATCCCTCATCTATGTCTACCTATCAGTTTCATTTGACATGCTGACTACTCCCCCTCTTCGGGATTTAGGGACACTACTTTCTCCTGGTTATCTGTCTCATTGTTCTTTCTTTCTTCTTTTCCTTCACTGAACCATCATCAATATTATGCCCACTAAATGTGGGGGTTGCCCAAGGGTGAGACCCTTTTTCTCTACACCCTATGTTTGAGTAAACTCATTAACTCCAGAGGGTTTAATTATCATCTCTATTAAACTGACTTTAAGATTTGTACATCTAGGGGTGGCTAGGTGGCATAGTCAATAGAGCACCAGCCTTGGAGTCAGAAGAACCTGAGTTCAAATCTGGCTTCAGACACTCTTACCCCCCCAAAAAAAAACTAGCCATGTGACCTTGGGCAAGTCACTTAAGCCCAATTGCCCTCCAAAAAAAAAAAGATTTGTACATCCAGATTCAGTCTCTTCCCTGAGATTCAGTCCCATATTTAAAATTGCCTGCTAAACATTTCAAACTGTATGTCTGGATGTCTCAAACTCAACATGCTCAAAATCACTAATATTTTTCCTCAAACCCATCCTTTTCTAAACTAACCTATTTCAGTCAATAGCAACACCATTCTTCTAGTCTCCTATGTTCATAACCTTTATATTATCTTCAGCTTCTCATTCTCGCCCAACACCACATTTCCAATCAGTTGCCAGTTCTCATTCCAATTTACATGACATCTCATCCAACCTTTTATGTCTTACTCACAAAGCTACCACCATACTTCAGGCCCTGATCACCTCCTACCCTAGATTACTGCAACAGCCTCTTAATTCTTCTTTCTTCTTCAGGATGCTTCCAACTCCAAATTATCCTCCACATACCTACTAAGTGTTGACCTTATCATTTCACTCCCTTATTCCATGGGCTCTAGTGGCTTCCCATCACCTCTAGATGAAATATAAATTCCTCCAGTTAGCTTTTACAACTCTTTACAACCTGACTTCCCAACTTAACTTTCCAGCCTTATTGGATATTATTTCCATACTCTATGGTCCAGACAAGACAGGATTCTTTCTGTTGCTCACACATAGAATTCCATTAACCATCTCTATGTTTCTTCATTGGGCCAACACCCTCTGGCCAAAATGGATTCTCTGATAACTGCTAACTCATAACTCTTTCTTCAAGGGGCTGCCCAAGCACAACTTTCTGTATAGAGTTTTCTTTCCTCTTTCTCACCTTCAGCTACTAATGACATCCCCCCAAGCTACTTTATATATAATTATTTTTATTTATTTGCATTTAATTTCTTTATTTTTTCTTATATGATAATATATTTGTCTCCCCCATTAGAATGTAATTCCTGTGAGAGCAGAAAGTGTTTCCTTCTTTCTATTTTTATTTTATGATTTATATCCCCAGCATCTAACACAATGCCTGGAGCATAGTAGTCACTTAATAAGTGCTGGTTGATTTATTGTTTGATTGACTAAAAGTTTCTTTGAAAAGATCTCCTGAAACTAATCATTCATCCACCATTCACAAAATCTTATGGTAAGTACAAACTCACAGATTAATCTATAAATACTAACTCACAGTTAATCATTAAAAACAAAAAAAGGAAAAAAATGCATATATCTAGATGGACAGACCTAGAAGTTATTCCATCAGATTATATATCTTGGGCAAGTTCTACAGCAATGATCTGTACTCAGAGTTAACTAGGAGGACAATATTTTCCAGGATCACATCTGGAACTGCATGATGTTTTTAATAAGCCTAATTACCCACTGCAGCAAAAGCTTATTATTATTATTATTATTATTATTATTTTGCTTTTTGGAGGAGAGAAGGTAGCACAGTAGGGGTTAAGTTACTTGCCCAAGGTCACACGGCTTGTTTCGTGTTGTGTCTAAGGCCACATTTGAACTCCTCCTGGCTCCAGAGCCGGTGCTTTATTCACTGTGCCACCTAGCTGGCCTCAAAGCATATCTTTTAACCTCATGAAGTAGAGGTAAGGAAGGAGAGCATTCCAGGTATATAAGGAAATCTATTCAAAAGTACACATGTGGAAGATGGACTGTTGTGCAGGAGGAGCAGGTGGACCAACACACCACATCTAGTCTATCCTCCCCACCCCCATTTTACAAATGAGGAATCTGAAATTGAGGAAGGTAAAGTAATGTGGCTAAAGTCACACTGCTGTAAAGAGGTCTAGCCAGGTCTAGAATGCAATTAAGTAATATGGAAAGTGCCATTTGGGAGTGGTGGAAGTGACCAAGTTGCAGTAGTGATTCTGCCATCAGTATTATTGTCACTGCAAAGATGTGGTGTTTTGGTAAGAATATAATATGATAAGGTTCTACAAATCTTCCTATTTGCATATAATCAATCCTTTTGTGTTTTCTTTCCTCCTGAATATAGCTGCCAGTGATTACTCAGACCTTTTAACAAATGTGAACCATTGCAAGCCGCATCACTGGAAATATAGAAAGATAGGATGACAAAGGGAGATTTTACTCATCTCATAGTTGGTTTTCTTTTCAGATGTGAACTGGACAACCCACAACCACAATATATCTTCTCTATATGACATTGCTGTGTAGGATTTGATGATTCTCAGAGGTTATCTCTTTCTCACATATAAATGATGATGAAAGAGCTACTTCTGTGTAGCATGTGTTGAATGTTCTTAGAAATAGTGCCTTTATAAGTCAGGTTGCTAAGTCATGTCAAATGGTTTGGAAGAGTGCAAGGGAATTACTTAGGCACCCCAGGACAGATGGTATTTACCTCCAGGTGGGTTTTTCTTAAGGTTTGTTGGACATCTTCATATTCAATATGGCCCAAATCAACTAATTTTCTTTCCCTTAAATGTATTCCTCTTTCTAACATCTATGTCACTGCTAATGGTAACACTAACCTCCCAAGAACACAGACATGAAACTTTACATTAATCCTGGACTCTTACCACTCCCCCACCACTCTGCCCTCAAATTAGTAGCCAAATTTTGTCCTTTCTGTTTCCTCAGTATCTCTCATTAATCTCTCTCCATTCATATTGCCAACATACTAATTCAGGTCTTCATTACTTCTCACCTAGACTATTTCTCTAGGTTCCTAACCTGTTTCTGTATTTACTCTCCCATTTTTCTAGTTTATCTTTCATACACTTGATAATTTTCCCAACAGACGTATCTGACACATATGTCCTCAAATATGTCTTCCACTTTTCATTGGCAACACAACCAACCAAGTTCAAGGCTTCATTGTCTTTAGTATTCAATGCCATATTCACCTTCTAATTGGTCTCCTTTTATTAAATCTCTCCCCTTCATCAATATCACCTAGTAGAGTTGATCAAAAGTGTGTGAAAATAGGATGGCATACTGAACATCCCTGCTGTCCTCTCTGGCATTGGTGTTGTATCAAGGATGCATTCAACGAGCATACATAAGCTTATATCTTAATATTTTTATTCAACTACAAAAAGAAATAATTTTATCTACCTGTGCAGCAGTTCATAGAACATTTAAATATAAGAGCAAGATAACCATAATGATGATGATATGAGGATGAGAATTAGATAATTATAAGAGCTTATACTTCTAGAGCCTTGAAAGTTTGCAAAGTGCTTTACATGTATTATTTGTCTATGTATATAATATAAAATCAAAGGAAAGGAATATTAGTTTAATAGAAATAAAATATATAAGAAAAGTGTCAATAGCTCATATAGTCTCATGAAATGTTGGCACTGAAAAGATACTGGAGTTCATCTAATTGAACATGGTCATTTTACAAATAGGGAAATTGAGGCCCAGAGATATAAATATGCAAATAGGAAGATTTGTAGAACCTTATCATCTATGAGGGAACCATCTTGTATTTGGCTCATGCCTTTCATAATGCTGATACACTGTAGATGAGCATATGATAGTTTGACATTCCCTACACAGAAACACACTAAACATTTGATTAGAATACTTATTTTTTCTCAAAATAGTGTGTGTTACCTATAGGATTAAAAATAGGAAAGGGACCTGTGATTTCAGTGCTATAGGGAAACCCCAGATGAGGTAACTCCCTCTAACAATGTATGTAGGCAGGTGCCTTCACTGTAATTTACAGCATTAGAGTTGCCTGGTATCATGTCCCTACCTGAGTGTGCTCTGCCAAAAGGAAGGCAAGTTTTGATGCTGAAACCCACTGGTTATCTTGGGGTTTACAGGCTGGATTTCTTTTTCTCCTGAATCTATTTTCCAGGTCAGTGGTTTTTCCAATGAGATATTTCAAATTGCCTTCTATTTTTTCATTTCTTTGGATCTGTTTTACAGTATCTTGATTTCTCATAAAGTCATTAGCTTCCATTTGCTACAATCTAATTTTGAATGAATTGCTCTCTTCTTCAGTGAGTTTTTGAAATTTCTTTTCTGTCTGGCCAATTCAAGTTTTTAAGGTAATCTTCTCCTCATTAGGTTTTTGGGTCTCTTTTGCCATTTGAGTTAGTCTATTTTTTATGTTGTTATTTTCTTCAGTATTTTTTTTTGGTTCTCCTTTAGCAAGCTGTTGACTTGCTTTTCATGATTTTCTTTCATCATTGTCATTTCTCTTCCCAATTTTTCCTCCGCTTCTCTTACTTGGTTTTCAAAATCTTTTCTGAGCTCCTCCATGGCCTGTAACCAGTTCATATTTTTTTATTGGAAGCTTTTGAGGCAGGAGTTTTGACTTTTTAGTCTTCTTCTGGTTCCATGTTTTGATCATCTTGTTCCCCAAAATCAGATTCTATGGTCTGATCGTGCTTCTTCTGTTTGCTCATCTTGCCAGCCAATTACTTGACTTTTGAGATCTTTGCCATGGTAGAACTCTGATTCCAGAGTGGAAAGAGCTGTGTCCCAAATTACTGGGGTTTGTGCAGCTGCTGTCAGAGCTATGAGGAGGATACCCTCTCTACAGCCACCACAAGCTTGACTACACTGGCATTGCTCACCCCAAGAGCACCACCAAAGACTGTGACCCAGATCCAAGCAGGTCAAAGCAAGAGTGATTACCGTCTGAATAGTCACTTGGCCCCCCTATGATCTGTAGGCAAGGACCTCCAGAGGCAGCCACACAGCAGCAGCTACAACCACCATGCTACTGTGTACCTCTCACCTTGGCGATAGGGGCCAGACTGCATTCTCCCCTCACCCTGGATCAGCAGGCTTCCCCATTGACCATTTACTTTCTATTTGTCATTTATGTCATATCTGGAAACCACCATAGCTGCAGATGATTCACTCTCCGGAAGTCTGCTCAGGCCAGTGTGTGCCACTGGTTGGGGCCACCCCAGGTGTGGGATTGTGTGGCTCACATTGTTCAGCTCCCAGCTCAATGCAATAGACCCTTCCTGTCACCCTGCAAGGCTGCCTTCAGGAGATTTGTTTCTCTCTATCACTTTGCAGGTTCTGTAGCTTTAAATTTTATTTAAAGGCATTTTTTAAAAGATATTGAAGGTAGTTCAAGCTTAAGTAGGTTCCTGCTTTTACTCTGTCATCTTGGCTCTGCCTCTCTAGATTTCTTTCTTAAAGACCATGTCTTAAACCCAGTTCATTATGGCTGTCATTGATTGTACAACAACTGGTCCCTGCACAAGTACCATTTAATGGTTATTTTTTGGACCCTTTTGACTCAGAGTGAATGTAAATATTAATTGCTTTTCTTTTGGCCAGCAACCCTGAGAGTCTTCCCCTCCCATTTTGATATTATTATTATTACTATTACTATTGTAGGGACCATCCCTTGACTCACTTCTTAAATGGACTTATTCATTGAAAGGGCATTGCCTCACTCAAAATGAGAACTGGGAAAGACCTTAGCTTAAAAAGATCAAAGTCTCCCACTGAATCCTGGATCATCTCCATACCACCTGATCTATATATCTGGCCCCAAGAACCAGATGGTTCTGGAGGAGAAAGTAAGGCTGGTGACTGCACAGCCCTCCCTCCCTCAAATCCAATTCAATTGCATGTCATGTCATCATCTTCCTGATGTCATGATCCTCTTCAAAGGACAAACTACAACCACAACACACACAGACTGAATACTGAGATTAAGTGACTTACCCAGGGTCAATCACAGTCAGCTTGTGTGTGAATCAAGGTTTCAGTCCAAGTCATCCTGGCTCAAAAGCCACCTCTATCCACTATTCTGAGTTAACCCACTATCTAATCATAAGTAGATAAATAATTCATTTTCATTCCTTGTTTAAAACAGTCATTTAAAGTCCATGAAAAATAAAAAATCCTTGAAACTGTGTATGTACAGCAATAAAAAGAATATTTGAGGTTAAATGGAAACAGAATCCATTTAGAATAACAAAGGTCCTTAGAAATCATATTGAATAGCTCCTTAATTTTATAGATGTGGAAGTTTAGGAACAGAGGCATTAAATGACTTGCTTCAGGTCAAACAACTAGATCCTTGCAGAAATAGGATTAAAATGTACCTTTCCTAACTTCCAATTCAATTCTTTCCCCACTATACCATCTATATTTTGATTTGCTAGGTGTAACAAAGAAACAAGCATCCTCCTAATAGATCTCAGTTAGCTATATAGGCTCCATAGAATATTGCTTAGCCTATCCAATACAAAGGCTATTTTACAAAAAGTTACAATAAAGAAAACCAGGAAGTTCAATGTGAGAAATCTATTCCTTTAGACTCTAAATGCCTCTACTAAGGAATCTATTGAGAATGAGTGAGTGAAGGAGAGAGAGAGAGAGAGAGAGAGAGAGAGAGAGAGAGAGAGAGAGAGAGAAAGAGAGAGAGAGAGAGAAGAGACACAGAGAGAGAGGGAGACAGAGAGAGAGAGACTGAGAGACAGAGACAGAGAGAGACAGAGACAGACACAGACACAGAGAGAGAGAGAGAGAGAGAGAGAGAGAGAGAGAGAGAGAGAGAGAGAGAGAGAGAGAGATGGCCTGTGTTCAATACCCCAGCAGATTTGTGTTCAGGGCTCCAGATTTTTTAAAAACCTCCACTCCAGAGTTCAACCCTGATCTGACTACTGGCATGATTTTTGGACGCCTGTTTGCAGATGGAGTAGAGTTATCAATCCGAACAGACACACCATCCGGGTCCAATGTCACTTCTCCTCATTATGTTAATAGTTAATACATGCAAATGAAAACACTCTAGCAATTTGATTTCTTTGAAGATAGTTTGCATATTGTCTTAGGCATAATGACTGTACACTTCTCTCCGCCTCGATTTATGCAAGGGTAGTCCAGTTCATTTTTATCAGCTCAAGTTCATTTTGGCTGCTAGTGGAATGTAGGTGGGGGTTTCTTTGCTACCTTTCACCTAATTACCATTCAGGTACCATAAGCAGATTTTTCATGCTATTGGTATTTTTCTTAATTAAGAAACAAATGAATTCTCCCTAGCAAAAAAAAAAAGAAAGAAAGAAAAAAAGAAAAAAAGATGGAACAAGAGAATCAGATGCCAGGGGCTGCTCTTCTGTTTCTTAATTGAAGCAGCTCCATTGTTAGGTGTCTACATGAAGGGGCAGAAGAAATGTCCTAAGTGTAGAGTATGAAAAGTGTAAAAATCATGTAACATAAAAGTACTTTTTGAAAACAAAGAAGGAATATAAGCCTACAGAATTAGCTTTAAGAGCACAGATTTGCCATACATATTAATTCTGTTGCTAGCAAAGGTATATCCTTAAAATAATCCCTGGCATCTAAATAAAACTGAGGCTCTAACAGTGGTCCAAAAAGTCACTCCACTTTTCCTTTGTCCAGTAGCTCCCCTCTTCATACTTATTCTTGATAAATTAAGGATGTGCCCACATCCGTCCATAACAGCAGATTGTTGTTTTGTTTTGCCTTGTAGCTTAACTCTCTTTAGTTGGAGGATTCTTTCCCTTATGTGGGCCTGTGCTGGCTCTGCTATAACCCTGTAGTCATGTGCATCAAGTTTTGTGTGGAAGAAAACTGAGGCTCCAACCTTCTTTCTCTTCCTGCAGTGTGAAGCAATTTTCTATAAAATTACTAGTCTCCTGGGAATTAGTGGTCCACATACTAGTGGGTAAACACTGAACTGCACTATCTGTGCAAATCTTAGGGTCACAGGATCACAGATATGTAGCAACAAGAGGGTTGAGAGGTTACATAGGCTGTCCTCTTCATTTTACAAAGGAAAAAACTAAGGGCCGAAGAGATGAAGTGACTTACTCAGAATCACACAGTAGTGAGCAGCAGAGGCAGGATTCCAACCCAAGTCTTTTGACTTCCAAGACAGTACCCTTTCCCTTTCTCCATGCAAAGGGCCCAGTGACTGTCATTTTTCTTAAAGCTATAGTGTAAGATGGGGGCAATCCCATGCCTTTTTTATTTTACTCTCAGTATTCTAGCATTTATTATTGTTGCTACACTTCTGAAACTAGAAGTGCTTTATTTTAACAAACTTCCACTGGGATTCTAATTCAGTGCTTGCATAGTTTGCAAACATGAGTTCTCAAAGTGAAGTTGTGTCTGCCAGGTTCTACCAAGCAGGGAAGGCTTTGACCTTGGACCTGGAAATGGATCATATGTCTACAATCTGAGAATGGGTCTCAATAAATTCCAGAATGTGCCTTGCCAGGAGGATGGCCACTAAGTACAAAAAACAAACAAACAAACAAAACCCCACTATTTTTGGACCCACGGCAAGTCAGGAAAATGATCTGGTAAGGCAAAGAGTTATTACACTCTGCACTGATGGGAAGATATGACCATGACAGTGGAACCATGGAGCCTTAAAATGCTTCACTAGGTTAAATAGCATAGACAAAATGAGTATTGAAGTGGGTTTTGCCAAGATGATCAAGGTGCTAGAGAAAAAATTGCTCATAGGATCCACTTATCAAAGTTCTTGTTTCCACCAACTCTGGACAATCTATATATTATAGTCTACAAGGTTTAGGAGTTATAAATAAGATACTTCTAAATGTTAAATGGTTTGGATAGTTTAATGCTACTAATATAGATAAATAGCTATATGAGATATGTAATATAGATAGAAATATCTATGTACCTCTATATTTTCCTAATGACCAGATATAAGTCAGGCCTTAATTTTTTCAAGGTTATAATGAGATGGCTATACGTGAATAAAATCATGGTCAATGATATCAAATAATTTATATATAATTTTTGTTTTGATGAAATAATTAAATTTAAAGTGAAGCAGGCATTATAAATTTTATGAAAATTATACTTTTAGCAATATAAAATTGTATGTACTACAAAAATTCAAGTTATCACTTGTATAAAACTGAATTTCAACTCAAAGTATATAGGATTCAAAGTTGACCAAAATAACTTCTTAATTTTTTTAAAATTATACCTTCTTAAAGAGTGGCAACATAAAATTGGAATCAGATTGTGATGTATGGCAAAGTTTAACATCTTGAAATAACATGGTGGCAAAAGAAAGTATTCCAATGAGCATTTCATGTCAGTTCTTAGGAACTTTGAAGGAATGAATTATATATGATTAGAGATTACATGATTATACTGAGTGGGGTAAACAGTTCATGTAACCACTGAAATTTTATTAATTGCTTAGTAAAATGAAATGCTCTTCTTGTTTTATAAAAACCCATGTCTTCTCCAGCCAAAAAGAGAGAACTCTTCATGTCCACTCTCTTAGAGAGGGTTTACTTCTCCCATTTAATAAAACTGCCTGTTTAACTGTCAAATCTGTTACATTTAAATTCAGTTAATGTGTCATAAGTATTGATGCATGAACTTTGAAATATAGCCTAGGGAAATGGTTCCTTTTTTCCCCTTGCTTCTTTTCTTCAAGCACTGATTAATTCAAATGATTTTGGGGGTGGGAGGTGGAAAGTAAGTAAGGGGTTATTGTGAAGTAGAAATTGGTACTTTGAATCCTTAGGGTCAGTTTCTTCATACATAACTTTTTACTAGAAAGACATTCACTTTTAAAGTTTCTTTGAGTGCTGTGAAATTTTATAATTCCTCTAGTATCTTCCCATAAACAGAACATTAGGAAATTAAGTATTCAGTGATGTAGAGCTGTAATTTCCTACCTGGCAATCACTAGTCTAAAATAAAAGAACAAGTCTTGCTTAGTTCTCCATCATGTAGTCCCCATATTACATATTTCTTTTTCCTCTTTCAATCACTCTCTGACCTCCTCACATAGCGTCTCTGCCAAATTCTTGGCAATGGAAGTGAGGGGGACGAGGCCATACCATAAGTGTGTTGATAATGAGGAGATGGAAATAGCAAACCAGCTGGATTGTCCTAATAAAGTATGTCTGGGATTTAGAGACACAACAACTGTATGCTCAGGTCATTAGGGTATGTTTTAACCCATTGATTTCTTCAGTGACCTCCATTTGATTAATTTAATTTGAACTTGGAGAATTTATACCATAGTCTTTCAAAATATCTCATTTTCCTCTGGTAATGGTAGGTATCACTGAAGCAACATTTGTTACTTCAGAGCAAAAGCATTTTCCTTCCTCAATTATAATAAAAGTGAATTGCAGCAAACTTCAGAATTGCAACATGTATCTCTTTTTTATATTTAATTGATCCACACACATAAGTTGCTAAATAAAATCCACTAAATAATGAGCAAATAAATTAAATATATTTTATATTTCGAAATCCTTAAAGTGAGAAGTAAAAACTATTCTTCCTAGGCACATAATATTTGAAACATTAAAGTAATTAAGGTGTTTTCTGGAAAACAATGCCATTAATTAATTAATTACTGTTCTTAGAAAAACGAACTTCATTTTTTGGGTTCTAATATAGAAAAAAATCAGAATTTATTAATTTCAAATTAGTTTGCATTAAAATATGCAAAATATATTTTGAATGGGATTTTGGACACTCAGATGACTTTGGACTTTATAGAATAGCTGAAGCTTTGGCCAGGTTTTCCTCATATGCATATGAGTAAAACTTGCCACATAAACTAGACAGCAGCATCTGTTTAACCCAGAATCTTTACATCAAAAAGAAAATATGTTTCTTTGTGTCTTACACTTAGAGAGAAGTGTTTATACCAGCATGCATTTCATAATTACCCTTGAGATAAAAACGAATTTTCTGGTAAATTCACCTTCAACCTGATTTTGGTCTCACAAGGCACCGGCCAGTCCTGTGGAAAAGCCCACCCTTTTATAGAGGGGAGAGTAGAGCAAGTGATGATAGGAACTATACTAGAATTTGTCCAGTGTTCAAACCAATCCTTACAGTTGTTGTTGTTGTGTTGTTTCAGTCACGTCTGACTCTTCATGACCCCCTTTTAGGGGGTTTTCTTGGCAGAGATACAGAATGGCTTGCCATGTCCTTCTCCAGTTCATCTTACAAATGAAGGACTGAGGCAAACAGGATTGAGTGACTTGCTCATCCATGATTACACAGCTAGTAAGGGCCTGAGGCTGGGTTTGAACTCATGAAGATGAGTCTCCCTGATTCTAAGGCCAGTGCTCTATTCACTGTACCACCACCTAGCTACCCGGATCCTTACAACAGACCCTACTAACAAAACCAAGGTCTTTAGGATCCATCTTAGAATTTACACATCCAGCACATTGTATAGTGTGATTCACTGGTAGTTCAACATTGATTAATCCCTTCCCTTTTTCTATAAGTCTCAGGTACAATATCTCTATTTTTACTAAACTATTGCCTTAGTAATCATAAAAAAGATGGAAAAAAAATGGAAATTCAGCACTGGATAGGTTGTTTGGGTAAGAGGAGGCTGCATTTTGGGGAAGGGTTTGATTCTGACACACACACTACAAAATAAAAGTCTGTCGAATGGATTAAAGAATCTTCTTATGTATAGTTCAAATTAATTGATGGATTATTTAAATCAACTTTTTCCTATATGCCTTGGATTCTTAAGGGCAAGAAATGCCTCAGCAATACACATAGCCACGCTTTCAACCAACTAGTAACCCCATTTGCATGGAATCATAGGGAAATTCCACTGCTGGAACCATTTTTGTAGATCACTTTACCACACTGTGACTATTTGCCTGTGATTGACTAGATAAGAGTTAAATCTTGTGGTTTATTAGAATTTTGAGTTTCTTTACACTTTAAGGAGAGCTGATGTGAAAATGGCATACCTTCTATGGGCAACAGTGTGCTTGCAATTGCACAGAATAAATGATATATCCCAGATTCATGTTGCAGCAGAATGCTGGGCATGGAGTTAGGAAAACTTGAGTTCAAATCCAGTCTCAGACATATACTAACTGTGTGATCCTGGGCAAGTCACTTTACCCTGTTTGCCTCAGTTTCTTCATCTGTAAAATAATCTGGAGAAGGAAATGGTAAATGATTTCAGCATCTTTGACAAGAAATCCTCAACAAGGGTCATGAAGAGTTGGACATTGTTTGGGTTGAAAAATACCCTTTATCCTTAATTTAGTTAGAAAAGTAAACACAGAGATGCCTTAGGGTAAGAACAGGAGTTTATTCTCTTCCCCGGGAGAAGAGGGCTATCTATCCCATGTTGGAACATTAGGCAGAGGGCCTGTTTCAAAGGGTAGAACCAGAATTTATAATTCAACTTGGTCAGGCTCCCTTTCCCGACTGTTTCTTCTCTCATTGGTAGAGAAGTCTCACCTCACCAAATTCTTCCCAACTGGGACAGTAAAAGAAGAGAGGTGGAGAGGGTCCCATCAAGGCCAGAAAACAGACAAAGGAAGGTAAAGTGATTGACAGCAGCTAGGGAAGGGGAGGGAGGAAGGAAAGAGTAACAACCACAAATTGAGAAGTTTTCACTCATTCCACGCAACATGACTTAAATGGCTGAACAACAACAAATCCAAAAGCAGTAACTTCCAAGACGTGTTAACTTTTTTCTGGATTCTGACTCAAATTCTTTCAAACCATAAAGAAAATAAATATTATCATTTGTTTCTATGCCCTATTTTCCTTTACCTCCATATGCTAATTCCATTTTATTCCTATCTCGTCTTTTTTCAAATTCTTTGACAAAAATTCAAAATACTTCATTTTCTCTTCCACTATGTCATTCCTATCAGCAGAGATTTATGGTGGCTTTTACAAATGAGGCCTTCATGTTTTCTTCTGAGGCTTCCTTCTGAATTCCCACTGCTACTTTGAGTTTCAACCCAGACCATGAAGTAAGGTTTCTTCCCACCCCCTTCACCTCCCTGACCCCTACCATAAGAAAATACATAAGAGATCTTGGAAGAGTTTCAAAGATATAACATCCTTAATAAGGTGCAAAAAAGAGCAATACATTTGGCCCAGAATCAATATTTTTTCCCCTGCTTAAATCATTCTGGATATAAAAGTCTGGATAAAAATATGAGAAGCATCTTAAAATCACTCAGAATTTAAAACACTGGATATGTATGAAAGATGAACTGTTTCTGGCAGAGCCAGACAAAATTTCTGAACTCTGGAAAACAACTTTGGTGGATAAACTTCTCTTTGTTGCCTGCAATAGCAATGCTTAGTTCTAAAGCATAGGCCTTGTTTCCAAGACGAAACTACACGTGATTATTATAAGGTTAATAACACAAAGACTGCTGACTCTGAGAAAAGAGAATCTATGCTTTAAGCAGGAATAGTCTTAAAAACTCTTTTCTGAGCTATTTTCTGCTTTGGAGAAAAACAGAAGTTAATCTTTCATTTCGGTCTGATGTCATAGGCAGCAAAAGAAGGAAGCTTACTAATAGCCTTTAGGGATAGTACTTTAAATTTTATTACAACCCTACATATAAATTAGTTGACTTAAAAATTCATTCAAATGTACTATTTGCATT
Organism: Pseudocheirus occidentalis; assembly: GCA_028646575.1. NCBI lineage: Eukaryota > Metazoa > Chordata > Mammalia > Diprotodontia > Pseudocheiridae > Pseudocheirus > Pseudocheirus occidentalis. The sequence continues at coordinate 106,643,457 of CM053594.1, forward strand.
GAATTTTATAACACATTATTTTGCATTTTCTTTTCCCCACACTGCCCCAGTCCCATTCATCATTTTTACTCTCCTAGTTATGACTGAATACATAGGATACATTCAAAAGTTACTTCCACATATAATATAACTGTCTCATTTTCTCTTTTACTTTCTCTCTCTCTCTCTCTCTCTCCCTCTCATATATATATATATATTTCTGTTTGTTTCTCTCTCTTTGTCTTTTTCTCTGTCTCTCTTTTAACTCATTTCAATATAGAGTAAAGAAACTGGGTAATGTACATAAATGATAAAGATAGCTTCTCCCATAAACAATTTCATGAGTTAACAAAAACAATTCCATTTAAAAAACATAGCAAAAAACCAAGAATGCTGGATTTTTTTTTCATATGCAGCCTAAAACAAAATAAGACTTTCATGACTGAATGGATTGAATAAACATTTGAGCTAATTTTATATCTATAAAATACAGCTCTACCCTTTTACCATATTTGTATCTAGAATTTAGAGACTATTAGGAAGGATAAGAAACTTCCATGTGAGATCATTTCTAATCTTAAATTTGCCAAATAAATGTTTCCTAGAATTTTACTGTAGTTCAGAATCCTTACTATTTCATATGCAGCCATTTTAGACAAATGTTTACTTCACAAGCGTAAGTCAAGAAGGTTTAAAAAAAACTTTTTGAAGTGTTTTGAAGTGTTCATGATAATATGCAATCTGATTATCTTATTATTCTAAGATGCTGAATTTTCTGAAGGCGCTTTTAATAAGACAACACACTATTCCAATGGCAATCTGTAAACTGAGCATAACAATTTATTTAGGGGGAAATGATCCAGGTTTAAAAAAATTTTAATTCAGATACAATAGATTCTGGACTAATTTCATATAGTCACTTTCTAAGTGCACCAAATGATTAGGTGCATGAACATGAAGATTCTTTAAATAGTACAAAGGAGTTTAGTTTCCCTTTCTCATATACAGTCAGTAAGGACAGGATACATTCAACATCTTTCTTCCCTTCATTTAGTACTTTGAGAGACCATATGTTCCAAAGAAAATCCGTGGTTATTAATCACTGTTTCAGAAAAGCCTCCTCAAAGATTTCCATGAGTAGCATTCCATACCTGAACTCAATTGTTCTTCCTTCTTCACAACAAAACTTTTGAACCAAGAGTCAAAGAACGTCAAAATGAATGTCAGGCTAATCAGTCCAGTCACAACATCCCAGATGCATACTCCCATCTAAATGAGATTTCCTAAGCTGCAGGACTAATCATAAAATTGCACAATCTAGCTGGTCTAGCTGATTGTTAGTTTCCATTTCTAAGAATTGCTGATCTTGATTATTTTGACGACATGACTTTTTTTTTTTGATTCATCAACTCCGATTTTCCTCAATGTATAATTAGATGGCTCTCAATTACATACTCTGGAGGTATGCAACTCCAAACCAGAGGGGGGTGGTCTGGGGGAGTCTCTGACCACATACAAAATATCAGTACTTTAGGCATGTTTAAAAGGAGGGAGGGATTGGCAAAGGAGAGACAGAGCTGAGAAGGAAGAAGGGGAAGCAAGGGATGGTGCTTTACTTTATCTCTAATAGGATAATATGTATTTAGGAAGAAAAGCAGATTTCTTAACTCTGTAGAGTGTAAAAATAGTTATTAAATAAAGAAGAGCTGAGTATACAACATTAGTTGTGAAACTTGATAACAACAAAAATAGTCCCAAATATGAAAAATGATCAAAAACGATTGTATAGCTGTACAATGATTATGCCAATATAACTCCCTTTTGCTCCACTGCCACAATATTGCTTTTCACAGCACAGCAGAAATTATATCCAACAAGAGCATATTGCAAGATCTACTTTCTTCCTCATTAGTAATGTGGTCATCAGAAAACAGCACTTTGGGTGAGGGGGCTTCCTCTTCTATCTCACTGCCCTATCACATAAGACACACTTCTCTATGAGGTTTTTAGGTCTTTAAATAGCTTCTTTCAACCATGCCTCCCACAAGGCTTGTCTATTTGCTAAGCAAAAGATCCACGATAAAACTGTGTCATTCTCGTACAAATGCATGCTGAACAAATTGGGTCCCCCTAGATTACTTTTCTTATAGTACACTTTCCTTGAAGTAGAGCTAATCACTGCTGAAGTGACCAGCAGTTCACCTGTACTGATCACTTATTACTGGTAGCACTCCAGGTTATACTGTAAGGGCTTTCACATAACATTCCAGTTACACTATCAGCCACTCAGCACCTTGCAGAATTCATCTTACTGATATTAAGCCAAAAGCATTAACTTAGACCCAACTGTCCTTTGGAGATCTGACCCTTAAAACTCTGAGAAAAGTGATACATCATAAAGGATTTCTAGAGAGTATCAAACTGTCCAAAATCTAAATTCAAATCCAAATTTTCCAAATTCCATTGTGATAGCAATTGTCCATGTTTTCATGGCTTACCATGAATGGCATTTCATTTAAAAATCTAATAATTATAATTCCATTTTTTTTTCTTCCTTCTACTGAGGATATTCTACCTAGGTGGAAATTGCCATATATTCTGAGAATTAATGTCATCTTTTACCTGAAAAATCCACAAAGGGTTCTCTAAGTAGGAACAGGAGTACTAGTATATATTGGTTAAATCATATTTTAACAGTTTTTTTTTCTAGAAGTAAAGATTAGTCTTGGTCCTAATAGGATTAAATATTTTTTCAGTACAATAAAATTTTACCATAGAAGAAAAAATATTTAGTAGAGATTCAAAGAGCAGTATTAGTCTTATTATATGCCCTGAAATTTCACTAAACACAGGTGTCTCTCATCTGTATAATTCATTTGGTACCTATAACCACTTAGGCATCATGTTAATGCCTGGCATGAAAATGTATATTTCACACACAGAGATGTGTTAACTATAATATATGCATATATATACATACATATACCCACACCTATATGAATGCGTATATATACACATTATATATATACACATATGCATATGCATATATGAACTGTCCCATATTAACCTTTCCTTTATATTTTAAAATATTTTTACTTTTTTCAAAGGAATATTTTTATGAAAGTAGACTATCTTATGTGATATGTGTGCATGCATTTATATGACAATCCTTACCTTTCTTGCCTTTTGTAAAGAAAGTAAGATATTCAATGAAATGAAACTGCAAGCTATTTATGAACTTCTACTTAGGAGCTCATGTCTAGCCTTCTACTGACTATGAAAAGTTAAGGTCTGTAAATAAAAAAAGAGGAGAAGAAAGAAAGCAAAAAATAATGATGCCCCACCTTACAGGAACTCGGCATTACTTGACACTACACAGAAACCGACCTTTTTGTCCTTCAGGCTTGCCTACCAGGCCCCATCTTCTATCGCAAAAGCCAAATCATCTGATCCCAAACTAACTGTCAACTGCTTGTGATGGTGGGGAAGCCAGACATCAATCAATCAGTTTTTATCAGAGGCTCTCTTCGTTTTTCTGTTGTGCTCATCTTATCATCTGACCCAGTTGTAGCCCTGACTTCAGAAGCTTAAGCAACTTGATGACAAAATATGCGTCTGTTTGCCCAATATGCACATTGTTAAGAAGTGGGGTGATATTTTTAGAAGCAAGTTAATATATTTGCAAATGAATTCTTGAATATTTCAGGTTAAATATAATAATATTAAAAACTTATGTTGGTCAGTCTTCCTAGAAAATTCTGTGTTTATTTTTGGTTATAGGGAAATAGGGAATTGCTGATAAATTAAGAATTATAAAGAACATTTACATTCAAATGAGTACTCTCTCAGAAGCATAGCATTTATTAGTCAATTTAGCCAGAAATATTGTTCATAGGCTTCTATGAGGATGCTCCCTCTACAAAGGGAAAATGGCCTAATTGTATAAAATATGCACAATCCCATTTCAGTCTTAAGCTTCCCAAACACTTTATCCTTGTTCTATTAAAAAAAAAAGCTTAGACAATTAGAAGCTTTCTCTTTAAACTTGTTGAATGAAGTTGTGGAAAATCACTGTTTAAAATCTTGAATTTTGTTTGCCATATCTATGATTATTGGCTTACTGCCTTGGTGAAATGCTGCAGAAAATACTCTTTTACATGAACTAGTTAGAAGTCAGAAGAGGCTAAGGATTTACATAGTTGATTAAGATTAAGTCTAAATTAGAAAGTTTTAAAATCTATAATAAATTCTTGACACGGGAGCTTGGAATAAACATGATATTAGTCACTAACAAGATAAATGTACATTTTATATGTGTGTGTGTGTGTGTGTGTGTGTGTGTGTATGTTTGGACAAAGAACTTTCAGAGAATAGTTTCATTTTGGACTTTGCCTTCCCTTCTATCTTACTAACAGCAATAAATTCTATTTTAAAAGTTTATTTCAATTCAAAAAGGAATCTTCATGATGAATATAAGATTTCTTCAATTAACATTTAGAGATATAAAACATTGTATTACAGAGCATAACTCATCCATCTCTCATTAAGATAATTGACTTCTCTATAATAAATGCAGTAGTGCTTTTAAAAGGCAATATTAAATTTATCCATATAATTTTGTCAAATAAAATGCATACCTTGACCATAAAAAAAATTAAGGCTATAAAACAGCACAAAATTTTATAGTGGCATACTTAGAAGATGGGTAAAAATTCATGTCATAAAAAAAAGTATACAATGAGTTTCACTTCATTCAAAAGATTCCCACTGAATTCACCAAATTTTCTAGAGTGTCAAAGTCCTTTGAATTCTCAGAGTGCTACATAAGCCAGTAAGTTCCCTAACCACATGAAATTTTATGTTTTGCATGCTATTTGATATGTGCAACTGAGATGGATTGTACTAGTAATTTGAAGTGGGAGGGAGAGAAAGGCTATTTTCTTCTTATATTACTTTACGAATAAAAATGTTTTGGAATATCTTAAATTTCTCTCTCATCCTGAATTCAGAATACTACTATGCTACAAAAGGGGAAAAAAGCCTGTGGCACTTGTTAATCATAGATAATGAAATACTTAAATTTCACTGTGTGGTTGATTTAAACATTAATTGTCATTTAGCCAGTCATTACATACAGTAGGGGCAACTATCTTAAGAATAGCATTAAGGACTTAAATAATCCAGTTATTCCTACTGTCTTTATTGGTTTTGGAAAACACACACGTATATGTGTGTGTATATGAATGTATATAGACATATATCTATATCTATATCTATCTATCTATCTATCTATCTATTATCTATCTCTCTATCTTACTCATTTGTACCAATACCCTAACTATAGACAATGCCAAAGGAGATGGTAAACACAACCTTATCAATTTTCACTAATTACAGGAACTTTCAACTTTATTGATTCATACCTAACTTCAGCTTCCCCAATAGGTGGAAGACATCCCTTAAGTAAGAAACTTGAGACATTCCACCAAAAACAGATCATTGCTTAATTTTCCAAAGGAAAATTGGTATAGGAAAGTAAAAATTAAAAACATTCTGACAAAAGGAAATGCAGAACAAACCTATTCCTAACCATTAACTGGTTAATTGTTCTTATCACTATAGGATTTTGAGTTTAAAAGGATTTTAGAGAACAGGATTTGTGTATGAAGATTAAAAAAAAGTGTTTGAACCTTTTACTCCAATAAGGTGTTTTAGAAGGCATAAAAGCAAAGGTGTTTCAGTGAGGACTGATAAACATCAAAGCTGCTATATTACTACAAATAAGAAGTTCACCAGGTACAAAATTATAGAGATATTAACTATGAATAAAGATTTGGTTTACTCTTTCCTATTCACGATGGAGGCAGCAACAGTTTTTATAGGAGAGATGAGAGGAATCCATAGTTTTCAAAGAGCTCAATTTTCCTAACATGAAATGAATTCAAAAGTTATGTGTGTTTCTGTTATGTGTACACACACATATATAATTTATGTCTATATGAATAGATATATTCATATATAGTAGAGAAACACAGAAATGCTTATTTTCTGATACATTTCAGAGTTAATAAAAAAGGATTTTTTTTTCTTACTGGACTTGGTTATTGTAGGAATATCTTTACAAGTCCCAAAAGGAAAATGTGCCATAATGCATACCAAATCTATCACCAAATCATGTTGTTATCACCTTTTCAAGAATTAAAGAAAATTAACCGGTCAGTAGCTGGCACCAATATGAAATAGTGAGTTCTACTGAGAGCATAATTGTCATCCTACTGCTTTTCGCAAGTTCAGAGTCATTGTAATAGTACATCTGTAAATGTGTGTATGTATGTGTATTCATGGGTTATATGATAGTGGACAATGTCACCTACATGTTTAGATAATGAGTTATATAAAAATGAATTCCATCTTCTTTGTAGAAGCAGAAAAATACTTAAGTAACCAGATGATTTGACTCATCACAACATTTTCTTCAAAAGACTTTTCTAAAATTTGTTAACTAAAGCACACATACAGTTCACAGCACATGAAATCATTTCAATATATTTAATGTTTTCCTTTTGAAGTCAAGTAGGAGACCTTGGGCCCAGTTTGAAACTTCCTTAGTAAAAGTATTTACGTTATAGCATACTTAAATATGTACTGTACTTTATGAAATGAAATATATTAAAATTTTAATAACATTAAGATAAGCAAAATGACTTTATTTGTATTATTCATATGATACTTTAAGTTTAATGACACACTTTACAAATTTTATCTTATTGGTGAACCACATATTCCTAAAATATATGAGAAATCTCTAAGAAGTTTAACTGATGAATTTGTTGCATAGAGATTTTCCCTGTTTCGCAGTGGCCTGATAGGTAAGGAATGTTGAGTGGATTTCATTTCTATGGTCTTCTTAGCCACATAGTTCTTTCCCTACAGTGGAGATACAATTTTTTTTAAAGTAAGAAAAATAAATCTTAGCTTTTGTAGGAGTTAATAATATCCATGTCTGTACACTCAAAAATCCAATCCCCCTTAATGATGTCAAGAAAATTTAAATTCCATGAAATCTTCCAAGATCTCTAGTCTTATTTCTTTTGTGAAATGGCTATTGGAAGAGAGGTTCCTCAGTGTAGAAGGGTAAAGAGGAAGGAAACAGAGAAAATTTTATTATTTTAAAACCCAAAATCTAGACCCAAAGTAATTTCCTTTTGTTAATTCAATGAAATGATCATACTTCCTTTTAAGCAGTACTTGTCAAATGCACCAATTATTAAGCTCTAAATAACCCTTACTTCACAATTCTTCTGCAGCTATGTGTCATCTCAGAAAGACAATCTGACACTAGAGCTGTGACACCCTCTCAGACAAGCCCCTGGGCATTAATATTTAAATCTTACCTTTCCCTTGTGATTGGAATTCAGCCTCTATTCACAAACAAAAACTCAATCGATGTTCTTAGAGTTCAAACTAGATCCCTAAACAGTTTGCCACTCTCCATGCACAGATAAGATAAACTTTCTTTGACCCAAGAGATGAAGTTGCCATGACGATCAGAGAGTCCACTTTCTATATTGATATTTTGCTGATGTAACAACAAATAGAACCAGATCCCAGTGCCGATAATGGTGATTAATTAATACTAATATTGATCCCTACAAGCAAGAGACAAGGCTATTAACTTGAAGCCTGAAAAGTCAATTGTTACCTGTGGCAGAGATACTAGGAGCTGATTTTGAAACATAATAAACAAATGTGCTATCTTTATGCTAATACCTTTAAAGGGATCTTTCTCTTTCTGGAGTGCACAATATTTCTATATTCAGCCTTATTCATTTAATTACACTTCAAATGTTTTAAAATAAACATGTTACCATTGGCTAATAAGTCCTTTAAGATGGCTGAATCATGCTTTCCTTGAGGAATGTAATGGAGGGCTTTTGCTCCTATTACTTTGAAGATAATAAGTCCATAACTGGGCTAATTGCTTTTAAAATACTGAACTCGCAAAACTACATTGCAACTCAAAACAAGAGTTTTGCCAAATAAATTATTTTTGAGAATCAAGTCACCTACGTTCTTCTGGACCAGAAGAAAAATTAAGAGGTGAAAATTTAAGTAGGGGAATACAGTCCTTCCTCAGCAAAACTCCAATGACAATATTCACTGAAGCTTTTACTTCAGAAAAACTGAACTTTTGGAGAACATCTTTCATGAAAAGTGTTTTTTTTCTCTTCATCCATAAAGTCAGTCTTAGAATTAACACAAAATAAAATCAAAAGTTAAAAAATAAACAGAAAAGTTTGCTCTAAAATAAAATTATTTCTTTTTGTAGAAAAAAACACAGCTATCACATAAATGCTAAAGATGAAATGTCAATAACTAAGCTATTTTTTTAATAAACTTTTTATCCATATCATTATTTGTTCACACATTCATTTTATCTGATTATGTGGTTCTTCCAATTTTGACAATTAAAGTTTGGCAACATGTGGTCATGTTTATAAGATAAAGCATTTTAACAAAAATACTAATTTTTTAAAATTATTTTATTTTGGATAAATAATGTTTGTATTCATTTAATAATCTGAGTTGAAAAGCCTATACTTAATGAAGATATAAATATCTGAAGTAGAACTGAAACAAAATGTCTTAGATAGTTCTTGATTCTTTATTCTCATAAGAAACCCAGATAATTGAAATGTTTTCAATTATCCCAAATATTTTATTTTAGCCAATAAAGTAACATCAAACTTCTTCCACCAAGTCTTTACCAATTTTAATAACCAGCAACAACTATCAGACAAGTTGGAGTTTTTATTTATTTATTTATTTTATTTTCCTGATCATTTGGTGGACTTGCTAATTAGAATTTAAGTGATCCAAATTCAGGCAGCAGAAGAAAGGAGTAGGAAAAAAATCCTGAATAATCACCAACTAGGTAAGTTAGCTAAGTTTCTCAATCATTAAGCATTACATGTGTATGTTATGGCTAATGTCAGTGGCGTTCATTTCTTGTTGATTTTTAACTATAATATTCACACTAAAAATGTGTGCATGACGTGTGTATGTATCTAGGCACACACACATATATATATACCATACATAGCTGCAAAATAATCACTGCAGTGATGGAATGAATTCATTTTACCTTACTTTCTTACCTAGAACCCCATATACTACTTTGCATTAGATCCTTAACACAACTGTGAATTAAAAGAAGCCAAAAAGTAGAAGTAAATACCTAAAAACATTAGTTTTCCTCACACCTCAATGATGGCCTATATAATGCATGACTTGAATCACATTTTCTACTATTCCATTTGCCATTCATCGGGTAAACAATTCTTATTCCCTAGCTTTTGCATATGTAATCATTTGAAATCAGCATTGATTTTTCCTATTTGAAATATAAAGAGTAGCCAGCCTAGAATTCTACTCCTATTGAACTGAGATGGTTCAAGAGTAGTGTTTTATACACTTCACTACAATTTGCAGAAGTATGTAAACTTGAGTCTGTTAAAAAAAAGATATAAAGAGATGTATATTACATGTGTATACAATGCATGATGCTATCAAAGTTCATAGTTCTGCCAATGAAATACTTGTAAGTCATAAGAGTAAGACTGCATTCATTCCTAACCATTTCTACAAATTTGACTTCTAAACTCTCATGGATACCTAAAGACGAAAATCCAAGTACATTTGTAGCTATGGCATTGACTCCACTGAACTTACAAAACTACATTTCATGATTAATGAACTTCTGTCAGTGGACTTTGCTACATTCACCTTAACTCTTAACTGGAACTCCTGTTTTTAGCAATCTTAATCCATCTTGTCTCCTTTTGAAAATCAGCTAAATATTCATCCCTT
>CM053594.1:106658305-106664652 GCA_028646575.1 Pseudocheirus occidentalis
GACGCCCCTGCCCCAGCAGCTGCCACGGCCGGCACCTCGGTCTCCTGCTGCCGCCTTGGTTCCAGGTGCTCGAGGAGGGACAAGAGATCAATGGGCTGGGTTCATAGATGATCTGATGGACGGAGGTGCGGAAACAGCCAAGGAGCGGGAGCCGAGGGGAGAGTATGTGACAGGCAGAGACAGGGGACGGTGGGGAGGGGAAGAGGGGCAGGCAGACAGACGGACAGGAAGCCTGAGAGGTGGGAAAGAAGGGGAGAGAGGGAGGATGAGCAAGAGAAGGGACGGGAACAGAGAAGAGAAAGAGAGAGAGAAAGAAAGAAGGAAAGAAAGAAAAGGAGAGAGAGAAGGAAGGAGGGAGGGAGGGAAGAGAGAAGAGGGGGAGAGAGGGAGAGAGAGAGAAAGAAGGAGGGAGGGAGGGAGGGAGGGAGAGGGAGGAGCGCGCCCGCTCTCTCTCTCCCCCTCTCTCTCCCAGGCTTTGCTGTGCAGATGCTGTCGCCGCCGCCGCCGCCGCTGCTGCTGCCGCCGCCGCCGCCGCCGCCGCCGCCGCCGCCGCCGCAGCTCTCGGGGCTGCGATCCACTCTGCCTGACTGCGGGAGGTGGCCGAGGAGCGGGAGGGGAGGGGCTCGCCGAGGCCGTGGGGAGGGGAGAGTTTTCCATCAGCCAAAGGAGGATTGGCTGCGTCCGAAGCCAGTCCGGATGCAAAATGCAGACCCCAGTTTGGGCCAGGAAGGGTGGGATGGGACGCTGAGGAGAAGGGTGTGGAGGGTGGGGGAGGAGGAAGGAGAATAGTGGAGCTGGGGGTCTGAGGACTTTTTGGGGGCTGTGGGTCATAGGCTGCGGGCGACACATCCTGGGATGGTGCAATCACTGTCCCTTCCACCCATGCTTTCTATTTTTCCTCTTTGCCCACCCAACCTCGAAACTTCTTCCAAACAGCCTCCTCCTGGCTCTCCCCAACACCCCTTCCTCAGTCCCTAGCTATATACTGAAACACAAAGAGATGAGGAAATCAAATCGGCCAGTAACTTACTGTTTTCACTAATAGCACCCCACCCTCCCACCTCTGTGACTGTCCCCTCCTCCCTCTCCGTTGTTTTTTTTTTCTCCTTCCATTTCTTGGCAGGAAGGTTAGGCCATTGGCAAAGTCTTCTGAGAGCTAGATGATCACAAATGCCAATTGTGTGTTCTTGGGAAGAGTTAAGTCTTCTCATCTGCCCTGGATCTCAGGAGAGACTACTTCATCTCTGTAACTCTCCCTGGCAACTGCTGCAGACACAGATTCCATCCATCCCCAATCTGCCAGATCCAGTGATGACCGTTAGTGGTCCAAGGAGCACTTGGAAGGCCTCCCAGCCCACCTAAAGTTTTCCTTAGTAGAGTCATATTCAGCAATTTGGCTCTAAGGGTGCCTGGGTGTGCAAGACAGACACTCTACAAGGCAAAGGATGGTTTTGCTAGATGGTTAGGCCCTAAGCGGAAAATATGGCATTTCCTATACAAGGAGCTGTTTATAATATAATCACTTCTGGCAGCTAAACTCAAGTAAGCATGGTATACAAAAGGCTTTATTATAATGATTTCTGGGGAAGTTATCACTCTGTCTGGCCCAATATCTCCTCCTTTCCCCCAATAAACCAGGTCTTTGGGTCTTTCATCTCTACGTTCCTCTGTGACTGTGAAGTGGCACATAATTAATAAAAGATTTTATCTCACTATAATTTTCCAAGTAGACCCCATGTCTGATTGCTGGACCTCCGGGTCCTTGACCTTTTGATTCGTCTCTGAGATAATTGAAGCACCTTGCTAACAAGGAACAAGAAGAATTTTTTTTAAGTGAGCCCTCACCCCTTTCTCTAATCAAGATTTTAACCAAATAAAGTTTTTTGTTGTCATGTTCATTAGTATTAAACATATTCTCCAGAGTGCTAGAAGAAGGAGTAAAATTATTCTTATTCATGAGAAATTGGGGGGGGGGGGAATGGAATGGAACAAACTGTTTTGTGACATCACTAAACTCCACTTGAGAGGTTTATTCCCCAGATTTAGGTCCCTAGAGGGTTGTTAAAAACACTCATGCTGATTTGAGATTTTACACTGCGTTTGATTTGGGTTACTGGTTCCATTTAGTAATGTTGGTATGAGTTCTACCAAATCTCATGCCCTAAAAGGGTTTGGGGGTCAATGTCTGACTTCTATTGATTATGATTCAGGCCCTGTATCATGCAAGGGGTAATTTCACGAAAGTCATTTGTATCCTCAGAAGGATACCTTCTGGTAAGGTGTAAGAGAGTTGTGTTGTGAGTAACATACAAGGAAAATGAAGAACAATTTAGCATTGTTAAATTATCATTAATGTTTCTATTATGTGAGGTGGTATCATAGTACTTTATTAACAGAAGGAGCAGCAAATGGCAAAGTCTTTGCCCCAAAAGAGCTGACAAATTAAGGCAAAAAGCACTTTCAAAAGCAGGGATATTTTTGTTTTCTTGAATAAATGAGACAGATGACATTTTTTTCTTTTCTCCATTTTCAAGTCATTTCAGCTAAATTGGTATGCTTCAGATTGGATGTATTAAGAATGAGGAGATTTGAAGATCTTGGAAAACTAGTCGATTTCTCACGACAGTCAATAGAAGTATATCTTCTGGAATTAAAATATAAATGAAAGACGTGCTGTTGTTTCATCATTTCACTGATGTCTGATTCTTTGAGACCCCATTTGTGGTTTTCTTGGCAAAGATACTGGAGATGTTTGCCATTTCCTTCTCTCATCTTCCAGATGAGGAACTGAGGCAAACAAGGTTAAGTGATTTATTCAGGGTCACACAGCTAGTAAATGTCAGGCCAGATTGGAACTCAGAAAGAAGAGTCTTCTGATTTCAGGCCAGGCCTTCTATCCTTTGCATGACCTAGCTACCTGCTTTTGACCCTGGATATCATTAAACAAGAAAAGTCAAGAAGAAACAAACATCATCATATGGTATTACTACTTGGAAACCAAAATATGTTAAAGAATGTAAAGTTAAGAATCTCTTGGTAATTTTGTGAAGAACATTGTATATAATAGCATATGTAGTCAAATAAGTTCAGCTTGCCTTTTTAATGTCTTATGGAGAAACTATGGATGAGTTAAATTGAGGAAGACTATTAAATTTTTAATTTCCTCATCTTTTTATCTTAATGAGAACATTGATACCACTTAACATTAAAGTTCTCATCCTGTTTTTTTTTAATTACTGGAAAGGTATAGAATGAAAAGAGAGCAAAACCTATAAGTAATTATCACTTTCCAGATTGAAATGGCATCAAACCACAGCTGCATTACTATCAAATAATGATTATGAAAACCACAATTGAAAAACTATCAGGAAATGATATTGCAAAACCACAGCAACCAAAGTTATCTGTGATAGTGAAAACCACAACTTGCAACTCATTACCCTACAGATCACAGATTGCTATTTAACTATAAATGAAAATTATACTTCCAAGTGCAAAATAAGTTTTCATTTATTTAACATAAATTGTTAATTGTGTAGACTCAACAAAAATTTTTTATTTTGCCTTTTGTTTTAAGGTAGTTTCTAACTTCAGAATAAAGATTTTTTTTCACCTTTGCATATGATTTTTCTACTTTAAGGAAAATAAGTTAATTTTTCCTCAACTTTTCAAGAATATTGCTTTAAGATTAAGCCCAAGGATAAAATGTAGTGCCGCTCACTACAATTCCTTATAATGTCACGTGAAAGTGAATGCTGAAGGAGTTCGATTTAAATTTGTTTATGTGGGAACTGTGATGTTTGTTACTCAGAACACGGCAATTAATTGTTTTAAGCTCCTAAATTATCATTTGAAGAAGAAATCACACTTTCTAAAATAAAATGTTCTCCTAGGGAAAAATTTGTCCTACCATTTTTAGCTGGAAATAGGAGTTGCTTTGGAAACACATAAAATAGTACTATTTGCAACTTGGGAACTGCAGCATTTTGGAAAATCAGATTCATTTGAACAAAGGTGAGCTTTTGGTTGTTAAGAGTTAGAAACCCCCAAAGTGTCTATGGGTTTTATGAGGTCTCTCTGGCTTTATTCATTGAATTCTTAAACTATTACAAAATATTTCTAGAAGGAAGGAAGTTTCAATGCAAAGATTTCTATTTCACTGGGCATTCTTATAGCAGAGAAATTTGACCTCAAATGTAAAGTAGGGATGTTATAACCCTTGGATAATTATTCTTGAAAAGTTTTCTTTGTGAAAGTTATATATAATATTTATATATCTTTATAATTTCAGTAACTTTAAGGGTCTTTAAAACTATTAGTGAATTAAAATAAATCCATATTTTTTAAAAGTAGTCTGGTCAGAGAACTCACTAGGATTTGGAGTATTTTGACAGAGTCTATAAATAAATATATAGAGACTGAGTATGGAATGCCTTTTAGGTAAGGAAGGTACATTATTCTGAGGTAAGGAGAATATTAACATAAAATGGAGGAAAGTAATCTACTTTGTACTGAAAAATTGAATTTGTTGTATTTTGGTACGTATATAATTTTTACATTCAATATTTTTTTTAAATCTCAGTAGTATCAAAATTTTCATAAGGAACTCCTATTTACATTATGCATAGAGACAAGGTTCTACGGAACATGATAGGACCTTATGTAATGGTACAGCCAAGAAGAAGCCAAGAAAAAATCTCCAGAGATAATGGAGTCCTGAGGAGGAAACCTAAGGACCTGGGGGTACAGATTTGTGTTTTTATTACTTCTTCTGGATATGTATGATGAATGGTTGGCAATGAAATTTGAAGATTAAGAAAAAAGATCAGAGGTTTTAGATCAGGATGAATTATATTTAAAGAGGAATGGGAAGTGTTTATTTTCCTGAAGACTTGCTGGTGAATAATCAGGAGGGCCTCAAAATGAAAATGGAGTTGGCAGGCAAGGACTATGGAAAAATAACCATATAAAAGGGCTAATTCAACCAGATACTATGGAGGCCAATAAGTATGACAGCCATATTGGTTATGGACTAACACGGTGGTGTAACAGGTAGAATTCTGGCCTTGCAGTCAGAAGTACCGAAGTTTGAGTCCAACCTAAAACATTTACCAGCTCTGTGACCACGGGAAAGTCACTTGACCTCCCTGCCTCAGTTTCCCTTTTACTATTTAAAAGAAATATTACCTATAAATAGGATATAGTCTTGAGTTTGTTGTAAGGATAAAACAAGGGATAATGCACATAAGCATTTTACAAAATTTAAATCTCTATGTTAACGTTAATGATAATTTATTACATATGAATATGTAATATGTTGTTGGTGATTGTATAAAGAAAAATAGCAATGATGTATCAAGAAATTACAAGAGAAAAATTACTGGAAAGAAAAGGATGTATCCTTATGCCAGTGCACAGAGTATATGAAAAAATTAAGGGAGCTTATGTTTTTAGTTGAAGGAGGTAAATATGATGTCATAGAGATCATCGAGGACTACTAGAAGAAGGAAATATGCATTTACTAAGGTCCTTTCATCTGTCAGGTACAGTTCTAATTGTTGTGCAAATATCTCATTTCATTCTCATAACAACCCTGGGAGGCAGGTGCTATTTTGAACCCTATTTAACAGTTGAAGAAACTGAAGCAGACTTGCCCAGGGTCACACAACTAGTAAGTATCTGAGGCCAGATTTAAATCCAAGTGTTCCTGACTCTAGGCCCAGATAGTGCTCTATCTAATGTACCACCTAGATGTATAATAGGATGGGCCTTATAACTGAAATGTGACAATTGAAAGGAATAGCTTGCTTGAAAAGAACAACATGGATGCATTTCAGTTTATTTCAAGAAAATACACACCAATATGAAAATCTATGAACCTGATGGAGGAAATATGGTGGAGAGTGTATGGATATGAGCTATAGTGATATTGTGATGGGACTTTAGACTGCCTCATTGGATATTTTTTTTAAAAGTGATGAACTCTGACTTACCACTCACAAAGCTATTAGAGGCAAGACATTTCTGTTATTGGAATCCCAACTATCCAAATATCTGTTAGAATTGTATATTTCCTAAGAGAAGATAATCTTGTATTGGTTTTTTACTTGCTTTACCCGATAACTCCATCTTTTAGATGGAAACAATATGAATAATTGTTATCCTAAAGCTGTTCCAGGAGTAGAAGTAGAAAAACTGACAATTTAAGTGGAAATTTCAGGGACTGTTGTGGGACAGAATCCTGGTAGAAATGGGGACATTTAAGTTAATCTCTCAGAAAAGAAAAAGGAAGGAAGGAAGGAAGGAAAGAAGGAAGGAAGGAAGGAAGAGAGGGAGGGAGGGAGAGA
>CM053594.1:106665152-106694846 GCA_028646575.1 Pseudocheirus occidentalis
AAGAAAGAAAGAAAGAAAGAAAGAAAGAAAGAAAGAAAAAGAAAGAAAGAGAAAAGTATACTGTGAGAAAAGAAATTTTTGTTCAGACCTGGGATAATTTGAGTTAACTTTGTCCCCAGGTGAATTGATCTGGGACCCAGCTGTGGACCCTTTCAACAAAAAGAATATAAATTTAAGTTTTATGCCTTTGACAGGAGGCTCTTGAGACCCCAGGAAACCTCCTTGCCAACTGCTTTTAACCTCTTAGCTGGAAGCTTTTATCTGTTTTTAGTTTTATGAACTGCTGTTTAACTGTCTTGGGAACTGTGTTTACCTAGGAGTATTAGAATATGTTTTTTTAGTTTTAAAAAAAGATTATTTGAGCTCTCTGGCTCTGAGGGATTCGTGGCATCAGACTTGGAACCACAATTGGGACAGTAAACTCAGAAGACATTGATCATACCATCATAGTGTCTGTAGAAGTTAAGGAAGGGAATACTGAATATAGTTTGCCATAAAATCAGGTTTTTTTAGAGTAGCAGTATAAATTTCAAAAAGTTCAGAATATGGTTTAATAGTCTGTAGGCCATAGCAAGAAAAGTAAGAGGTAAGTCAACAATGGCCTTAGACAAAAGATCATGTTTTGTTAACCTCTCCATTGCACCTCCTAGTCAGTGTGTATGATGTCTGGGTCCACAGAGTGGACAGCTCAGTTCTTCCTAGTGCCTTGGCTTTTTATAATGATAGGATAACAATCCCAGTTCCTTTAAAGTCTCAGGAATCAGATTCAAGGAAACTAACCAGCAGCTAAAAAGTGCCTGGTCTGCATCTATGATTTTATAAGTGAGGCTTTTCCAAATGATCTAACACAAATAATTGATGATTACAGAAGAGTGTGGCTTTGCTGGGACTTGGCACAGCGGTACACAGGTCAAGATCATTATTTGGATTTCCAACTTCATTCAAGACATTTCTACCAATATATCTTGCCAGTACCTTACATTCCAATCCTCACCTCCCCCTACTTCAAACATGATTCTCTTTCGTTTTTTGTCAGAATTAACACCTTTCTCCTAGTCTCCCATGTTTGAACCTTGAATATTATCTTTGATTCTTCCTTTTCCCCTCACTTTTCATATCTAATAAATTACTAAGTCCTTTTGATTCTACTTCCACTATATCTCTTCCATTCTTTCCCTCCTCTCTATTCCCACTGCTGCAAGTTCATATTCCCACCTACCTGTAATATTTTAATGCCCTAACAGGTTTTTTATTTTTCCACCCCCTTCTATCTCCAATCTATCCTTCACAAGATATTCCATTCTGTCATATTATTTAGAGATCTTCCTTATGCCTAAATGCAATCATAATACTAAACTTCTCAAAATCTCCAGTGGTTCTCTTTATCAAGTAAATTTCACACTCCAATGGCTGGCATTTATGGTTCTCCACATTCTGACCCCATCCTACCTTTTTGGTTTTATCTGATAATATTCCTTTTCACATGATCTGTCCTCTAGCCAAGCCTAATTATTCAGCATCACTGAATAAGCCTTGCATTTTTTTCCTTTATGCCTTTGCTCAAGTCATTCACTACACCTGGAATATCATTCAATGTAGATGTTGGACATATTTTTCCCTTTTCTTCCAGATGTTAAATGATTATACTTTCTTCCTCGAAACACAGCCTTAAAAATTGACATAAGCATTAGATACTGCCTTAAAAGTTCAGCAGAAGCATTTTTTCTCCTGATTATCTCTTGGAGCCAAAATGAGTTCTCATAATTTACCATTGGATAAGCCACAGTCTTACCCTCCCACAATCAGTATGACATAAGTTACTAATTCTGGAAATTTCCTTTAGCCTCAGGTAGATTCTGGGAGAGAAGAAAGTACATTTTCCATGTTAATGTTCCACAATGACATGATTAATAATGTATAAATTTACATTCAACATGACTAAACAAATCTTTGCCTCAACTGTTGGCTTTATTATTTTCATCTACACTTTTGGTGACATTTCATTTATATATTACACATCAAACACGAATTAGATATCACCCTACATATAAAATATATGGCAGTAAATAAGACACATAACGAACATTGCTCACACTTTGGGGTAAAGTTTTATTCCCAAACCAGCAACTAATTCTAAAAATACCTAACACTAAACTAGGTGTTAACAATTCTGAGAACATTTACTCTGTGTGTGGTCTTAAAGCAAGTTATGTAAATATGTGTTTTAATTCTGAATCATAATATCCCTGACTTGGAAGGGGCTTCAGATTCCAGGTAATCCAGCTGACATTTTAAACAAGAATCATCTCTATAGCAGGTACCCAACATATATTAACACACACTTGATCATCTAGCTTTTCTCTGAAGAGTTGTATGAAAGGGGAATCCATCACCTAAGATAATCAATTCCACATTTAGGTGGCTCCTATTATTAGGAAGTTTTTATTCCACTCAAGCCTGAATTCATCTTTTAGTAACTTCTCCCCATAATTCTGCCCTATGGGGCCAAAGAGAACAGGTCTAATCCATTTTCCCACATGGTAGCTCTTCAGGTACTTAAAGTCAGCTATCGCAAGTCATCCCCTTCTCTCCCTGAATATCCTGATCTGTTTTTCCAATCAAACATTCCCCATTTCTTGAGCAAGTCCTCATGATTTGCAGCCATTTATGCTTTTCTTGTCATCATCAATAATAAAAATTAATAATAACAGAATGCATTGAGGTTTTCAAAGCAATTTGCACAAGATGTCTTATTTGATCCCAATAATAATCCTGTGAGGTTGGTACTACTATTATTATCCAAATTTTACAGGTAAAAAAATTGAGTCCAAGAGATGTTAAATGACTTGGCCAGGATCTCACAGCTAGTAAGTGTCTTAGATAGCATCTGAACTCAAATTTTCTGAACTCTATGTCCTATATTGCATTATTCCAAGTTGCTATCTCTGAATTTTTCAATGCATATCAATGACTTTCTGAAAGATGGTGCTCAGAACTATAGTATAGTGCAAATGTCATCTGACAGGAGCAGAGTACAGGGAGCCAACTCTGTTCCTAGCCCTGTACATTGTTCCTCTTTTAATGGAATCTAAGATCACATTATCTTTTTTTTTATAACATCATATCATACTGTGAACTTAACTTAAGCTAGTAGCTCACTGAGATTCTCAAATCTTATTCAGATGAACATCGGTCTAGCCATGTTGACTCCACCCACCAATGGATATGACTGTCATACGATGATGATCAAAGATAGTCTTCACTCTCTTTTCTTTCCTACCCCCTTTGCCTCTTGAGGTTTAAACAGTCACACTCTGTTAAAACAATTACTTCATTTTTTAAACTTACAGGCAATATATAGGCACCACAGATGCAAAGTAGTTCCCTCTAATACATAATAGAGTTATATTAAATCAAAATTTAGGAATACAATCAAAATTATTGAGAATAGTGAATCAGGAAAATTCACAACACTTACACCACTTTCTTTCAGCCTGTCAGATACTCAGATGCCCTGGATTATTTTCTATCAAAGCCCTAGTCTATTGCCTATGTACTCAACCAGTCCCAATACACATTGTATGTGGTGTGCTTTCACTTAATCTAATGGTTCTGGAGTACTTTTTTCACTTAATCTGAAGCCTAGGATTGATTGATTAGAAGGATTTTTTAGGTTTTGTTCCTACCTCTGATTTGATTTATTCAAGCATGGTGTGTTTTCACTTGATAAAGATATCAGAGCTAAAGATGGGTGATTGAGCAATTGAAGTCCACACTTACACTCTCTCCAAAGTTTTAATATTTGCTTCCCCCAGTAAAACTATTTGAGTATATTTGTAAAATTCTAATTGCCAGATTCAAGATAGCTGTCTAATGACTCAGTGAGATTCTAAATTTCCTTTTTTGAATGCATTCACCTACTGTAGCACAGAAAAACAAACAAACAAAACCCAATAATTTTGCCCTTCATGTCTGATAGTTTGCTTTTTAAAAGAGAATTCTAAATGTAGGGGGTGAGGGTTACCAATTTGGTCAACCAATTACTCTTACCTCACTTATAGTCAGTGATAAGGTACTATCCTGATATTTAACCAGGTGAGAATATTTCTCAATCCATTAATCAAAGACCTTATGCTAACTATTTGAAAAGTCCTTGTAAGGCACTGGATAAACTGCAGTGATGAGGATAGGGAGTTTCTTCTAATTGGTTGAGGAATATGATAATATCATGGTAAGGGGTAGGGAAGAGTTGTATAAAAACAAGGAGTTAGTTAAGATCCCAAGAGATTTGAGAGTATGAAAACTTAAGATGGAAGATTTCCAGCTAAACCTTTGAGAATGAATTGCTTTGGGAGACGGAAGAGAGAGGATACCTAAGCACCTTGCATTTAGTCTCAGCATTCTATCCTTCTGCCCTAAGCCAGTGCAGAAAATGTTCGTGTAAATTTCAAATGATCTGGAGTATTTTAATTTTCCATCTTCTTCCCTTTAGTATGCTAGTACTACTCAGTATCCATTGACGCCAGCACAACAGCAGCTGGTGTCGGCAACAAGAACAAGCAATAAATTTGTTACCTTGAGGATGGGCCCAACAAAGAATTCAGTAGAAAATTTATATTATAATTAAGAGAACTATCTTAAGAATTCCTACAAAATATACTTCCATGAATTTTGAAACACATTATGTGTACCTAAACTTGACCTTACTTTTCCCTGGACTCTGTACATATAATCTGGTGGGATTATATGTCAAACATTGAGAAAGGCCTATTTTTTTCCAGTTCGTTATTATTTGTCCTTTCTGGAAGAAAATCACAACATTGGGGGATGTGATGCCATGATATGAAAGTGAATTATATATAAGTGAGGGAGGGCTGCTCAAAGTCACCAGCCTCACTTGCTCCTCCTGAGTCATCTGGGTCCAGTGGCCAGATGAAGATCAGGACAACTGGAGATGGCCCAGAATGCAGTGGGGGACCTTGACCTTTACAAGCTAAGGCCTTTAATAGTCGTCAGTTTGACTGGAGCAACACCCTTTCAGTGATTAAGGCTTAATAAGAATTGAGGCAGAGAATGGCCTCTTTATCTAGTAAAAAATTAAAAATAAATACATGCATACACATAAACTGAATGAATGAAATCAATCTGGGAGGGGAAAACTCTAACAGTTTCTGTCCAAAGCAGAAACAATTGCAATTTATATTAATTCTGAGCCAATCAGGACCCAAATCAATAAGAGCCAGAGTGATTTGGTGTTAAGGATGATCTTTAAGTAAAAAAAAAAAAGGGTTTCAGAGATCAAAATTTTCATTTCCTTTGGGCAGAGCACCTGAAGGTCAGAATAAGATACCCTATGTGGAGAGAGGGAAAGGAAAGAAAGAAAGAAATGTATAGTTCTAGTAAGTACATGTCTCTAAAAGTTAATTGTCTTACTAATTAGTTAACATCAGGGGTGGAGCAAAAAATATTGTTGAGTGCTCATGAGCTATACCATTGAGAAACAGCAGCACTTCACCATCTCCAGTACAGTACAAACAATTCTGAGACACTGAGGGCAAAAAAGCAACTTTGCTCTCAAGACCCAATCAGCCCATGGAATTGAGTCAGGGAGCTGTAACAGTAATCAATTTAGCAGATACTTAGCCCTTGGTAACTTAGGGCTAAGTACCTCTTGAGAGAGGCAAAAGGTGCAAACTCTGTCTCCTGTGTGAAGCAGAAGCTATGAACCCTGTCCCTTGTGTGCACAGAGGGCGTGAACTCTGTCTCCTGTTGCTGACTTGGCAGGAGGGAGTTGGCTGAGACAGGAGGCCAGTGTGTGTATATAAGAAGAATTCCAGAGACAGAGAATAAGAGTCAAGAATGTTCTTACTGGTGGCTCCTGGTGGAGGAAGAATCATGGAGACTGAAGCCAACTGAGAGAGAGAGAAAGAGAGAGAGAGAGAGAAAAAGAGAGAGAGAGAGAGAGAGAGAGAGAGAGAGAGAGAGAGTGACAGAGACAGAGACAGAGACAGAGACAGACAGAGACAGACAGAGACAGAGACAGAGACAAAGAGACAGAGAGGAAGAGAAGAAGGGAGGGAGAGGGAGGAAGAGAGAGGAAGGGGGGAGGGAGGGAATGAGGGAGTTTCCCAGCATCTGGAAGTTGACTGAGAACTGAGTTGGAGTTTTTCTTGAGACCAGAATCTGATGAAGGCCCCAATGGCTATTGTTGCCGCCTGGAAGGCAAGTGTTGCTGCTGCTGCTGGCTGGAATGGCATCTGGAAGGCTGAGATTACTTATGGATCCTAGGGATAGCTAAACTGCTGGAGGACTAAAGAAGTATGACCAGGATAAGCCTTTGTTGGTTTGTGGCTTGATTTATCCCTGAGTTCCCAGCAATAGAAGTGGTGAAAGGTTTGAGATGTGCTGGACCCTGTGAGCTTCAATGTGTAACAAGAACTGCCTGGAGGACTGGACAAGAACCTGGGAGCTGTCTGCCTCTCAATCCAGGTAACTGGTGGATTCAAGTAGGAGCTGGGACCATGGAAGGGGATCCAGGAAATCTGAGAGACCACCCCAAGTCAAGGTGAAGAAAAGGCCTCTCCTCAGATATAGAATGCCTGATGAAACTGGGTTTGCTGGGTGGAGGATTTGTGTGGTTTTCTAATGATTGTATTTAGTGACTGATTAAGTTAAACTATGATTGCCCCATGAGTGGAAGATTGATTATTGCAATGTGAATTGACTAAATTATCAAGTATTGATTATTGTATTGTGAATTGATTGAATGATTAAGTATTGATTATTGTGTAATGAATTGTTTGAATGATTAAGTAAGGAGGGTTTCCTCCTAAGGGAAACCAGATAATTATTCTTTTGCTCTTTGTTCTAAATATTGTGGCCACTGCAGTGAAAACTAGGTGGCCATTCTAATGTTATGCTGTTGTGAACACTATATTGTGATTTTCTGTGATAAGATGTAATGTTGTGACTATTATATTGTGATTTATTGTGAATGTTTGCCTTGATTTGTAATGTAATAAATGGAGTGTTCACTATACTGCGTAATCCAAAACTTAAAAGCTGTTCACAGTAGCATTCCATTGGGAAGCTGTTTGTGCATGGCATTATAGGAGCATATCCAGGCTGATATGTATTTGAAACTTATACATTGTGTCCAACCTATACAGAGAAGAAATTGAATGATTTTAGTAGCAAAACACACTTAACCAGACTTAAATTGTGAATTAGTCAATTTGCCTTTAGCCAGTTTATATTACTACTTTTCCTTTCTCATGTTCCTTCCTCCCCTCCCAATTTGTTGTCTCCTTCCTCCTAAAGAAGTTTAGGGTTTATTGCTAGGGGTTCAAGCTGTTTATTGCTAAGGGATCAAACCATGACCCCAAAGAAGTATTCACATTTTAATGTTTAGACAATTCACAATTCAAAATAATGAAATTACAGAAATGGAAAGAAATATTACTAGAATTGTAGGTGGAATGCTTGAAATTTGGGGTCAGAAGACCCTGCCCCATCCCTTCATATACTTTTATATTTGTTCACTCTGTGTATGCCAAGGTGAAATCTAGGTGAGGAATTTGGAACCCATATCACCTGCAGTACAATGGCCATGTCCTTTGAGACTCTGTTTCACAGATCTTTTTGAAGAGAGACCAAAATGGATGTAGGTAAAGATGTGTCCCAATCATAGTTCACCATATGAAGCAATGAATCCCTTAGACACTGAAAGTTCAAATAATTAATTTCTTTAACAAAATACACACACTCAAGTGCACGCGCGCACACACACACACACTCACACATACACACACCAATATCCCCAGGTAGAAGGGTAGAAGCAGTTCCCAAACAAATTAAAGAGTAGTTCATTTAAGTAAAAACAAGTAAACATTCATCAACTACAATCAGTGGTTCTGATCCTTCCTAAAGCTATGACCTTTTAATATAGTTCCTCATGTTGTTGTGACCCCCCCCAACCATAAAATTATTTTCATTGCTACTTCATAACTGTAATTTTGCTACTGTTATGAATCTATCTGATATGCAGGATGTATTTTCATTGTTACAAATTGAACATAACCCATAAGTTGGGAACCACCGAGCTAGATGATTAAAACCAATTTGCAAGAAAATTTCCTGGCATTTCTGGAGCTCCCCATCAGTGTCCAGAAATATCCCCAAAGTAACACATATTCTATCCCCACAAACTTATTGATGGTCCTTCAATCATTCCACTTGGGGGCAAAATTAACCTAAACTATTTGGTGTCTGCACCATAGCTTCTTAGGTCACAACAGTCTAAGATGGGAGCGGACATGTGTGAGAGGCAAAGAGAGGGATGGCTTGAACATGGATCTCCTCATTTTCACTGGTGCTCTGACCCACAAGAGTAGTTATGGTTATTCTGTTGGTAATCTCAGTATTCAAACTGATCTGTAGTAGTTAGTAACTCCTTAGCCCTAGTGCTCCAAGCTTTCTGCTTTATTTTTGGTTAATTAACATGTTTCAGTATAGCATTTGCCGATACATATTCAAGAATGGTTGCAAATATGGTTACGTAATTTTCTAGGTAATTTTCTCTAACATTGAGTTAGATGAGAACAATTCAGCAAAGTATCACAAAGATGGTTAATGTTTTCAAAGACGTTAGCCATAATGAACATCATACTGTGTCTTGCAATATGTAATAGGAATAGTGCTTGTTTTATGTATACTAAACAGATTTTCCTTTAAGGGGGCAGAAAGATCATCCTCAGGATTTGGTTGACCTTAAAGCTCAAGGCTTGAATGAGTGATTTTGGATCCCTTGACCCCTGAGGTATAAAAGTACTAACCTATAGGAAATTAGAGTTCTAAGAGGTTTTAGATTTTAATTGAATTCCCATTGCTCTATAGTTATTCCAGCCTGGCTTAGTGTTACCAATTGATGCCCTGAAGAGGAAGAAAAAGGCTTTATTTATTTTTTTGTATTTATTTTTTCCCCAAAATTTTATTTTAGAGAACACAGAGAAGAGGGAAAAGAAACAAAAACATATTATTAACTTAGATATTTGAACTTAAATACAAAGTTAGAAGGAAAAAAAAGCAATGTCATGTGCATAGCAGAACATAAGAAAAGATTCAAAATATGTAACAATAAATTTTCATTTCAACAAAGTCTGCATGATAAATAATATTCATTGTCTTGAGAATTGTCCATCTTTGCTTCCTTGTGAGTTTTCCTTTGATCTATGTTGTGAATTTTTTTACTTTGTGATTTTTTCCCTCCCCCCCAGCTTCCCCAGAAGACCATAATAAGGTTTATTTTAAATTTTTTACAGAGAAACATAGAAAAATTTACATGAACTGATGCAGTAAACAGAGCAAAAACAACAATATATACAATGACTATGGCAATGTAAATTGTAAAGAAAAACCACAAAACAATCAAGTCAATGTGGCAAAATTTCTTTTTTAATTTTTTTCTATTTGAATTAATTAATTTTCTTGTTTACATAACCCATTTCTACAAGATTTTGAGTTACAAATTTTCTCCCCATCTTTCCCCTACCCACCACCCCAAAACAGCAATCCCACTGTATAGCCCCTCCCCCAATCTGCTCTCTCCTATGTCCTCCCCCATTACCCTCTGACTTTCTGATAGGGCAGGATGGGTCTCCCTGCTCCAGTGCTTGTATATCTTAATTCCCAGTTGCATGTAGGTAATAATAAAAATAATAATATATTCTTAACATTTGATTATAGAACTTTAAATTCTAGATTCTTTCCCTTCCTCCCTCATCACCCACCCCCACTGGAAGGACAAGCAATTCAATAGAGGCTGTACATGTGTGATTACACAGGACATCTACACAGTGGACATATTGTGTCCCTCCTTCCTATCCCACTTCACCCCCTTGTACTATTCTCTACTCTGTCCCTGTACAGAAGTATGTACTTCCAGCAACCCTTCTGCCACCCACCCTGCCCTCCCCTCCATCATCCCACCTCTCATCCCCATCCCCACTACTCTCCTGTGTGGCAAGATACCAAGTTTAGAGTTTATGTCATTCCTACCCTAGGCCAAATTCAATAAGAGTAAGGTTGACCAACTTTCCCTTTTGGCTTCCTGTTCTCTTTCTCCATTGTAACAATTATCTCTAGCCTCTTCTATATGAGATGATTAACCTCATTCTGTCTCTCCCTATCTCCTCTCATTCTCATCCTCTCCCACCTCAGAATTTCACCTTTTAAAGTATTGTCCCTTTCTATTCAATTGATCCTGTGCCTTCTATGTTCACATATATACACATACTCAGATATGTGTTCATATATATATATATAAATCCTCCTTTATAGACACGTGTATGTATACATATATATACATATACACATTTGAATTCTCTTCACCTATCTTTATACTGAGAATCTTTTCATGATTTTCTTACATCATTCTCATTTCTTTTCCCAATTTCTCTTCAACTTCTCTTATTTGGTGTTCAAAATCCTTCTTAAGCTGATCTGTGGCTTGTAGGTGGTCTACATGTTCCTTGGAAGCTTTTGGCATGGGAGTTCTGACTGTGTTGTCTTCCTCCTGTTCCATGCTTTCATCCTGTTTGTCCCCAAAAAAGGATTCTAGAGTTGGATTGCTGTTCTTACTTTGCTTCCTTTGCCTGGTCATGTTTCCAGTCAAATACTTGACTTTTTAGCTCTGTGGAACTCTGCTTCTGGGGGGGAAAGCTCTGTCCAAAATCACTGGGGTTTTTGCAGCTACCAGAGCTATTAGGTGGCTGCTGCAGTCCCCACTAGCTTTAGCTCACTGATCACACTCCTCAGGACCACCACGTTCCAGGCTGGTTAAGGCAAGAGCACTTTGTTTCTGAATGATCACTTGGCCCCCCTGTAGTCTGCAGCCTGGGAGCTCTGAACCAGCCACGTGGAGGTGGCTGCAAGGCCACTGCTTCTGCTGCTTCCTTGCCCTGGAGGCAGTTTGGCTAGAGTGCTTTTCTCCCCCAAATTTAGCTGAGTTCCACTCACCTTTCACTTCGTCCGTGTTTCTTATGGCTTGATAATTCTGGAAACTGCCACAGCTGCCACTGATCCACTCTCCTGAAGGCTCCAGCTGCTGCTCATCCTGGCCACCTTGGGGCCAAGGTGTGGTTTCAGGCTGGGCTGGGCTCGGTTCCCAGTGTGCTATGGTGAACTCTTTCTGTCAAGCTGCCTTCAGCAGGAGATGTGTTTTTCTGTATTTTTGTGTGAGTTCTGGAGCCCTAAAATTTGTTTAGAGTCATATTTTATGGGTATTTAAGGTGGCTATATGTGAGCTGTGGCATTTTCCTGCTTCTACAATGCCATCTTGGCTTCATCCCCCACAATAAAGTTTAGATATGGTTCTCTACAGCAATTAATATATACATAGCCTCGCCCACCCCCAGAAGGCTACAATAAAGTTTAGATATGTTTCTCTATAGCTATATATACATACACATACAGAAATATACATACATAAAGACATATACTTTCCCAAACCTATTCTACTGATCTTTGTTTTTATGTATGTGCATATCTCTTGTTTCCTATCCCTCCTTCCTTCTCTACTTTACTTTTACCCACTATGACTTCTATGACTTGCCTACCTTATTCCAAGGATCCCTCCCTATCCTCCCATTCCTATAAATCTAAACACCCTTTTATATCCCTATTTACCTATTGTCTCATTTTCCCCTCTAATGACCCCTCCCTTGTCCCCTCTCCCCTCCCTATGCCCCTACCATTTTATTTCTTCTGAGTCTGGAAGACTTCTATACTCTTTTAAATATATATGTATCATTCCCTTTTATACTCATTCCCGATGAAAGTAGGTTATCAGAACTACCAGTTCTCCTCCCCCATCTAATTCCTATGTATCAATTCTTCCTCTTGTAGCTCATTTGTATAAAATAATTACTATTTTTAGCTGTTCCTAAATGATTTTACTTTTAAAATTCATATCATGCTCAGGTTTTCCCCAATCTTTCTTATGAACTATACAATTATTAATAAGAATCTTAGATATAAATTTTACATATATAAAAAGTAAAGTCTGTCCTAATGGATCCCTTATAATCAGTCTTTGTTATGTGTCTTATATGTATATTGGTTCTTGTATGTCAAATTGTCTATTAAGTTGTTTTTTTTAATAAAGTCTTGAAAATCTGAGAGTTTATCAAATGTCCATTTTTTTAGTCAAGATAATAGTTAACTTTTCAGGGTATGATATTTTTGGGCTAAGCCACAGTTCTCTTTCTCTTCAATATGTTGTGTTCACTTGTGGTCCTTTAGTGTTTCTGTTGCTAGGTCTTGTGTAATTCTAATTACTTCACCATTTTATTTAAATTGTTTTAATTTTGATGCTTTTAATAATTTTTCCTTGAGCTAGAGATTTCAGGATTTGAGTATGATATTCCTCTGAGTTTTCATCATATGATCTAGTTTAAGTGGTGATCTATGGAATTTTTTTCTATTTCTGCCCTCCCCCTCTCCCTCACCCCCCCCTGTTCTAATACTTCAGGACACTTTTAATTGTTTAATTGTGCTATTTTAACTCTTTTCAGGGGGCGGGAGGGGGAATCTTGAGAGTTTGGGATTTTCTGACCTACTCCACCACCTTCCCAGAATCTTCTCCAAGGGGGCGTTATTTCTAATTTTTCTAATTTAATTTGCAATTGCAACTTTTTAAATCTTATTGCAGGTAAAATCGTTTTTATTGAGTTTTACTAGTGACAAATTGCACTCTAACCCTAAGCCTGAATTATGGGAATGTTGTGAGCTAGGCCTGTTCCAGAATATTACATTTTAGATTACTTGAGGAAATGGGTTCATAATAGATTTTGCATTTGGAAAGATGATCATTCTGGAAGATTTAGTTATTTCAATTTTACTTCCAGCTTAATAACTTATTACCTAAGTTACTTTTGTATGAGTGTTTTGTGCTTCTCTCTCTCTCTCTCTCTCTTTCTCTCTGGGTCTTTATGTGACACATTGTAAAATAAAAGAGTTGTATGAGGGAAAATCTAAAACAATAAGGATTAGCAATAAAAATATGCAATTTGAAAGGGCTCTTTTCAACTATATATGACAGGGAGTTGAGAAGAATCTCACTTTGTAATCCAGAAGACCTGGGTTCAGGGCCCCTCTTGGACACACATTTGTTGTGTAATACTGGGCAAATTGTCCTATGCTCCCAGGCAACTCCTATACTATCTTGCCAAGAAGTTGGTGATCCATATTATTTGAGGGAATTTTCTCACAGGGAGTTCCTTACATCAGTGAAATCAATAGTCCAGAAGAAACAAATGAATAAGAGCTTTTCTGTTTAACCTGCTTTGTGTAATGCTTAATACACATATGTAAGTACATAAGAAATTATTTTGATGATGATACAATGTATCAACAATGCAGTATTCTCAATGCCTACAGTAGCTACAGTAACTATGCTGATGTGGTTATTAATCACAAAATGTAATAGGCTCTCTACATTGGAAATATAGCTAGAACATTTATTCAAATACCAGAAAACTGAGTCCCCAAACCAGAAAATCAAAGCCAGCACAGTAATTATGAAGTTGGCACATGTAGTTAATGTAGTAAACACTCTCATTCTCAAGCTTTCAAAACAGGACAGGCTACCTCAGGTAAAGATACTCCTTTCCTCACTCACACAACTGCTCAGTGTCTAGGCAGCTTGCTCCTCGTAGTTCTGCCCCCCTCCCCCACTGCAGTTCCTTTCCCTGGCAGTCCTCAGTAGGAGTCCTTAGCAGACATTCTGGCTGGCTCAAAGAAAAAGGAGTTTGCGCCGCAACCACAGCCGCTACCAGCATCACTGCTTTCAGTCACCACTGCAGAGACTCTAGCTTGGCTAAGGCTTTCTC
Organism: Pseudocheirus occidentalis; assembly: GCA_028646575.1. Classification (NCBI taxonomy): domain Eukaryota; kingdom Metazoa; phylum Chordata; class Mammalia; order Diprotodontia; family Pseudocheiridae; genus Pseudocheirus; species Pseudocheirus occidentalis. Next base: position 106,679,042 of record CM053594.1, read on the forward strand.
TTGCTCCACCCCTTCCTGCTATGTCAGCAAGTTCAAGGAGCATGGAAGATCTTCCAATCCTAGTTTCATTACATACACCAAATTGAAAATCCATTGTCTTCACACTTTTATATCACTACTTGAACATGTTTGGGGGAAAAAAACCCACAAAATAGGTTAAATGTCAAGTAATCACAAATCTGTAAAAGATTATACAGAAAATTTCCATTCCACATACTATAGTAGGCTCTCAGGTTCATAAATGTGCTAGTATTTTCATTTTTATTTTTTTGGAAGGGGGAAGGCAGAGCAATTGGGGTTAAGTGACTTGCCCAAGGTCACATAGCTAGTAAGTGTTAAGGGACTGAGGTCAGATTTGAACTCAGGTCCTCCTGACTCCAGGGCCAGTGCTCTCATCACACCACCTAGTTGCCCCAGGTACTCTTTATATAGATGAAAATAATAACTCAGTCACATCTTCTTATACTGTGCAAGTCTTATATAGATCTGTAACAGTAATGAGATTTGAAGTTACTTTTGTATTGCAAAGCTAAGAGGTACTTAGCACCTAGTTCAGATTAAGCCTCTGTTAAAGAAACAGAAGGTATGAACTCTCTCCTGCTGCTGATGTAACAATAAGTAGCTGAACAGAGAGGCGCAATACTGTATATAAAGAAAAACCCCAGTGAGGGAGAGTCAGATCTTCTTGGAGCAAGCTCCATGGAGGAAGAGGAGGCTGAAGAGGAAAGTCTCCCTCCCTCTCCACCCCCTCCCCAGGCTGGAGAAAATGATTTTGATTTTGAAAACCTGGATGGAATGATTTTGATTCTGGGAACCAGCTGAAACTTCTACTGAGTCAGAGGGGCAGCCTGATCTGCTAAGGATTTCTGAGGGCCAGTCAGAGCTGCAGAAGATTGAGGAAGCATCACTGTGATGCTGGTACTTTGTATGAACCTGTTTGTGGCTTTGTCAAACCTTGACTTTCCAGGAATAGAGACTGTGAAGTATTTAAAGTGGAATGGACACTGTGAACTTCAGTGTGGAGTAGGACCTGCACAGAGAGCTGGGCAAGGAACTGGAAGCTGTCTGTCTTTGAATCCAGATGACTGTTTTGGTATATTCAGGTAGGAGCTGCCCACCTCAAGTCAAGAAGAAAAGACCTCTTTGTGCGTAATGAGTAGTGATGAAGTTGTAATTTACTAGTGAGCTAGGGGTGGAAGGTTTGTGTATTTTCCAATGATTGAATAGTGAATGATGAAGGATGATTGGATAAGTTGATTGAATGATTGATTGACTAAATGATTTTACTTAGTGATAGATGACTGAATAAGTGACTGATTAAGTTAATTTAGTGTGCCCCATGAGTAGAGAACTTTGACTATTGTACTTGGTGATTGAATTCAGGATTTTGTGATTGACTAAATGAATGTTCTTTGTTCAAAACTTTGTGACCACTGTGGTGGAAACTGTGGCCATTTTCTGTGATAAGTTATTGTGAATGCTGTATTTTGATTTTATGTGATAAGTTGTAACATGGTGAATGCTATACCTTAATTTACTGTGAATATTTTGCTCTAATTTGTTATGGAATAAATAGAGTGTTCACCATAGTATGTAATCAGAACCTTAAAAGCTATTCACAGTAGCATTCTTCTTGAAAGTGGCTTTTGCTTGGCTTTACAAGATCCTTCAAATAAATTTCTATAGTGTTTCTACACAATACTCTAGAGGCCTGCTTTTGGATCTTATTACTGTTTTGTGGATACTGACACCAGATTTATGCTATCTGTTATCCCTCATTCTTGCTATGTGACTGGTCTTTCTTCTTTTTTTATCATAAATGTCCTTGATATCTTTTACACCACTGCTTATAAAGAAGTCATTATTAGTAATATGCTGCCACATACTTACACTTATCACTACTTGACTCTTTTTCCTCCATGCCTTTTAGGTGATCTTATAATTTAAATCTTCTGAGACCCTGGATTTTTTTTCCTTTTTTTTCAATCTTAAGAAATCACTTAGAAAATGCTGACTGAAAATATAAGCTTGGCTGGGCAGAGTCAAGATGGGAGCTTAGAAGCAGAAGAACTCTGTGGCTCCCCCCATAACCACCTCAAATACCTATAAAATATAACTCTAAACAAATTTTAGAGCTCTAGAACCCACAAAATCACAGAGTAACAAAGCTCCCACTGAAGGTACCCGGGGAGGCTGAGGGGAAGGGGTTCATTGCTGCATGCTGGGAGGCCAGACCAGCATCACATGAACCTGTGGCGGGAGCCCTAGGGTGAACAGAATAAGACACTCCTGGAGCTTTCAGGAGAGTGGATCACCAGCAGCTATGACATTTTATAGAATTATCAACCCATAAGAAACAAGAATTAAGTTAAAGTCAGTGGAACTTGGCAAAATTTGGGGCAGAGAGTCCAGCCATCTGCCTCCAGGGTGAGAAGCAGTGGCTCTGCAGCTGCCTCCATGTGGCTGCTTCAGAGCTGCCAGCCTGCAGATTGCAGGGGGTAGTAGCTAGCAATCATTCAGAGGCTAAGTGCTCTTGCCTTAACCAGCCTGGATCAGGATTGTGGTCTTGGGTGGTGGTCCTGAGGTGTGTGATCAGTGAGTCAAAGCTGGTGGGGGCTGCAGAGACAGCAGCCTCTTACTAGCTACAGATGTGAAAACACCAGCAATTTAGGACAAAGCTCTCCACAAAAGTCAAGTAATTGGCAACATGAAAAGACAAAGGAAGCAAAACAAGCCCAACAATACAACTTTAGATTCCTTTTATGGGGATAAAAAGGATCAAAGGATGGAACAGTAGGAAAATAATACAGTCAGAAATCCCTCACCAAAGCTTCCAAGAAAAAAATGTAGACTGTTTACAAGCCATTGAGGAGCTTAAGAAGGATTTTGAAAACCAAAGAAGAGAAGTGGAGGAAAAATTGGGAAAAGAAATGAGAATGATGCAAGAAAATCATGAAAAGAGAGTCAACAACCTGACTGAAGAAAATAACACCTTAAAAATCGATTAATTCAAATGGCAAAAGAGGCCCAATATGCCAATGAGGAGAAGAATGCCTTAAAAAGTGGAATTTGCCAGATAGAAAAAGAATCTCAAAAGCTTTCTGGAGAGAATAATTCCTTCAGAATTAGAGTGGAGGAAATGGAAGCAAATGACTTTATGAGAAATCAAGGTACTATTAAACAGATTCAAATAAATGAAAAAATAGAAGGCAATGTGAAATATCTCCTTGGAAAAAGCCACTGACATGGAAAATAGATCCAGGAGAGACAATTTAAAAATTATTGGACTACCTGAAAGCCATGATCAAAAAAGGAACCTTGAAAGCATCCTTCAAGAAATTCTCAAGGAAAATTACCCTCATATTTCAGAACCAGAGGGCAAAATAGAACTTGGAAGAATTTACCAATCACCTCTTGAAAATGATCCCCAAAAGAAAACTCCTAGGAATGTTGTATCCAGGTTCTGAAGTTCCCAGATCAAGGAGAAAATGTTACAGCTGCCAAGAAGAAACAATTTGAATACTGTGTAAACACAATCAGTATAACCCATGATCTAGCAGCTTCTATATTAAAGAATTGAAGGGCATGGAATATGATATTACAGAGATCAAGGGACCTAGCATTAAAACCAAGAATCACCTATCAGCAAAATTAAGTATAATATTCCGTAGGAAAATATGATCATTCAATGACGTGGAGGACTTCCAAGCTTTCTTGGAAATAGAAATAGAATAGAAATAGAAACCAAATAGAAAATTTGACTTTCAGACACAAGAAGCATGAGAAGGTAAACATGGAAAAGAATTCTTTGATAATTTCTTGAATGGTGATGTCTAGGCTTCTTTTTTAAACCAATGTCTTCTGGATCATCCAGTAATTTTTAAATGATTACTCCTGGATATAGTTTCTAGGTCAGTTGATTTTCTGATGAGATATTTTACATTTCTTATATCTCTTGTTCATTAAAAAATATTTTGTTGTTACTAGATGTCTCATGGAGTCATTAGCTTGCATTTGACAAATTCTAACTTTTAGAGACTTATTTTCTTCAATGAGTGTTGGTGCCTCCTTTTCCTTTTGGTCAATTCTACTTTTTAAGGAGTCTTTTTCTTCAGTACATTTTTCTACATACTTTTGCCATTTGGCCAATTATTTTTTTCCTCTTCATTTTTTTGTGCTTCTTTTATCATAAGTTCTATTCTCTACTTTAAGGTGTTATTTTCTTCAGTATTTTTGCTTCTTTTATCCAAGCTATTTACTTTTTTTCATGATTTTCTTGCATCACTGTCATTTCTTTTCCCAATTTTCCTACCATCTCTCTTAGTTGATTAAAAAAAATCCTTTGGGGTGGTTAGGTGGCACAGTGAATAGAGCACTGGCTCCAGAGTCAGGAGGACCTGAGTTCAAATCTGGCCTCAGATACTTTACACAAAAATGAGCCCTGTGACCTCAGGCAAGTCACTTAACCCCAATTGCCCTCCCAAAAGAAAAAAAAAAGAAAAAAAATCCTTTTTGAACTCTAGACTAATCCAACCATTTTGAAGAGCAATATGAAATTACACCCAAAGAGTTATTAAATTGTGTATAGCCTTTCACCCAGCAAGACAGCTATTAGGTCTGTTTCCCCAGTTAAACAGGAAAAAGGAAAAGAAATTATATGTTTTAAAATATTTACAGCAGCTCTCTTTGTGGTAGCAAAGAACTGGAAATTGAGGAGATGCCTGTCAATGGGGAAATAGATAAACAAGTTGTGGCATTTGATTGTAAGGAAATACCACTATGTTATTAGAAATGATGAGCTGGTCGACTTTAGTGGGAAAAAAAATGCAATAATGGTTCTATGAACCAAAGGAATGCTGTACAAAGTACCAGCACTATTTTTCTAAGAACAACTTTGAACGACTAGGTAATTTTGAATATTGTAAATTAATAAAGTACAAAGGACCTATGAATGAAGAATCTATCTACATCTGGAGAAAGAGCTGATAAATAGAAGTGAGTAAGTGTTTCATATATCTATAAACATACACATACTTGTGTATAATGGTAGCTTTCTCTATAGTGGGTTGGGGAGGGAGCAACAAAAAAAAAATAAAAATAAAAAGAGCATAGCAGAGAACAAAATAAAACTTAAAAGGAAGCACAGAAAAGCAGGTAGATTTGAAAATTATATCTAGTATTTATTAAATAGTTGTTTTTTAAAAAAGTAAATAGTGTGAAATGGAAATTCATGGTCATATAAAATCCTTCTCTTCTATTGTGCTTGTGCATGGAAATGTTCTTTTTTTTGTATTAAAGTTCAAAATGAATAAAGAAATTTTAAAAACCCTTTTGCTCTTCCAGAAATTCTTTTTGGGCTTGAGATCAATTCACATTTTTCCTTTGAGACTTCACAGGTAGCTGTTTTAAATTGTCATCTTCTGAATTTGTTTTGATCTTCCCAGTCCCCACAGTAATTTTCGATGGTCAGGTTGTTTTTTTGTTTGCTTATTTATTGTTTTGTTTTGTTGTGTTGTATTCATTTTCCAACCAGCTTCTTGATGTTTAACTCAATGTTAAAGCTGGAATCTGCTCCCAGGTGGAGGATGCATTTTCCCAAGCTTCAAGGTATTTTCACTACTGTTTTCTCAACTACTTCTGAGGGTCTGCAAGCTTTCAGTTCTTCCAATATGTCGTGATCTAAAGAGAGGTATGTTCACTGCTCTCTGGACCTGACTCTGGCTTCTGAGTGACCATAAGTCTTCTTTCTCTCCCCCTCTCCCCGGAACAGTATACAGTGTTCCCATTTCTATCAATGTTCCTCTGCACTTTGGGGCTATGACATGGAACTGTCTATGAACAATGAAATAAGAGTCTCACTCTCAGAGTCAGAAAAGAGACCCCTCTAATCTCCTTTTTTTATTTTAAAGTTATTTATTATTACTTTTCAACATTTGCTTCCATAAATTGTAAATTCCCCCTCCCTACATCCCATCCTCCCTCTCCAAGCCTCTACATATACATTATTATTAAACATTTCTATTTTCACATTAGTCATGTTGGTGTAATGGTACTGGAATTTAAAGATCCCCCTGTAATAACTTGGTTTTTGAGTTGAGTGTTGAAACCCAGAGATTGTGAATCCCACTTGTGGCATGTACTTGTTGACATGAAGAGAAAGGGGGTGAACTGGGAGGAGCTGGTACAATGGATTTAGAGAGAGGCCCAAGCAGAGAGAGGCCAGAAGAACTTTTTGGAACAGCATTGTGCAGGCAGAGAGACAGAGAGAGAGAGATGCCCAGAATGAGGATGCTGAGAGAAAGAATTACCAGGGGCCAGAGTTGCTGAGAGAGAGAGAGAAAACTGCTAGCCAAAGGTGCCTGGACTGCTGAAGTCCAGTTGGAGCTGCCCAGGACTTTTCAGAACTGATACCTGGAGTTGCTGAGACCTGAGGAGGCATAACTGTGATGCTGGTATTTTGTCTGTCTGTTTTGATGTTGTTTTGCCAGATTCATCTGCTGATGAAGGACAGTGTTGTTGTTGTAGAGGTCCTCAAACCTTGCTGTTGGTTCAGAAGCCCTGAAGCAGGATTTTCTTATTGTATGTTTATAGAAATTCTGGAGAAGTGTCTTGCTGATGTTTTCAGGGGTGCTGAGACTTTTCTGCAGGCAGAGAGTGAATTGATGAGGTCACTGGCAATGTATATTGTGGCTTTCTTAAGCTTTGTCTCCCCAGAAACAGAGATTGCTGAGAACTTGCCCCAGATCAAAATGAAGAAAATATCCCTCCTTTGGTATTGAATGCTGTGATGATAACCTTGTACTGACTTAGGGGTAGATGGCCTTTGTGCTTTCCACTGTCCCTTTGAGAAAGTGCTTGAGGGTAACTGATGATAATTGTAATTCAGTTGTGAACCAGGGGTGGAGAACTTTGATTTTTGTGATCTGAGACTGACCAAATGAATGTACTTTGTTTATGATTGGAAACTAATCTCCAGTTGAATAGAGAGAAGACATTCACTTAATGAATGTACTGCCCACGGGTGGAGTAGTATGTAGACCTTATTACTTTGTGATTGAATTGAGGACTTAATAAGTTATTGAATTACACATGGTGAATGCAGTATTTTGATTTTCTATTTTCTGCAAATGTTTTGTCTTAATTTGTCACTGAATAAATGGAAGGTTACTATGGTGCTATTCCAAACCTTGGAAGTTTCAAAATCATAATGAATGGGAGAAACCATGAGACAAAAAAAAAAGGAACGAAAAGAAAATAGTTTGCTTTGCTTTGCATTCAGACACCATGTTTCTTTCTCTGGATGTGGATGTCATTTTCCATCATACATCCTTTGGAACTGTTTTAAGTCTATGCATTGCTGAGAAGGGCTAAGTGTATCAAAATCAGTTATTGTACACTGTGGCTGTTATTGTGTACAATGTTCTCCTGGTTCTGCTCACTTCACTCAACATCAGTTCATATAAGTCTTTTCAGATTTTTCTGAATTCCATCTGTTTATTATTTCTTATAGCACAATAACATCCCAATACATTCATATACAACTTGTTCAGTCATTCCCTAATCAGTGGGTATCCCCTCAATTTCCAGTTCTTGGTCAACACAAAAAGAGATGCTATAAATATTTTGTACGTGTGGGACCTTTTCCCATTTTTATCATCTTTTTGGGATATAGCCCTAGAAGTGGGTATTGCTGAGTCAAAGAGTATGCACATTTTTATAACCCTTTGGAAATAGTTCCAGATTGCTCTGCCAAATAGTTGCATCAGTTCACAGCTCTACCAACGATGGATTAGTGTATCAACTTACCCACATCATCTTCAACATTTATAATTTTCCTCTTTTGTCACGTTCACCAGTCTGATGTGGTATCTCAGAGTGGTTTTGATTTACATCTCTCTAATCAGTAGTGATTTAAAACATTTTTATATGGTTATAGATAGCTTTAATTTCTTCCTATAAAAACTGACTGTTCATATCCTTTGACTATTTATCAGTTGGGGAATTAATTGTATTCTTGTAAATTTCACTCAGTGCTCTATATATTTTAGAAATGAGGCCTTTATCAGAGGAACTAGTTGTAAAAATTCTTTCCCAGTTCTCTGCTTCCCTCCTAATCTTGGTTGCTTTGGCTATTTTTATGCAAAAACTTTTTTTTGTGGGGGGCAGGGGGAAGGCAGGGCAATTGGGGTTAAGTGACTTGCCCAAGGTCACATGGCTAGTTTTGTGTTAGGTACCTGAGGCCAGATTTGAACTCAGGTCCTCCTGATTCCAAGGTGGTGCTCTATTCACTGTACCACCTAGCCATCCCTGTGCAAAACCTTTCCAATTTAATATAATCAAAAATTTCCATTTTGCATTTCATAATGTTCTCTACCTACTTTTTGATCATAAATTCCTCCATTCTCCATAAATCTGACAGATAAACTATTCCTTGATCATTAATTTGTTTATAGTATTAGGTTTTTTATTTAAATTGTGTACCCATTTGGACTTTATTTTGGTGTATGATATAATTCATTTCTGCCATACTCTTTTCCAGTTTTCCCAGCAGTTTTTGTCAAATAATGAGTACTTACCCCAGAAGCTATGGTTTGGGGGTTTATCAAATAGTAGATTGCTATAATCATTGACTACTGTGTCATGTATACCTAACCTATTCCACTGATCTACCCCTCTGTTTCTTGGCCAACATCAAGTAGGTTTGATGACTATTGCTTTTTAATTTTTAATTAAATTTTTAATTAAAATCTGGTATGACTAGGCCACCTACTCTAGCATTTCTTTTAATCAATTTCCTTGATATTCTGGACATTTTGTTCTTCTAGATGAATTTTGATATTATTGTTTTAACTCAATAAAATAATTCTTTGGTAGTTTGATTGGTATGGCCCTGAATAGGTAAAATAATTTAGGTAGAATTGTCATTTTTCTACCTACATTATTCTACCTACATTTTATACATTAGCTCAGCCTACCTATGAACAACTGATGCTTTTCCCCCCTGTTATTTAGATGTGATTTGAGTGAAAATGTGTTTTGCAATTGTTTTCATATAGTTCCTGGGTTTGTTTTGGCAGGTGAACTCCCAAATATTTATTTCATAGTGTTTACAATAACTTTAAATGGAATTTCTCTTTCTATCTCATTCTTTCAGGTTTTGTTAGTAATATATAGAAATGCCAAGGATTTATGTGGATTTATTTTATATCCTTCAAATTTGCTAAAGTTGCTTATTATGTCAAGTAGTTTTTTATTTGATTTTCTAGGATTCTCTAAGTATATCATCATATCACCTGCAAAGGGTGATAATGGTTTTTTTTTTGGCTATTCTAATTCCATCCATTTCTTTTTTCTACTTTTATTGCTAAAGCTAACATTTCTAGTACCATATTGAATAACAGTGGTGATAATGGATATCCTTGTTTCACCTCCAAACTTATTGTAAATGCATCTACTTATTCCCATTACATATAATGCTTGCTGGTGGTTTTAGGTAGATGATACTTATTTTAAGGAAGGCCCCATTTATTCCTATTCTCTCTAGTGTTTTTAATAGGAATTGGTCTTGTATTTTGTCGAAAGCTTTTTCTGTGTCTATTGAGACAATCATCTGGTTTCTGTTAGTTTTGTTGTTAATACGGTCAATCATGCTGATAGTTTTCCCAATATTTAACCAGCCTTGTATTCCTGGTATAAATACAACCTGATCAAAGTGTAATATTCTCATGATTAGCTGCTGTGATGTTTTTGGTAACATTTTGTTTAAAATTTTTGCATTTATATTCATTAGGGAAATTGATCTATAATTTACTTTCCCTGATTTGATTCCTCATGGTTTAGGTATCAGTACCATATTTGTATCATAAAAAGAATTTTGCAGGACTCCACCAATTTTCCCAAATTGTCTATATAGTATTGGAAATAATTGTTCTCTAAGTGTTTGATGGAATTTGCTTGGAAATTCTTCTGGCCCTGGAGATTTTTTCTTAGGGAGTTCATTGCTAGCTTCCCCAATTTCTTTTTCTGAGATGGGCTTATTTAAGTATTTTACTTCCTTTTCTGTTAATCTGGACAGTTTATATTTTTGTAACTATTTATCCATTTTACTAAGATTACCAAATTTATAGGCATAGAGTTGGGTAAAATAATTCCCAGTTATTGTTTTAATTTTCTCTTCATTTGTGGTGAATTCACCCATTTTATTTTTGATATTGGTAATTTGGTTTTCTCCCTTTTTTAAAAATCAAATTAACCAAAATTTATGAATTTTGTTTTTTTATAAAATCAGCTATTAGTTTTATTTACTAGTTCAATAATTTTCTTAATTTTAATTTTATTAATAACTTCTTTAGTTTTCAATATTTCTAATTTGATGTTTAATTGAGGATTTTTTATTTGTTTGGGTTTTTTTGGTAACTTTTTCAGTTTTGTGCCCAATTAATTTTTCTCTTGTTTCTCTATTTTATTCATGTAAGCAGTCAGAGGCATAAAACTTTCCCTAACAACCACTTTTGCTGCATCTTATAAGTTTTGGTATGTTGCTTCATTATATCCATTCTCTTGAATGACATTAATGATTGTTTCTATGATTTGTTGTTCAGCCCACTCATTCTTTAGGATTAGATTATTTAGTTTGCAATTAATTTTTAGTCTATCATTTCATGACCCTTTCTTACATATCATTTCTTTGTATCATGATCTGAAAAGGATGCATTTAATATTTCTGCCTTTCTTCATTGGATTGTGAGGTTTTTATACCCTAATACATGGTCAATTATCGTGTGTGTGCTATTTACCGCTGGAAAAAAGGTATATTCCTTTATATCCTAATTCAGTTTTCTCCAGAGGTCTATCATATCTACATTTTCTAAAATTGTAGTCACTGCCTTTTTTTTGGCTCAAAATAAGTTTAGATTTATCAAATTCAGAGAGGGGGAATTTGAGGTCCCCCACTAGTATAATTTAACTGTCTATTTCTTCTTGTAACTCCCCTAACTTCTCTAAAAATTTGGGTATTATACTGCTTGGTGCATATATTTATTAATGACAATACTTCATTGTCTATGTTGCCTTTCAGCAGGATATAGTTTCCTTCTATTTTGGCTTTTGCTTTGTCTGAGACTAGGATTGTTACCCCTGCTTTTTTTTTTTACTTCGCCTGAAGCATAAAATATTCTGCTCCATCCTTTTACCTTTAACCTATGTGTATTCCCCTGTTTCAAATGTTTTCTTGTAAACAGCATATTGTAGGATTATGGTTTTTAATCCATTCTGCTATCTGTTTCTGTTTTATGGGAGAGTTAATCCCGTTCACATTCATGATTACTACATGTGTCTTTTTCTCAATCCTATTCCCCTCCCCAATTTATGCTTTTATTTTTCCCTTCTCCATTTCCCTCCTCAAATGAGTTTTGATTTTGATTACTGTCTCCCTCAATCTTCCCCTGCATCTATCAGCCCCTCTTCCCTTTTCTTTCCCTTTTCCCTTACTACTTCTTCCCTGTCTTCTAACCACTCCCTCTCTTATCTTTCCCCTTTTCCTTCCTACTGCCTATAGGACAAGTTAGATTTTGATACTTATCTGAGTACGTTATTCCCTCCTTGAACCAAATCTGATGAGAATTAATTTCAAACAATGCTCATTTTCCTCCCTTCTTCCCTCTACCATAATATGTTTTGTGCCTCTTTGTGTGATGTAATTTACTCTTCTCTGTCTCCTCCTTTCCTCTTTTTCCATTACCATCCCTTTACATCCCTTAATTGGGTTTTTTAAACTGTTACATCATTTAATTTATGCCCACACATTCTGTCTATGTACATCCCTCTTAAATGTCACAATAAAGTTACAATTCTTAATATTTACAAGTATCATCTTCCCATATAGAGATGTAAACACTTTCCCCTTATTGAATAACATTTTTCCTCTGTTTACCTTTTTATGCCTCTTTTGAGTCTTGTATTTGAAGATCACATTTTCCATTGAACTTTGGCTTTTTCATCAGGATGGTCTGGAAGTCCCTTATTTTGTTGAGTATTCATTTCCTTGCCTGAAATATTACACTCAGTTGTGTTAGGCATTTGATCCTTGTTTGGAATCCAAGCTCCTTTGCTTTACAGAATATAATATTCCAATCCCTCCAATCTTTTAATGTAGAAACTGCAAGGTCCTATGTGATCCTGACTATAGTTCCACAATATTTGAATTGTTTCTTCCTGGCTGCTTGAAGTATTTTCTCCTTTACCTCATAGTTCTGGAATTTAGCTTTGTTATTCTATGGTGTTTTCAATTTGGGACCTCTTTTAGGAGGTGATTGATGAATTCTTTCTATGTATTTTGCACTTTATTTCTAGGACCGTGGTGCAGTTTTCTTTGATAATTTCTGGGAAGACGCTGTCCAGCCTCTTTTTTTTCATCATGGCTTCCTGGTAGACCGTAAGTTATAATTTCTGAATATGTTTTCCATGTCATTTATATTTTCCAATGATATGTTTTACATTTTCTTCTATTTTTCATTCTTTTGATTTTGTTTGATTGTTTCTTGATGCCTCATAGAGTCATTAGCTTCTACTTGTCCAGTTCTAATTTCTAATGAATAGTTTCTTCATTTAACCTTTATATCTCCTTTTCCATTTGACCAGTTTTCCTTTTTAAGTTGTTTTCGCCAGTTGGGTTTTTTTACTTCCTTATCTATCTGGCCAATTGTATATTTTAAGGAGTTTTTCTCTTCAGTGATTTTTATTTCCATTTTGTCAATTGTATTTTCAAAGGAATTTGTCTGTTGGAATATTTATTGAGCTCTCCCAAGAATGCTTTTTGGGCTTGAGACCAATTCATATGACTCTTTCAGGTTTCAGATGTTGGTAGATTGTCAGTGCTGTCCTCTTCTCAATTCATATTTTGATCTTCCTTCTCCCCTTACTAAAGTTTTATGGTCTTTGCTTTTCTAGGATGCTTTTTTTTTCTCATTGTGATTGCAATTTTCCTGCTTTTAAAAGTGAATCCCTGCTTCTGGGCTTCCATAGTTAGACTGATGATTATAACAATAAAATAGCTTCTGAGATTCCCTCCAACTCTGAGATCCAGTGATTTTGTCTAATAAGAATTTGTAGAAATTTTTAAAATCTATGCATGTGTCCTCTGTTTTAGATATAGGTAATAAATTGAAAACAGGCTTTTACATGTTTTTATTTAATACTAAAATAGACCTATGATCCCATTATTATGGAGGTTCCTTCCAACAATATAGATAAAATCCAACCCATGCATAGCTATCCCTTGACTTTCTTGACTAGGTTTTCTTGTAATTTTATTACAGGTTGTCTACTCAACATGTGTAATAGTAATGGTAATTTGAAGATCTTCCCTTCCCCTCAATAGGCTGAATGTAATTATAGTGAGACTGTAGTGGGAGGAGTTTACTGGAAGGCAGAGCAGTGTAAACTGGGGGTCAGAGCAGTCAGAGCTGGAGGGAGGAGCCAGCTAGGAGACCCAAGGAGACAGCTAGGCTTGTGAGTGTTTGTTTGTGGAAAGGCTAAAGGATGGTGTGTTTCTCTGCTGTGCTATGGTGTATTAACTTCTTTGTTACTATGACATATTTGACTTTCTGGTGTTGGGATTTGGTTTTCTGGTGTCTGAATAAATGTTTTGCTTCTGTCTTCTATATGGAAAGTCTCTTCTATTTTGCAGTTGATAAATATGCTGATATGTTCATCATTACCATTGGGGCTATGAATATTGTGTTGGTGCTACAACATGCTAGAGGTCTGTCTTGTTTTCTCCTGCCAGTACAAGAATACTAGTGAAACATTTGGTTGATCTACATTTTATCTGCCATGTCTTACTCATGACTAAGCCATCTACTTTTCCTGCAACACATTTTTTTCTCTGAGGTGCCCATTCTAGGAAGCCCTGGTTGGCCTTTTGCATAAAACTCTTGGGCTTAAATTTAAATTTCCAAAGTTTAGTCATATGCTGAATCCTAAGTTTAGAACAGCTGCAGAAAATCTGAATGTGGGTCTATTTCCAAATTGTCTTGAAGTCTGCTTCAAGAAAGGAAAAATACTCATTGCTGTTGTCTTTGTAGATGCTGAATTAGAAACCTTCCTTCTATACTTATCCTTTGATAAGAGTTTTGCACCAACAAAGGTATAAGTATAAAAAAATGTGTAGTAAATTGTCAACTAAAATTAAAAATGTTAAGGAAACTACTTTTGGTTTGTCATACTACATAATAACAAGAAGCATTGTCTTCTGGTTCAAAATAGATACTTTATTCTCAGAATTTATATTGGGGAAAACATTTTATATTACTGTTCTTATTACCACTGACTGTTCCTTTAAGATCCTTGTGGAGACATTCTGAAACTCTATACCCCAGACAGCTAGGAATAGGAAGGTAATCATCTCTCTTCTCAAAGGTCAGGAACCTTCCTCTGGCCTGGTCCCAGCAATTATCAACAAGATTTTCATCATATATAAAAGTTTATTAGAATATTAGTCAAAACTTTGTCTTGAAATGTTCAAAATTAGTAAGGGATATAGTTCACAACATATATTCTGGATTTCTTATTTGTGTTATAAAGTTCCATTGAAATATTCCTTTGATAGTGATAGGGACAGCAACTAGATCTATGTTTCATTGGGAAATGGAAAGTCCAATGAGGAAATTTCCTTTACCAATGCAAATTGATACCTTCTCTGCAGTTTAAAATCTGAGAAAGTTGCTTAGAGCATTAACAGGTAATCTGATTGCTAATTGAAAACTTGTTTTTCAGTATAATTTACTAACAATATTAACATAGAACAAAGCCTTTCATAAGATTTCAAAAAGTACAACTTATTAAAATACTAAATATTTTATATTTATTAGGAAATTGTATGCTTCACATGTATAAACACATTTTCCTTAAAATGTTATTCTACCTTCCTCTTTGTAAAGATAGGATCTGCTGCACTGTCACCTCCAACATCCTGCTGCCCTGTTTTTCCCAGTTTGACAGGAAATTGCTTGTTTTTGAATGACAAGAGCAGGAAAATACTGTCTACTGACCATAGACTTTAATCAGATCTTAACTTTATCAGCAGAATCTATTTCTATGATAATATTTTAAATATTAAGATGTTCATTTGCTTCCTTATTAAACACAAATTAAATATAAAAATAAGTTAATCAATAAGGTTCCTACTATTTTGAAAATTGTATACTATTAAAATAGAAGACAATAAATACACAGAAAACCAGAAATGTCAACATTTAATTTCATATATTAGACCAATAAAAACAAGGATTTGTTTTCTATGCTTGGTACTTGCCCTTAATGCACAATTTATACAATAGTCCTCAAAGATCTCACCTATATTACCTGACACTTGTTTCCTCATTTTCTTACCTTCTTTAATACTTTAATCATTTTTAATTTGACCATTTGGGTATCCTGTCCACCTATGCACTGTTATTATCCTCTAATTACTGTTATTTCTTCTCAACTAAATTGTAAGAACTTTGGAGGCAAGGTCTAAATTTTCTGCTTTTTTGCTTACCTATTGAAAATGAAGGATGAACAACTCTCAATTTATTTTTTTTTCTTTTTGTAAAATTTCATTGATCTGTTTGTATAATTTTGGTTTACAAGATTCAGTACCACAATCTCTTGAGTTTTTAATTTTCTCTCCTCTCTCTCCTCCCTGCCATGGTGGCATGGAATCAAGTATAGGATCTGCAAATACTTTCACTTTGGACATTAGTCTAGTTATATAGAAGGGTTGTAAACAATGGAGTGAACAATGGGAAAAAAAGAAAGAAAA
>CM053594.1:106694946-106715503 GCA_028646575.1 Pseudocheirus occidentalis
GCTGGATTCGAACTCAGGTCCTCCCGACACCAGGGCTGGTGCTCTATTCACTGTGCCACTTAGCCGCAGCTCTCATTCTTAATAATTGCTGAATTGACCTACATTTATGGACACTGTGGAGAAGGTTGTTTAAAAACAAGAAATAAAAATGGAGAGAAATTAGTAAATTGGGTAGAATAATTTTATAATTTAATATCATCAAAATAAAGCATAAAAAAATAAATGGAGAACTCTTTGTAGACTTTGCTCCTCCCAGAGCCTTTTAAGAGGGAATTTAGAACTCCCTCAAAGTTATTCTGAATATCTATGAGGAATCTTTAAAAGATATTACACAGTTATTAGTAGCAACTCAAGGGATTCCTAGTCAGATTGCTCTAGTGAGGCTAAACATCTCAAAAATATGCTAAATTCTTATCAGTGTCTTGGAGAGGAAACTTCAGAGCTCATTTTGTGGCAGACTATTCTGAGAAGCTATTGCAAATTGCAAGAATTCAATACATGAAAAATGCAAATAATGGGAAAATGTAAAATGTATACTTCATGTGTCTGAAACTATTGTTTCCTAGAAAACCTCAGAAGCAGCAACTAAAAAAAAAGAAATAAAAATGTAGGAGAATTAATTTTTATTTTTTTAAACATTATTATATTTGGAAGAATTTTTTCCTTCTTAAAAAGCAAGTTCAGCCATCAGGAGAGCAAACTGGGTTAAAATTAAAAACATTTAGAATGGCTACTATCCTGGATCTTGCAAGTAAATGTGAAAATGGTTTCCATACTCCTTTCCTGTGGCAGAATAGTCACAATAATTTACACCACATATGCTGGAAATGTGATCAACCCTGCAGGAATGATCAAAAGCACAATCCCCAGTTATATAATGAGCAGGCCAACTGACATGTTGGAACAAGATTCTTGGTTCCATTCAGACAACTCAGAAGGTCTCCCTCCTTGTTGTGTAGAGGAAAACAGACTGAAAGACCAGGAAACTGGGGTCCCTAGAGACTCATGTGATAATGAGGATAAACTTCTCACCTCAGTCTGATAGGAGATCATTCCTTAAGAGTAATGAACATAGCAGGAAGTGACCCCTGCCGTAGGAATGAATATAAGCGAATGATCATGAATACATCCAGAGTTTTCAGATAGTATAAGAACACATTGGCAACTCCATATTATGAAAAAGTAATAATTGATAATAAAAGGAGGCAGAGGAAAGTAATCAGGGACACTTTTAAATGATTAAGAAGTTCTTTAAAAATAGTATCTTGCTTCAAAACTAAGTATCTCATTTCTCAGGAAGTTTCTTGGTATTTAATCAAGAGATTGGCTTAAAAAAATCCAAATTGACTCTATTAAGAGGATGCCTCTGTGATTCACCAGTGTTTCACAGGACGTGGGTTTGAATACCTGTTCTATAACTTCCTTCCTGTTTGAGCTTGGGAAAGTCACTTAATCCCTCTTAGTCTCAGTTTCCTCATCTGTAAAATGAAGGAATCAAACTAGAAGACCACTAAGGTCTTTTCCAGCTTTGTGTCATAGATCTTAAGTCTGTAGACATTGTAGTTTTTCTGCAAATCCAATGTAAATATAATTGCTTCCCCCTCCATTCTATCCTGACTTAAAAGATAAAGAAACTCAATAGTAAAACATAACTTGGATAATTTAAAGCAGGATACTATTCATTTTCAGTAGTTTTTCTATTTTAAGCATAATGGTGGTTAGTAAAACTTTGGATAATTCATTTTCATACTCTTACATCATAAACAAAATTCCTGTATTTCTATATAATCTGGTCACATTTAAATTTTATTACTCAAAGTAGCCTTGCACTCCACAAGGCTCAGTTAAATACCGTTAAAATTAAGATTTTGTTTTTGCTTTTTTTTTTTGGAGGGCAATTGGAGTTAAGTGGCTTGCCCAAGGTCACACAGCTAATAAGAGTCAAATGTCTGCAGCCGGATTTGAACTCAGGTCCTCCTGAGTCCAGGGCCAGTGCTCCATTCACTGTGCCACCTAGCCCGCTCCCCCCCATTTTAAGATTTTGTAAGCTAGATTTTGAATATTTAAAAGCCATGTATCATGAATCTGGATTTAGAGTGCCTGTGGTACTCAGTGTTGTTTTCAAAAATTCTTCACTTGCCCAGTACAGAAAATCACACTTTTTAACAAGTCACAAAATATGGCCTTCAAATAGCAGTATATTAACACAGAGATCACAAAGTAATCCCATAGAAACTGTTTTTCTAAAGAATGTGCATTAGAAAATTGATTTACACAAATGTCCTGGAGAAAAATCTCGGAGGAATTGTGGGAGAGGAAAATTTTTGTCTCCATACACTTATGCCCATATTGATTGTAAAGGAAAGTTACGTATAAAAATGAATGTTATGGGTTAAATTAGAAGAGAGATATGGATACACACATGGAGACAGAGACAGTGAAAGGGAGAGGCAGAAAGACAGAGACAGGTAGAGAGAGAAAGAAAGAGAATATAATTGTATATTGTGCTTTACTGGTATATGAATATACATCTTTTCTAAATGCTTCTCTGATCTCTCTTAAAATTACTTTAACACCTTTGTTATCCATGAGTCTCAGTGATAAGTAGATTTATGTAAGGGATGCTCCTCTACGTTTAAGCAAAAATTTGATTCAACAAGGAATCAGAATGACAAATGGAAAAATGACTTTCTTCTGCCTCCATTCCCTCACTCAAATCAAAGTCAAATCAAACTGCAAATCATGTCATCTTTTCCCTGATGCCACGGTCCTCTTCAAAAACAAACACAACAACAAACTAGTGAGGAAAACCAGGATAAATAATGCATAAACATGGTGAACAAGAGGTGTATTTATGAAAAAAATATAGATGAAAATCAGAAATATTGTGCAACAGTAGTTTTGTCCTGTTTCCCAACTTTATCCAGGCCTTGGCTGAGTGCTGGCCATGGTGCTGACATATTGACACCACAATAAACAAAATGCTGCTAAAGCAAAGTTCTCTTCCACCTCTTTTATTCAGAGCACACACAGGAACCAGTTACAAGAATCAACATGGTTGTCTCTCTTTCCTGGTTATTTACATTGTTCCCTGACTTTGGTCTCATCCCCTGTTCACACACCTCCAGGCTAAGGAATATCATGAACCTACAAGCTCTAGGTCTGTTGGCATAACACAATACTTCACATGATTTGGTCTCTAAGAGACTCTACCTCTGTACTTCCTAATGATTTGGCTCATTCACGCAGGGATGAACTCTTTGCTGTTCTGGCTAGACTGTGGAATTTGCTACTAGCTTAAAATAATTTTAAGATGTCTATTTTGCTTTGCTCTCATTCTCTAACTAATGTTATGGATTATATTTAAACAAACATGGATAGATAGAAACTCCAGAATTGATTTGGTTGGTATTTAAGCATGTGTTTATACACCATGGGTGTTTCCTCAGTCTCTTGGAAAACCAATTTGAAATCTATGTTAACCCTCATCCTCAGTAATAAATAACTCTGTGTGAGTGATTCTCCTCTGGATCACAAGCTTGGTTCAGAGAGTCAGACTGCCATTTCCTACTAAGTAGAATAACTTTCAGGACAACTAAAAAATTAATTAGCAATGTAAGATAAACAAAAAAGGTAAAGTACCACCTAGCTACTCTTAAATACAAGCAATTAATGATGAACCAATGACATATTGGGTGCTGAAAGGACTGACAAGTGTTTTAAAACATTCATTTTGATGAGACTTAAAAGATTATGTGGTGGTGCAGGGAAGTGTTGCAATAGATAGAGTACTAGAGGCCTGGAATCACGAAGACCCTAGTTCAAATCTGACTTGAGACACTTGACCCTAGCTGTGACCCTGGACAAGCCACTTAACCCCAATTGCTTCAGTAAAAAAAATGGAGTGAATGAGATGGCATACAACTGGGGAAATACACAGGTCTTTATTTTTTAAAGGAAGGAAAAAAATGGAATATTATTCAATGCTCTCTCTCTCTCTGTATATATATATATATACACACACACATATATCTCCAATATAAAGATATATATATATATATCTTTCTCCAAAATATATATATATATCTCCAATATAAACATATGTATATATATATATACACACACACAGAGATACACATTCATGTGTGTATATTAATGTGTGTGTGTCTTTGTATGTGTATATTGAGTGAGCTTGACTTCTAGTCATTAAATAATGTTGATTGTCTTAAAAGAATGATAGCTTATTTAGGAAGATTTGATAAGGAAGCAGAGGTGAATAAAGTCATAGTGGCTACATCAAATTAGGTCATACAAGACACATCATTCCTTTAAGAGGCTGATAGATTAGGGTAATTATGTAGACATAATTTACTTGGATTCAAATGAAACTCTTGACAAATTCTCCCATTTGCTTTTTGGAGTCAAGAAGAAGAAAGAAACGACATATAGACAAATTATGTATGTAGTATGTTTCAGGAACTGTGATAATTGCTCTAAAATTTTTATATCATTTGAAAAGTTTTGAGGGGGATAACCACAACTTCATATATTTGTAACTGGTTAAATGACTAGATCAAAATAAAAAGCACTTATGGTTGATGCCAACTTGATTATGTCTGATTACTGAGAACTAGTCTAAGTACAGAATTATCACCAGGAGACAGACTACCTGTTGATGAATGCTTTAGCTGTGACAGCTGATGAAAAAAGGAAACTATAGCATGGTCTTCAGAATTGTGTATTCCTTTCTGCTTTTACAGTGATGGTGGTAGAGCAAAGGAATGGATATAGAGGATGTCAAAAATTACACAAGATTTTGGCTATTTATAAACGGTAACTTAGGTATTTGTACTCTAAATGTGATATCATTGTCCAATGATGAATAAATGTACATACTATTAGAAAAAATTGAAGCATATCAACATTATCATAAGTTAAATTAGAACAAATGATTTTTATTCAAATTGAAGAATAGTTCACAGAATTTCCTTGAAGTGATGAAGAAGTTAGCACAGTAGATTTTATTCAGTGTCAAAAGGCAACAAGAAGCATCACTTCATAGGATATTTTGGTCAGTACTCTGGTTTTCAAAACTGATGAAGGTCATTAGCAAATGCACCAACATCAGTTGGGGAGAGATGAGGAAAAAGAAAAATTACATGAAGAACTTGACAAGATCTTCCAAATTAAATCAACAAATGCTTTAATATTCAATGACTTCAGCACAAAGGTAGGCTGGAGGAAGATGTAGAAAATATATGACAAATAAAGTACAGTAATGTGAAAAAAATTGTGTAAAGCTTATAGACTATAAATACCTGTTTAAATACCATATAATCACTCCTGTAAGGCTTAGGGAAGAGGATGCTGCCATACCCCATATCTCTACATACATCCAGAAAATGAACACTGATTCCTTCTTAGGAAATTCAAGAGAAAAATTATAGTGAATTTCTAGTTCTTGTTACTGCAAAAATCTCCAATATAAACATTTTTGTACATTTAGGATCATTTCTTCCTTTTTAAAATTTTTTTGAAGTGTAAGCCTAGTAGT
The DNA here is from genome assembly GCA_028646575.1 of Pseudocheirus occidentalis. NCBI lineage: Eukaryota > Metazoa > Chordata > Mammalia > Diprotodontia > Pseudocheiridae > Pseudocheirus > Pseudocheirus occidentalis. The sequence continues at coordinate 106,700,501 of CM053594.1, forward strand.
ATATCTCTGGATCCAAGGGCATGCACATTTCAATAAACTCAAGAGGGATAGTTCAAAAGTGCTGTCCAGAATGACTGGATCAATATTTAGCTCCAGAAACAGTGAATCAATGTGCCTCTTTTCCCACAGTCCCTCCAACAAATGTAATTTTCTTTTTTGGCAAATAGGCAATGTGATGACTGTGAGGTGGAACATCAGAGTTGCTTTAATTTACATTTCTCTAATTATTAGTGACTTGGGGACATTTTTTCACATATCTAAAAATAGCTTGAATTTCTTCGCTTTGACACCTGCTTCCACCCCCCCCCTCCTTGTCCATTTATCAGTTAAGGATAGTTTGGATTCCTATAAATTGGAAATAATCCTCTATATTTCTTTTCCCTTTTCTATCAGGAACTCTTCCCACATCAAAACATTGAAGATTTTTCCTTGTTCCTCTATTTTGTTTATGACATCACCTTTTATATCTAGGTCATATATCCATTTGGAGTTTATTTTGGCTTATATAGGGAGATATCATTCTGAACTTAATTTCTACCATAGTTTTGGCCAATTTTCCCAGGAGATTTTGTCAAGTAGTATATCTTTACCCCACTAACTGCTGTCTTCGTGTTCTTAAATGCTATGTTCCTAGGTTCATATTCTTTTGTACATTGTATGTTCCACTTATTAGACTATTTTAACTACTACCGTAATGATTGTAAGGTTACTAATCCATAGCATTATATCTGTCATAGCTAGCCCCCGTTACACATTCTGGTATTTTTTCTTGAGATTATGACCTTTCTATTCCTCTAGATAAAATCCTTTAATATGTTTTCTGATTCTATAAAATGATCCTTTGTTAGACTGATTGGTATGACACTAAATAATAAAATTAGTTTAGGTAGCATTGCCATTTCTATTATATTGGATCAGCCTACCCATGAACAACTAATATTTCTCTAAATATGTAGGTCTCTATTTCCATAAAATGTTTTATAGTTGTAATTAATTTATTTCCTAGGTGTACTTTAGTAGCATGAATCCCAAATATTTTACATTCGCTATTCTATATGTTTCTTTTTCTGTCTTTTCCTGGCTGTGACTTATTAGCAATACACAGAAATTCTGATCATTTATGTGAGTTAACATTATATCCTAGAACTTTGCTAATTACTGTTTCAATTAATTTTTGTTGTTCCACTAATGTTTTCTCATTCTCATAGCATCATGTCATCTGCAAAAGTGATCATTTTGCTTCTTCTTTGACAATGATTATTCTTTCAATTTTGTTTTCTTGTCTTGTTGTTATAGCTAATATTTCTAGGACTGTTTCAAATAGAAGTAGGGGTAAGGGATACATTGTTTTTCCCTTCATCTAATATAAAAAAGATTCTAGTTTATTCCTTTTACTTATATTGTTGGCTTTTGGATTTAGATATACACTATTTTCCATGTTAAGAAAAGAATAATTTATTGCTTTGTTTTCTAGTGTTTCTCACAGGAATGAAAGTGGATTGTATTTTGTACAAAATTCTGTTTTGCTTGTTGTCATATATTGATACAACATATTTTGTTCTTATTAATAATATGGTCAATGGTATTTATAATTTATTTATATTAAACCAATCCTGAATTCCTGGTATAAACCCAATTTGTTCATAGTGTTCCATATTTTGGCTAGGTTGCTGTAGTCTGTCAATGATTTTTTTTAATTGCATCAATATGTCCTAGGAATATTGGTCAATAGTTTATATTTTCTGTTTTGACTCCTTGTGGTGTATGTATCAAGATAATATTTACATCACAGAAGGAATTTAGTGGAATCTCTCTTTTACTATTTGTGACAATAGTTTCAGTAATATTGGAATTAAATTATTCTTTGAAGGTTTGATAAAATTCTTTTTGGAATCCAGCTGGTCCTGGAATATTTTTTTTCTTTTGGAAATTTATTTATACTTCTTTAATAACTTTCAAAAATTAGATCGAGTTTTTAAAAATTATTTATTTTTATTTAATTAAAGTACTTCACAATTTTTGCAAATATTCCATTTAGTTCAAGTTTTTTTCTTCATTGAGAATAATAGTTTGAGAAAAATAGTTTCCAACAATATTTATTTCTTATTAATTTTATGAATTCTTTTAAATGTCTTTATATTAGTTATCTGGATTTTATATTTCTCCCTTTAAGTTAAGTTATCTTTTATTTTTGTTACCTCTTGACACCCCTCCCCCTAAATTCCTAGTTTATTGATTACTTCTTTGGTAGTTTTTGTGATTTGAAAGCCTTTTTTTATTTTTAGGATTTCTATTTTGGTTTTTATTTTTAAAATTTTGTTGTCTTTCTATTTTTTAATTACAGATCACATTTGTTGGTCTATTCTTTCTCTCTTTTGTTAATGAAAGTGTTTTGAGTGTATGAGCTATTGAAGGAGAACTAAAACTTCAGATGTGAGGACTTGCTAAACACTTTTCAGGGCTGCTCATCCACCTTTGGTGTCTACCTGACACTCCTCTTTTGCCCAATGCTCCAAGAAGCTATAACATTACCTGTAGCAACATCCTGGAAGACCATCTTCACAGGCAGGTTAAACTAGTTTAAAGATAATGCATTGTTAAAGAAGTGGAGTGCCTACTGCAAGCATATGAATACTTCCTCTTATAGAATGGGTGGATGAGAGCAATTTGTTCCAATGGCCATGAAGTTAAATGAAACAGGCACATTATGAAGTGCTTAGAGCTTGGTCAGACATCAAAGGTACCAAGGTTATCCACTACATCTGTAAAGCCACACACAAACTTTCCAGAGGACTGCCGCTGTGAACAGCTTTCAATCAATAGTATGATTACATAGTATAGCAAGCTCTCTATTTATTCAATAACAAATCAGAGCAAAATATTCACAGAAAATCAAAATAAAATATTCACCATGTCACAGCTCAACAACTAATTGCTAAAATGGCCACATAGTTTTCACCAAAGTGGTCATATAGTATTAAACAAAGTACAATCATTTAGTAATTCAATCATTTAGTAACTCAGTCATTCAATCATCCTTCTCATATAAATTGCAATTAAGTTACAATTTCATCAGTCAATACTCAATACCCTCTTAAGGAGTACTCAAAAACAAAAAAGTCCTCAATCAAAAGAAAGTTACAATTTCATCAGTCACTACTCAGTACCCACAGAGAGGTTTTTTCATCTTGACTTGAGGTAGGCTTCCATGGTTCCTCTTCCATAGTCCCAGCCCCTGCCCAAATCTAACCAATTGCCACCTGAGTTCAAAGACAGAGAGCTCCCAGTTCCTTTTCCAGCTCTCTGTGCAATTCCTGCTCCATGTTGAAGCTCACAGGGTACAGTCCACCTCAAATCTCTCACAATCTCTGTTCCTTGAAAGACAAGGCTTAAGAAAGCCACAATAACATTTATATACATTAACAAAGTCACAACAACATTTCTACAAAATTCTGGCACCACAGTCATGCTTCCTCAATCTTCAGCAGCTCCAGGTGGCCTTTGAAAGTATTGGGTAGCTCTGGTACCACAAGTTTGAATTCCGCCACCACAGTTCCAAATTTTGCCACCCCAAGTCCCACAAGTTCTGTTCTCAAAATCAAAATCACTTTATCCAGCCTCCACATGTTTTGCTCCAAGAAATTCTGTCTCAGTTATCAATTCTCATTTCTCCTCTCAGTTGTTCTTCTCAGTTCTCAGTTCAGCCTTCAGTCCAGCAGTAGCAGCCCAGCATCCACATGCTCATTGAGTGAAATACTCTCTCTCTATCTGTCTGTTTGTCTGTCTGTCTGTCTGTCTTTCTCTGGCAGCAGCTGCTCTGCCTCCATGATGTTTACCCCAAGAAATTCTGACTCCTTCCTGGGGCTTTTCCTTATGTATGGTATTAACTCCTCCCTGTTCAACTCCTTCCTGTTACATCCTCAAGAGGGGCTCATACCTTCTGTTTCTTTAACAGAAATTTGATATAATTAGCTTGACACTAAGTGCTAAGTACCTGTTAGCTTGGCAATACAAAGGGATCTTCACATTTCATTACTGTTAGAATATCCAAGGCCATTTCCAATCTTCTTGGTTTTTGTCTTGTCACTGGACTTTGATGACTCTGGAAGAGAGAGTGAGGCTGATGATTTTGTGCAACTCTGCCTAACTTAAATCCAATTCATACATGAGTCAAGACATCACCCCAAGATGTCATTGGTCCTCTTTGAAAATGAAGAACAAAAAACAATAACACCACCACCACCAACAACAACAATAAAATGCTTATAGATATAAAATTTCACCTAAGACCTGCTTTAGCTACATTCCTAAAATGTTGATAGATTTTCTATTTTTTTATCATTAGCTTTAGTGAAAGTATGAGTTGTTTCTATGAATTGTTTTTGACCCACCAATGATTTAGTATTAAGTTATTTAGTCTCTTACAGGTTTTAATCTCTTTTTTAATATATTTGTTGTTGCATTGTAGTCAGTAAAGTATAACATTATTGCTTTTTGACATTTATTTATGAAGACTTTAGGCCCTAATGGATGGTCAGTTTTTTTTATAGGTGCCATGCACAGTTGAAAAACATGTATATTCCTTTCTATTCTCAGGCAAAAATGTCTATCATATTCAATTATATTCAGTTCTTGAAATTCTTTTTTGTTTATTTTTCATTAGATGTATCCTGCTTTTAGAGAAGTATATTTAAAGCCTTCCTACAGCAATCCTACTGTTTCTCCTTGTAAATCATTTAGATTTTTTTAAATATTTAGATGTTATGTCACTTTTGTATATGTTAACTAAATTAATTTTTTTTATCTGTGGTACAATTTGCCAACATTGATTTTCCCTACTCTTCTCTTAACTCTATTTTTAGTTCTGTGTTCTGTGAAATCATGACTGCTATCCCTGCCTTTTCTGAATTTAGGTGAATTTTGTTCCAATCACTCATCTGAAATTGTGGGTTTTAATAATTCAATTTTGTTTGCTAAAAGCAACATAATGCTTAAATCTTCATTTTAATTTGCTCCATGACCCTCTTCCATTTTATGTGTGAGTTCATCACATTTATATTCATTTATATGATTGATAATAATGTATTTTACCATATATATATTTTAAATTTTTATTTATTTATTCATCATTTTTTTTGGGGGGGGAGAGGGCAGGTCTATTGGGGTTAAGTGACTTGCCCAAGGTCACATGGCTCATAAGTGTGTCAAGCATCTGAGGCCGGATTTTAACTCAGGTCCTCCTGACTCTAGGGCTGATGCTCTATTTACTATGCCACCTAGCCTCCCCTATATATTTTTCTCTTATATCTTTTACCCTCTTTGCTTCCCACCTACTCTTTATCATATGTTTTTACCCTCTCTTTCCTTTAAAACTCCATCCAGACTTTGGGATTGTTTTCCTTGTAATTATTTCTGACTCTGCTCTTCCTTTAATTGCATACTTTCACCTTGCCCTTTTCCCTTCTGTTTCCTTAAGCTGAATGTATTTTTTGCACCAAATTACCTCCTTTTATCCATTTAGATTAAAGTGAGGTCCAAATGACATTCATTCCTCATACCCCATCCATGTTTCCATAGATTTCTTCTTATACACCCTCATTATATGACATAACAAATTCACCCACTCCATCAAAAGGTGAAGAGTTAATTTATATAAGGTCATCTCTGATCACTCACTCATATTTATCTTTTTAATGTATTTTTTGTCTTTTTAGGTTCATGTTTGCATTTTATCAGGAAAGATTGGAAGTTCCCTATTTCATTGAAAACCTGTTTTCCTCCTGTAAAATTATATTCAGTTTTCAGGAAAATTTATTCCTTGTTGTACATTTGTATCTTTTGCCTGTTGGGATATTACATTATATTCTCTTCCTTGCTTTATGGTGGTAGCTGCTAAATCTTGTGTGATACTAACTATGGTCCATTGTTTGATACTTGAAATACTACTCTTGGCTGCTTGAAGTGTTTTTTTTTCTTTGACTTGGGTATTAAGGATTTTGGATATGGTATTCCTGTGAGTGTTCATTTTGGGGTTTCTTTTTAGGAAATCAATGAATTCTTTCTTTTTTCATGTAGTCCTCTTAATCTAAGAGATCTGGGCAGTTTTATGGAAAGATTTTATGAAATATGACATCTAGGCTCTTTTTTCTTTACGAATTTTAGGTACTTCATTGATTCTTAAATTCTTGTATCTTTGTTTCCTAGGTTTTTTTATTTGTTATACTTTATATTTTCTTTTATTCAGTCTTTTGACATTTTTATCATATTTATTATTTCTTCATAACATCATTAATTTCTCTTTGTTCTGGTTAAGCAAAGTTTGAATGCTTAACAGTTTAGCTTGAATGAAGTACTCAATATCTGGTACCTTATCCTGCCGGACAACATTCAGAATCTTCTCAAGACAATTCAAATGTAAGTGATTCAGTTTCCTGGCATGGCACTGATAGACTGTCCAAATTTCACAGGCATACAGCAATGAGGTCAGTGCAATGGCTCTGTAGACCTTCAGTTTGGCAATCAGTCTAATACCTCTTCTCTCCCATACTTTCCTTAGGAGCCTCCCAGACCCTGAGGTAGCAATCTATTAAGTACTAAAGAAATGACAAAACTAAAATATTTGGCTTGGTTTGTCCCCTATGGATTTGACTATTGGTCATGTTATTTTACTGTTAATAAAAGAATATGAAAATGTTTCACCAAACAAAGAAAATAATTGAGGGAGAGAGAAGGAAAGGCACATGTCTTCAAGTATTTTAAATGTAAAAAGTTACATGAAAGATTTAAATTTATTTATTGAGCCACAGGAAGTATTATAACAATAGATAAAATTTGCAAAGAGGAAAATATAGCCTTGATTTAAGAAAATTCCTATTTATAATTAAAGCTTTCTGAAAATGGAATAAGTGATCTATGGACATTGTGGGTTTCTCCTCACTGGATATCTTCCAGCAATATTTTAGGCAAGTTTTATTTTTTTCTTCTTTTTATGCGAGCTGAACTGTATGAATTTAAAAATCCCTTCCAACTCCAAGATTCTAGGATTCTGTGAATGGCAACTGAAAAAAAACCCCTATTTTCAAAATGGAAATGGAGGAATTAGTAAATTATGAGCCAATGTGCTTACTTTAATTCTTGAGAAAATTCTGGATATAAAAATTGTGGTTTACAAGAACTTAGAAATGAAGTGGTTATCTCTAAGAACAAATATGGATTTATCATGAAATAGATGGTGTGAGTTTAGTCTTATTTTCTTTTTTAACATGGTTAACAGACTGGTAAGCAAGAGGAATTATAGAACCATAAATATTTGTTTTTTAATAAGACATATAACAAAATTTTACTACATTTTTGTGAACAAGATGGAAAAATATCACAGAGTCTCAGAGTCAGAAGGACCCTAGAAAATCATCTAATTTAACTCCTAATTGAAAAATTACTCTCCCCTACTATAACTTCAGCAAGTGGCCCTTCAGCTTTTTCTGGAAGACATCCAATAAATGGAAGCCAATTTTGATATGGCCAGCATAGAGCAGCAAGAGTAGTATGATGCAAAAAAATAGTTCTGGGGTTAGAAGACATGGTCTCAGATCTCCCTTCTGGGTGCCCAGAAGTAAGTCAGTCTCACTCAATTTCTTCTATTGTAAAGTGAGAGGTTGGATTAAATGGCCTCAGAAATACCTTCCATGTATAAATTTATAACTTTATGAAAAGTACTTTATGTGAAACAATAAATATTGTTGAAGTAACGATTTATTCTAATATGACCTCTTTTATGTTAGCAATATGCTAGAAATACCTCTACTTCCATGAGTCTGAATATGGAGCTGTGAAAGTTAGGTTCAGGGCAAGAGAGAATGAGATATTTTCCTAAGAGATCTATACAATCTCTTTAAAGGGCAATGAAAACAATCCCCTACATTGCCTAAAAGTTTACCAAAATTGGCTAACATACTAGGTCTTTTACACAATGTTAAGTGCATTAAAAACAACTTCAGCAGAGTCAATACTTTGATACTTGAAATGTTGAAATGTAATTATTCCTGCTCAATAAAGATGTTAGCATTCTTAGTAAAGGACTTCCAGACATATTAGAAATCAGTATTTATGCATTAGCACATTCATTTCCCAGAGGTCTTATCAAAGTATAATATTCAAATGACTACATGGGACTTTTTTCTAACAATATTTAGGGCTTATTAAAATCAAAGAACTGCAATGTCCTTTTTTCCCACCTGATCAGAAAAAAAGTTTCAGATTCTTTACTCTGAAGTGTTTTTTTTTATTTTTTTCAGGAGCATAGAAAAACTTCTATTTCTATGTATATGCTCTACTTAAATTCCTAGATTAGATAATGAATACTACACTTGTAAGTTTTAGCTATAGATTTTTTTCTTCATACTCTTATTCCTAAATCATGGATATTAGCTCTTTCCATCAATCTCTCTTACACATGTGAGTGACAAAGTAGACTACTAGACAATATTTAAGAGACTTGGGTTCCAATCCTAGCTTTGCTGCTAACTACTACCTTAACCAAATAATTTAACCTCTATGAAGTTCAATTTCTCTTGTAAAATGAGTGGATTTGATTAGGTAATTTGTTATTTATCACTTTTAATTAAAAATTTTTATTGTTAGTTCAAAATTATCTCCTTTCTTTCACTTCTCCCTCACCCATTGAAGAGAGAATATAATACCTGTTATATAAATGAAGCCATGCAAGTTATATTTCCACATTTGTCATGTTGTGAAAAAAATAAGCAAGGAAAATAATGAAAGATAAAATCAATATTTTTCAATCTGTAATCAGAGCCCATCCATTCTCTGTTTGGAGGTAGATAGAACTTTTCATCATGAGTTCTTTGGAATTACACTGATTAGATTGATGAGTAGTTAAGTCTTTTATAGTAGAACATCATTAAGCTATTACTTTTACACTATATGCATTGTTCTTTTGGGTTCTGCTCACTTCACTTTGCATCAGTTTATATAAATCTACCCAAGCCACCCTTTTCATAATTTCTTACATCACCATCGTATCCAATCACATTAATACATGATAACTTACTCAGTCCTGGTTGAATACGTAACTGGTCCAAGATCATAAAGCTAGTAAGTTTCTGAGACTGTATTTGAAACCACATCTTCTTGATTCCAGACTCTATACTCTAAAGTAGATAAATAATTGATTAATTGAATTAAAGAAAAAAAGAAAAAATTACTAGTATTGGAGATGAAAAGAGTGAATACAATACCAATGAAGAATTAAAGCAATTATTAAGAGTTATTTTGCTAAATTATATTCCAGTAAAAGTGATAATCTAAGGGAGATGGATAAATGTATGCAAAAATATAAATTGCCCAGATTAACAAAAGAGGAAATAGACTACTTATGTAACACTATCTTATAAAAAGAAGTTGAACAAGTCATCAGAGAATTCTGTTAGAAAAAAAAATCCCAAAAATCCCAAGAAACAGATATATTTACAAGTTAGTTGTACCAAACATTTAAGGAATAATTAATTCCAATACTATATAACCAAACTCCTTTTATGATGCAAATATGGTTTTGATACCTAAACCAAGGAGAAAAACACCAGGGTGAAAAAAGAAAACAAACTATGGACCAATTTATTTAAGTAATTCTGATGAAAAAAATTATAAAATGCTGGCAAGGATATTATAACAATATATCACAAACTATGACTATAATATATGACAATATATCACATACTATGACTAATGGGAATGCAAGTTTGACTCAATGTTGAGAAAACTGTAAGCGTAGTTAACTATATCAGTAACAAACACAACAAAAATCTTATGATTATGTCAGTAGATACAAAAAAGCCTTTGTCAAAAAACAGCAGCTATTATTATTAAAAAAAACACTAGAAAGCACAAGAATCAATGGAATCATTCTTAAAATGATAAGTAGTATATATCTAAAACCAAGAGCAAGCACTCTCCATAATGGCAATAAATTGGAAACCATCCCAATAAATCAGGAGTGAAACCAGGATGTTCATTTTCACCATTATTATTAAATATTGCATTAAATTGCTACCTATAGCAGACAAGACAAAGACTTTGGATTACTAAAACTATATGATGAGGAAACAAAATATGATGTTTTGTAGTTAATACGATGGTATACTTAAAAGTACTGTATACTATGAACTTAAAGAACTTGTTGAAACAATGAACAACTTCAGCAAAGTTATAGGACATAAAATCCACATAAATCATCAGCATTTCTATAGAACCTAGAAACAAGAAATAGAAAGAGAAATTTTGTTTAAAATAACTATAGACAATATAAAATGCCTCTGAGTCTTTCTTCCAAGACCAACTCAGAAATTATATGAACACAATTACAAGACATTTTTCACAAAAATAATACAATAAAGATTTGGATAAGTATTATTTGCTCATGTGTGGACCAAGCCAATATAATGAAAATGACAATTCTATTTAAGTTTATTTATTTATTCAGTGTCATAACAATCAAAATATCAAAATTATTTTATAGAGCTAAATAATTATAAAATTCATCTCACATAATAAAAGGGCAAGAGTAGCAAGGGAATCAATGGGAACAAAACATTTAGGAAGGTGGGTTAGCAGTTCCAGATTTCAAAGCATATTATAAAGTGGTAATCATCAAATTAATCAGCTAATAGCTCAGAAATGGTGGTGGGTCAGTGGAATAGATTTTGTACACATCACACAGTAGTAAATAACTATAGTAATCTAGTATTTGACAAATCCAAAGATACAAGTTTTGGGGACAGAAACTCACTATTTGATGAAAATTTCTGGGAAAACTGGAAATAGTTGGGCATAAATTTGTCATATACCAATATCATACACAGTATGCCAAGATAAAGTCAAAATGGATAAATGATCTAGAAATAAAGGGTGATATAAGTAAATCAAGGCAGCATGAAAAAAATGTGCTTGTCAGATCAGAGTTTGCAACCTAACAAGAGACAGAGAGGATCATGGCAGGTAAAATGGAAAGTTAAATTAAAAAGCTTTTGCACAAACAAAACAAATGCAATCGAAATTAGGAGGAAAACAGGAAACTGGGGAATTTTATAGAAAGTTTTTCTGATAAAGGAATCATTTCTTAAATATGTAGGGAACTGAGACAAATGCGTAAAAATAAAATCCATTCTTCAGTTGTTACATGGTCAAATAATTTTACCTTTCAGTTTTCAGAAAAAGAAAACAAAACTAAAAATAAACACATGAAAAATATTTTAAATTACTACTGATTAGAGACATAAATTCAAATAACTTTTAGAAACCATCTCACATCTATTAGATTGGCTGCTAACACAACAGGAAAAGAAAGCAAGAAATGCTAAAGTGGGGCTGGTGTGGGGGGTAGCGGAAAAATTGAAGTGCATTCACTCTCGGTACAGTTTTAAAGAGGTTCAACCATTCTGTAAAACAATTTGGAACTGTACCCAAAGGGCTACTGTTCATATCCTTTGATCCAGCAACACTACTGCTAGATCTATATCCCAAAGTGATAAAAAAAATGGAGAAGACCTTTCTGTGCAAACATTTATAGCAGTTCTTTTTGTGTTGGCAAAGAATTGTAAATTGAGATCATTCTTATTAATAAGGAAATAGCTGAACAAGTTGTGGTATTGAAGTGGCCAGGAACTGTGGGCTGGCCTGGGAGCCAGCCTAGGTGGTTTGTTTCTTTCTTCAACATCAGGATTTGAGTGCCAAGGAATTGTTGCACCTGGGCAGTGGTTGGTCTGATAATCAATTATGTTGATTAACAACTCAGCTGGGGTAGGATGGTATATAAGAGCCTGCACTTCTTGTGTTGGGGGCTGCTCTCTCTTTTAATTGGCTCTGAGGCAGCCCAGCTATTGAACTGCTAAATTTAAATATTATTAAAAGTGCCTTAAAAAACCTTTATTCAGACTGTGGTCACTCTTTCAAAACTTGTTATTTCAGTATGTGATTGTGATGGAAACACTATAGTGCTATGAGAATGATTAGTTGCACTATTTCAGAAAAACCTGGGAAGATTTACATGAATTGATACAAAGTGAAGTGAGAAAAACCAGGAGAAATTTGTACACAATAATTGCAATGTTGTAATTGTGATCAAATGTGAAAGACTTAGCTCTTCTGATCAAGACAATGATTCAAGACAATTCCAAAGGACCCATGGAGAAAGATGCTGTCTACCTCCAGAGAGAAGATTATAAGCTCTGAATGCAGAGTGAAGCATACTTTTTTCATTTTCTTTTTGTTTTGTTTTATTTATGTTTTCTTTTACAACATGGCTAATATACAAATATTTTGCATGATCTCACATGTATAATTGAAATGAAATTTCTTGCCTTCTCAAAGAAGGGGGAGATGCTTGAGGAAGGGAGAAAATTTAGAACTCAAAATTTTGAAAAATGAGTTAGAATTTTTACATATAATTATGAAATATTTAATGAAATAAAAAAATTTTAAAGCAAAAAATAAAGAAATCACAGAAAAAATTTATTTGAAACACCTCTGAGTTTCTCTGATATGTATCTTTGCACTATATCGGGGCAGGGAACTGAGAACCTCAAGGCAACATGTGTTGCCTCTGTGTCCTCAATTGCAGCACTTTGACTGAATCCAAACTTCACAGAACAAATGCCCTTAATAAAAAGAGTTTTTTTTTTATTCTATGAAGTTTGGATTCAGTTAAAGAGCTGCACTTGAGAACTTAAAGGTCACATGTGGCCTCTAGGGCCAAGTTATCCAACCCTGCTCTACATTTTAGGAAGTCTCTGTATTCCAATATTTTCTACTTTTGACAGAAATAAATATTGAATTTTGTCAAAAGAAGTTTTGGTCTTATTAATAGTGATATTGTAGTTTTAAAAATAATTTTTGGTTAGTATGATGTATTCTTTTTATAGTTTTTCTTGTATTGAATTGTTCCTCATATAAATTTATCTTGGATATGGTGTGTTAGGTATTGTGGTTTGTAGTTTTCTAACTGTTTTATATCTCCATTGCAAAGTTATCAAGTCGATATTTCTATCATGGAAAGAGTTTGAAAGGGTTCTTTTATTTTTTGTTTTTACGTATAGTATATACACTATTAGAAATTAACTGTTCTTTAAATGTTAAATAGAATTTTCTTGTAAATCAGTGTGATTCCAGAAAAATTTCCCCCTCTTTAGGAGTTGACTTATGGACTGTAAACTTTCTCTTTTAGAAAGTGGGCTATTCAAAATAATCTGTATCTTCTATTAATTTGGATATTTTATTTTTTTTAGTATTTATCTATTTCATCATGTAACCTGCCAAAATGATTTATATTCATATCCTTTACTTCCTCTACAATTTTTTGAATTATCTTTTTCTCATTTTTAATGCAATTTTATTTTTTTCTATTTTTAATTTATGACCAGCTATATGCACCAGTATTTTTAATATATAATATTTTATTTTTCCCAATTACATGTTAAAATGATTTTTAAACATTTTCAGACTTTGGGTTCCAATGTTAATATCTTTCCCCTCTCTTCCTGCTCCTTCCCCCAAATCAGTAAGCAATCAGATATAGGTTATATATGTGCAATCATGCATCAGTTTTTAAAAAAAAATACAAAATTATTTATCAAGTATTTTTTAGCTTTCATTTTAACACTTCTCTGGTGTTCAGAATTTCTGCTTTTTAGTTAGATGTTTTAGACATTAATTTTTTTTAAATTGTAAAACTACATGCCCAATTAGTTATTTTATTATTTTTAGTTTATGAAAGCATTAAGTAATACATTTTACCTCAGGGAATATTTTAAATTCATCCTTGAAGGTTTATATATTCTCATTTTTGTTATAAAGTTTTCTATTATTTTTTTATTATTTATTCTTGGATTCATTAGTCTTAGGATTAAGAAATGAATTGATTAAATCATGTTGAATTTTCCTTCAAATGTTCTTTGTTTATCATAACTATTGTATCATAGTGAAGTATGTTTAATAATTCTGCTTTTCTGCATTTTATTGTGAAGTTTTTTCCTAGTATATTTTTATTTTTTCTGAAAGCGCCGAAAACAAATTAGATCTATGTGAATGTCTTTTCCTTTTCATTTGTAATCAGCATGGATTTATCTTCACTATTTTTCTAAAATCCTACTGAGGTTCTTAATTTACTTATCATTTTGTTAAAATTCTCTTACTATGAAAGAGATATATGGAGATCTCTTCATTATTATGGCTTTACTTATATTTATCCTTCTAATTAGAATCATTTTTTCCTTTAAATATTTACCCAGTATACTTTGTATACATATATTTGTATTAATATTGATGAAATATCTGTGGTGTCTTTAAGTGTATTATGTTTTTTTTTCTTCTGCTTCTCTGCTTCTGCTGTTTCTATTTTTTCTCTAACCTTGTTTGTAATTATTATTGCTGCCTCAGGTTGTTCTTGTTGTTGTTGTTGTTGTTGTTTTAGTTTATTTGAAACATATTTTACTCTGGTCTCTCATTTTAAGTCTATGAATATCTTCGTATTTCCAATGTATGTTTTAGAATCAATATGTTGTTAAATTCCCTTTTCTAGTTCATTCTTCTTTCACCTTTGTTTTCTGGGACAGATAATTCCATTCATATTCATGGTTATAATTAATTGTGTGTTTCCCTAGTCCTATTTTTTTGTACTTTCCTCTCTCATTGCTCAAAGCCCAGTGCCCTATGAATGATGTGATTCCCTTCTCCCTGTCAAGTCCACCACTGATCCTTTCCTTGTACTTTTTTCTGTCTTTGTCTCCATTCCCTTCTTTACAAAGACTGTGGTGAAAGAAGATTATTCCTAACTCTTGTCATCTGTAATTGACATGTTCTATTTCCTTACATTGCTTTTCTTCTCTTCCCCTTGTCCCACTCCACAGGGTTTTTTCCCTCCTTTCTTCCTTCCTTCCTTCCTTCCTTCCTTCCTTCCTTCCTTCCTTCCTTCCTTCCTTCCTTCCTTCCTTC
>CM053594.1:106716003-106742298 GCA_028646575.1 Pseudocheirus occidentalis
AGAGAGAGAGAGAGAGAGAGAGAGAGAGAGAGAGAGAGAGAGAGAGAGAGTGTTTCTCTCCCAGTATCTGGAAGCTGACTGAGAAAAGAGATGGAGATTTCCTGAAACCAGAATCTGGTGAAGGCCACCCAGAAGGCCAATACTCCTTCTGAGTCCTAGGGCCAGCTGAACTGCTGGAAGACTGAAGAAGCATGACCAGGATAAGACTTTGTTTGTTCATGACCTGGCTGATCCTTGAGTTCCAGGAAAGAGAAGTGGTGAAGGGTTTGAGATGTGCTGGACCCCATGAACTTCAGTGTGTGCCAGGGACTGCTCTGAGGACTTCACAAGGATCTGGATAGACCACCTCTGAGGACTGGATAGAACCTGGCAGCTGTCTGCTTCTGAATCCAGGTGACTGGTGGATTCAGAAGGGAGCTGGGACCATGGAAAGGGATCCAGGGAATCAGAGAGACCACTTAGAGTCAAGATGACGAAGAGGCCTCCCCTTGGATGAAATTGAGGATTGCTGGACACCAAGTGGTGGAGGATTTATGTGGTTTTCTAATGATTGTATTTAGTGATTGAGTCGATGTATGGTTGCCCCATGAATGGAAGTTTGGGTATTGTATTATGAATTGATTGAATGATTATTAATTTGCCCCATGAGTGGAAGACTGATTATTGTATTGTGAATTGATTGAATGGTTCTCTTGATTTGTAATGGAATAAACAGAGTGTTCACTATTACTGTGTAATCTGAACCTTAAAAGCTGTTCACAGTAGCATTCGTTTGGGAATCTGCTGGTGCGTGGCATTACAGAGGGTATTGTTTGTTTTGGTGAAGCTGGGGACTAGAATTGATTTTATCAACATATGGTGTGGAGCCTCCCACTATTAAGACAAATTAGCTACTCATCTGTAATTTATATTCTTTGAGAGTTTAGTTGAGCATTGAGAGACTGAGTGACTTACCCAGGGTCACATAGTCAATACTGTGTGTGTCAGAGGTAGGATGTGAACTTAGCTTTTCCTAATTCTGATATGTGTCCCACTCATTTTCCCATCTACTACGCCCCTATATAGCTTGATAGGTGAAATATGGAAAAATAAATATAGGTAGTGGGGATGGATAAATTAAGTGAGTTTTTTTTGAGGATGAGATAGATAGGAGCTTGTCTGTAGGTGGAAGGGAAGCAGCTAGTAGACAGGGAGAGATTGAAGACAAGTCAGAGTGAGGATGTTTAAGGGGGCAATCTGCAGAGGAAGATGGAATGCAACAGGGTCATAGAGGGATTTGCCTTGGTGAAGAGAAGGGTCGCTTTTTCATATAAAACAGGAGTGAAGGAGGAATTATTGAAGGAAGACATGTGAGTGATATAACATGAGTAGGAGAAAAAAATGGAGCTCTTGATGAATAGCCTAATTCTTTTTTCAGTAAAATATGAAGCAAGGTTCTCAGCTGAGAACCTGAGGGAAGGGGAAGACATGAGAATTTTGAGGAAGGATGAAAAGTTGCTGTGAACTGAGTAGAAATTGTGCTGAATAGAGAACTGGCTAGGTTAGTATAAAAGGATTGCCTTTCAGCAGTAAAGACCCAGTTGAGATTATGTAATATCAATTTGTAGTGAACTTAGTCATCATGGTTTTGTGAATTTCTCCATCCCCATGTAACAACATTTTTGTGATTCTATTCTGCTTCCTTCGCTGACATCCAAGAGAGGAAATATATTGTGGAAAATACATTGGATTTGGAGTTAGAAGACCTGTATTCAAATTCAGACACTGCTACATAAAGCCTGCCTCTGTGTCTTGTAGGTCATAACCAGCTGGGACTCCATATTGTTATTTATAAAATGAAGGCACTGAACTAGCCGTTGAAATGATCTAGCTCTAAAGTAAATTATTTTGAGATACAATGTATAGTTTTATTTTTCTTCTATAATTTTTTTCATATTTTACACATATGTTGGGTGCATAGATTTTCCCCTGTATTTGGAAGTCTGAAATTTTCAATTCTATCCCTCACTTCCAAGTACCAAAGCACTCTCAGACTTCACGCTCATTACTCAAAATCATCTCCTCTCTCAAATTTCTCCTTAAAACTTCTGCGAATCATTTCATATGGAAGAAGGTGCCTGGAGGTCTTTTCTTAAAGACAGGGAGAGCAGGATGATTTTTTTAAAAAAGGATAGAATAAGATCTAAGAATATTATGGTAGGAAAAATAATCTCACCCCTCTCAGACGATCTTTTCCTTTTCCTTTCATATTTTAATGCAAAATTAAAATTATATATATATATATATATATTTTCCCCCAGAAGTATTAGTCCATAATGAATCACATTGCTTGTCATGTTGAAGTACAACAAGAATATTTCAGTCCCTTAAAATAATAGTTATAAATTTAAAATAATATACCAGAAAATGTCACAATGAACTTTCTTCTCACCAAAATAAGGATAATAGTACTGGCTCCCACATGTATTTCAATGAATCTAGGAACATATAAATTGGAAAATGTTTTTAGGGTTATTTAAACTTGTTAGAGAAATAATGCAAAGTACAATCATTCACATCTTTTCAGATTCCATGTTTCTTTTGACCCTGTAATAATTCATCATGCCTGGGTTGTTTCTCATGACTGCTCAGATTCTAAATCTCTGCCTATAAAATGGGAACAATAAAGCTTTCAGGGAGTAAATTGAAGATGGCTAATTAGTTAATAATATATAGAAAGTAAAATAAATCATTTAAATATGAAGATTAAGGACTGGATATAGATTTTAAATGCCAACTTATGGGGAAATTTTGTATTTTTAAAATATTTAGCTCTTTTTATTGTGTTTTAAAAATATTATTGTTCTCTGTCCAGCAGTAAATTTTCTACATCACTGATATGGCTTATGGCACAAGATTTAAGATCCAAGCTTTCACAGCAGGTTGTATTGGCTACAGAAGATATTAATATCAGACTTAAATGAGCATTTTCAATGTGAAGTTTGGTAACTTAATAGAAATATAAAAACATTTCATCTTGTTTGTAACATTATGGTAAAAATTCAGAGTTGCAGAAAAATTGTAAAAATGTTAAAATTTATAATAATAAAGGAATGGCTGGGTAAATTATGGTACATTAATATAATGGTAACATAATGCAATTAAGATTGACAAGCATGAGGAACATAGAGAATTTAGCAGAGACTTATTGAAATAATGCATCAGGATAAAGCAGACCCAGGAGAGTATAACATACCCTAATTATGATCATATAAAGAAAAGTGAATGAGAAGGAATGTTTAAAATATTTTGATGGGGACTAAGAGGGAATAACTGAAAATATTTTCTGATACCTTATGAACTGACATAGATATAAATAGTTGCTAAGTAAGTCTAGTTGGTACTAGTGTCTAATGTTTTTCCTGATAACATATTTAATAATTATCAGAAAGAAATCTGGTTAGTTCCCATGATGTACTATAATGTCTACTATTCATGCCTTAGCTCAAAGTCCTACAAGTAAGTGCAAAGAAATGTGATGTCAAATTAAAGACTTGTATATGCAGATAATGGGAGGAATGAGAAGTGCTAGATAACCAGTAGAGAAAGACAGTAGCAAAGGGTGATGCCAGATGACCAGTGAAAAAAGAAAATGGCAAAGAGTAATGATAGGTGCTACACCCTACGGCTATCACCAAGTCCTTTTTAGTTAGAAGAGCAAAAACTTTGAGTTTTCAAATTACATTTAAAAGTACATAACCACTTAGCATGAACATTTTGTTTATTTTTTCTCTTGGGAGATATCCAACTCTCAATTTAGGTGGGAGTCAGTGAAGTGAATCTAGATATATAATTTCCCTCCCACCCCTACACTCTTAATGAGAAGCAAAATGTTTACAATCTGCCTCTCTTTCCCTGACTGGTCTCATTCTCAGATAAAAGCACTGAATCAAATGTATAAATATTGGCAGCTCCCAGGATTGTGTTTCATCATGAGCCTAACGGGCATGGCAAAGAGCTTGCAAACTCTTCCAAGCGAGCCTAGAGGGGCTTGTTTGGCAGAGTTCGAATCTCTGGTGAACAGCTGGCTGCAGCACTGCTTAAAATAAATGTTAAATAAATTCTGACTTATTTAGAAATATGTGTCTGACTTTTCTAGCACCCAGTGTCTTTGTACCTCCAACTGCTACGTAAATGTCCACACATCAAAAATATCAGATCACAGTGTGAAGAATTCATTTGCTCCTACTTGCCACCAAATCCTCATGATCTTAGGGATGCAAACTGGGTAAATGTAAACCCTTGCAATGCAACCCTTAATAATTGCTTGGGTGACTGGAATTTTGCAACCTTTGTTTGAGCTTTGTGAAATGCAGAAGCCATCATCTTTATTGCTCTATCAAACTTTAAAAAGAAGGGGGTTATAGAAGCATGCTAATTTTAAGATCATAACTATTTATTCTGGTGAAGAAATTGTTTGAAAAGAATAATACATGGAATATTTTTTAATTTGGTGAATCATGATATTGTGACTAAAAATCAAAGCATGTAATCAAAATTTTGCACAGAATGTATAGAACAAATGGACATTTTTTCTTTTAAATTAGAAAGGTAGTATTTCTTAGAATCACAGATTTGAAGTAGAAGAAATACATCTCATCTGTCTAATCCACTATTATTTTTAAAGATGAAGAATATGAGACCCAGCAAAATAATTTGTGCAGAATCAGGATTTGAACCTGAAGTGTTTTTACTCTTAGACAATAACAACCTTTACTTCATCTTTTCTAAAAATTGCAGTTGAATTTGTGTCCAAATTGTATTTTTCTTTGAGGCTTTGCTTGTAGATGTCTTTGAGTCATTCTCATCCTCTCAGTTTTAAATCTTGAGTATCCTTGTCACTACAATAGCTTTGTAAGGTTGTTTTGTTGTTTTGTTTTGTTTTTATTCCTTCTCATTTTTCTATTCTACTTCCAGTGTTTAGACTTTATGTTAAGGCCGAACTCTACATGCTTCTACAGAAAATGTCTGGATTTGTCTTGTTTTTTTTTCTTTCTTGGGCATATTTAGTGTTCTGTTATCCCAGTGTCCTAGGGACCATCTCCAGTTATCCTGATCTATATCTTGCCACTGGACCCAGTTTACTCTGGAGGTGAAAGTGAGGCTGATGACTTTGCATAGACCTCCATCATTTAAATCCAATTCACTTGCAAGTCACAGCATCACCTTCCTCTTGTCATGATCCTTTTCAAGAATGAAAGACAAATAACATCAATTCCAGTACCTTAATGGACAACTCAAGCTGGACATCTACATCCTTTCATTGTTCCCAAAGGGATCTGATTCAGGGCAAGGCGTGATTGTTTCTCTCATGACTCAAACTCTGCATCAAATTCTTGATGTAAATTAGGATCCAAGCAATAGACCTGTATGCTCTTCCCATCTGAATTATCAGTAGACCACTCCTGTCCTTAACTAGTCTCAGTCAGCAGGAAAACTCAGCTGGTTTCAACATAATAGAGCTATAGGCTCCTCCCCCTGGTTATTCTGCTTCGGGATTTGGGCTGGACTGGAGACTGGGCTGAATTTCCACTCTGCTCTTAGATTCTTAGCTACACGACTGCTGCTTGCTTCAGAAATTGGTCCTGGTTTGTTACCCTGGTTTGTTACCTAGGACCTAAGATCATTCTTCATACCAGAATCTCACCCCAGGCACACAATGCTTTTTATAGTCTGCCCAGATCTGTGACTCAGTATTGGGTAGCAAGTGACTGAACTGCCAATTGGTACCTACTCCTGCACTATGAACAAATTTATGATCCCTCTGCTGGATCTGGAACAGTTTATCATCTTGATGGGTAGCCTCTAGATCATCTAGAGCACTCTATACAATCCTGGCCAGATCCTACCACCATTGTCCATAAATCTCTCTGTCTCCTTTTGATGAACTTGCCTGGAAAAATGACTCACTTGATTTTTGTCCCCCTGGATTTTCTGGTAAGGATGCATTCTGGTTTATTTTCAATATCTTTTTGGAAGTTCTATTGTTTGGGGGGCAGATTTCACTGCACTTCATATTGTCACTCTGTGATCATGATTTCATCCTGCATTTCACTTTTTCACAAATAGACACACAATCAATAGGACGAGTGAATATACTAGGGATCATGTGAGAAGCACACACACTTGGGACAGATTTGAGCCCAAGATACTCACATGGATGGACAGACATGCAGGGATCACATAGTCAGGGCACAGAGCAGAGGGGGCATATATAGTTCTATTTTATTGAACCAACTGAGATTTCCTACTGACTGAGATTTTAATGCAGCAAAGTTGCTGATTGATATCTTCCTATAATGATGTTGTACTGCTTTTTGTGGTGCATGGTCCTGGGACTTGAGTCTCTGCTCATACAATGAGTATTACTTCTCTTTCAGCTAGTCTTAAACTAGTGTGCTATCTTTAGGGTCTATTACGTTTCTATTGACAGTCTTCTCTGGATGACAACCTTAGTACATCTCTTCAGGGAAAGGTTATAGCTTCATTTCAGGAACTTTATCAGTATTCCATTATGTCAGTTATTATTCTAGGTTATTATCATTAAGACCACCCACTAATCTGTCCACTGTCCACTAGGGGGCACTATGGTTAGCAAGCTTCTTCCAGGCAGGGAATATTTACAATTCTTTCAACCAATGTCTATCAACCCCTACTCCTTAGCCAGAATTGCCAGAAAGAAGTAGATATCCAGCAAAGATCAAATCTGCTTTTCAAACTCCTTTCTTCTCTATAATCTTTTCTTTTAAATTTCCTCATTTCTGCTTTCTTCAATTAACAATTAGAATCCAGTTTTAGTTTGTTATACCCCCTGGCCTGTGGCAACAGTTCCTATGCCTGTATTTAAACTGAAAAGGGGAGACAAGTGTAAATATGTTTAACTTTCTTCTCTTGTGTTTTTATATTGATGATATGATGATTATAACTCAGTTTCTCCAGTAGTACGTTCTCTCATTGGTCATATTTAGAATATTTAGAATATATTTAGAATAACAAAAGCTAATTTAAAGTTCAGAGATGGTGTACAATCTTTATGATGCTAAGCTCTCCCTTATTCCATCACTCTGCTATTGATATGATATGTATCATATTTGATAAATTATAAATTATATTTCATATAACATGACTATGTAATATATTGCTATATAATCCATTAATATAGAAGTGTATACCATATATAATATAATATTAATCATTAATAAATTATGCATGGACAAACTGACCCCATTTTGCAAAGATTTCTAATTCTCCTTGACTTTTCTTATATTTGGATATTTTAATGTCAATATTTGAAGTTATGAGTTTTATTGCTGGATCTCTTTTTATATTTTGTCTTCTATGAATTTCTAAGGTTTTCTACCATTATTCTTCTTGAATTGAAGGTACTCTCCATAGCATTTAAAAAATATTTATTGACTCTTTTTTTTTTGCCTTTTTGGAGAGAGGAGGGCAAGGCAATCAGGGTTAAGTGACTTGTCCAGGTCACAAAGCTAGTAAGTGTTAAGAGTCTGAGGTCAGATTTGAACTCAGGTCCACCTTACTCCAGGGCCATTGCTCTATTCACTGTGCCACCTACCTGTCCCTCTCCACAGCATTTTGCTTGGTAAATTTAAGTAGACTTTTTTTTCCATCTCCCTAGCTCTTCAATTAGTCATACCAAATGAGTTAGAGACTTCTCTGCTTAACATGCCATTTGACTCATGTAGAATCCCCACAAAATCTCAGAAGTTCATTAACTCTGGTTTCAAGATCTGCTGGACTCTGGTGGGTAATGTTTTATCTTGATAATGTTTTCATTTGCATCTAGGAACCTGACCAACTGGTGAAACAGGCCTGGGAAATCCTTCAGCTCCTATGGTAAAACTGGCTCTTTGCTAAGTTGAAGAACTGCCAGTTCCAGGAGATAGAATTCCTGTGGTATAGAACAGACAAACCAGGATTATATGTGAATTCACATAAGGTAGAGCCCATTCTAGAATGGGTAATGCTTATACTGACAATAGACCTGCAATGGTTTTTCATATGTGTAAGATGCTATTAATATTTCATCTCTAGGTTATCTTCTCTGAAAATCAACCTAACAAACATCCCAAGTCTTCTCATTGGATCCCAGATGCTGAAGTTGAAATCTAAAACTGAGCACTTAGCCTGCATCTTGATCTGTTCAAAATATGAAGAATCATAGTGACCAAAGTGAAACAGTGAATTATTTTTCTCATAGGTCCCACCTCCTCTCCACATACCAATATCTTGTTCATGCTTCTTCAGGTTAATTCAGCAGAAAAAAATAGACTATATGGGAAAGCAAAGGTTGTTCTGAGGCACAGAAATGCTAGCCTGAATGAACCAGGTACTCTATCTTTGTTCTGTAGCAGGGTTTAGAGGACAACAGCTCCACGTGCAGCATAACAGAGGAAAAAGTAGGACAACAACGTGTATGGAGTTATGCGTACACTTTTTCCTTTTCAATAAAGACTATCACATACTCAGAGGCTGTCCCTAAGGATCGACGGCCAGCAAGAAAATCAAATTTAGAGCATTTCAAGTTCTGAGCCAAATTTGATGCCTTTTTCAAAGAGGTGAGTTCTTTCTGTTTCCATGTATGTATGTCCATTGAAAGATTTACTTTCTGCAGCAACAAGTTCATTCTGCAATGGAAAACTAGAACTAGCATCCCTTTGCTCTTCCTTGCTCCATCCTTCTTGTTGAGGAAGTGTTGTGCAAACAGAATGTTGAAGAGACCTCTGTTCTCTGTCCCCTTTTTATTCAAACTCAGAGTCAATAATGGTGTTTCTTTACTGAAGAAGAAAGGAAGTTTGGGCACATGCCAGTAGTTAGGGCAGGATCTATAGGCACTCTTTGATACATATTTTAAAAATTACATAGTTAACATTGATTTTTAAGCTTATAAATATGTTAATAATGGTATAATATTATATTATAATAAAATAAAACATTTATATACTGCTTCCTATGTGCCAGTCACTACTGAGCACTTTACAATTGTCATCTCCTTTCACCTACACAAGAACCCTGGGAAGGAGATGCTGTTATTATCCCTGTTTTACAGATGATAAAACTGAGACAAAAAGAGCTTAAGTGACTTGTCTGGGGCTACACAATTATTAAGTGATTCTGGATTTGATCTCAGGTCTTCCTGACCCTAGGCCCAGCATTCTATCCCATGTGCCAATTAGCTGCCTAAGATTGTTTTGGTTCTGTTCATAAACTTTGACATATTGTACCTCTATAATAATTTTAAAATGTAATGATTTGCTGTTCTTTGAGTTTTCTTTGCATTACTCATTTTTAGTATCACATTACCTTGCTTCTATTTAAAGCTAGATTTTTTTCATATTTCCTTTGCTTTATGTAAATGTGGTTTAAAAGATGTGTTCAATATTACTTTCTGCTGAATGTAGTCAGTTTTTATAAAGGTCCTACACAGACTTTAATAGCTTAAAACTAAATTAAGATTTTTATGTGATATAGGCACTTAATATTTCAATTAAATAATTGATGTTCTATTGTATATTTTCTAATATTCTGATTATTTCCTCATTTAATTTCTTATTTAGATACTTTTCTAAGTCAGAGGAGAACATATGGATTTATTGACTTTATCTTCCCATCATTTTTACTTAAAAAATTTAGATCCCATGTGATTTTATGCATAGTTATACATATATACAGCATAAGTGTATACGTATGTACGTATACACAAATGCATTTGTATGTATGTATGACTGTAGGTATATAGTGATATATACACATGCATGAATGTACAAACACGCGTATACATGCATAAATTCATCTTGTAATATTTAGTGAATATAGATGTTTATATACATATATGTACATATGTATCTGTGTATCAAATAGCATAGGATAGACATAGGCATGTTTTTAGCATGTATGCAAAAACAAAAATATATTTGTTCAGTTACTTTTCATTTGTGACCTACTCTTCTTGAGCCCATTTGGGGTTCCCTTGGTCAAGACACTGGAGGGGTTTGCCATTTTCTTATCCAGCTCATTTTACAGATGAGGAGTTGAGGCGAACAGGGGTAAGTGGCTTGTCCAGGGTCACCCAGATAAGTGTCTGAGGTCAGATTTGAATTCAGGAAGATAAGTCTTCCTAACTTTATGCCTAGCACTAACCTATCTTCTATCCACTGCACCATCTAGTTGCCTATATGTGTGTACATATACACACATATGCATTACATATGTATTTATACACACATTTATTGTATATGTGTATATACACATACACAGATATATGTATACTTGAATAAACATATATACATGTATATATATTTAACTGTTTTATTGACTATAGTGATTACTTCCTCTCTTAGTCATGTCATTTTTTCCTAAAAATATGAATGATACAGTTTTATCTGAAGTACAATTCCATATTTTAATTCTGTGTGAAGTTTTATTCTTTTGGCATCTTTTTGTGAGCAGCCAGTTGTTACATTTCGCATATAATTTATTCTGTCATCCTCTTCCCTTTTATGGATAAGGTTACAGTTTTTTGACTATCTAATGTTTTTGACTATTTCCCCACTATCAAATCCTGTTATTTAATAGCTAATTGTAATAACTAAGATTTAATATAATTTCCCAGGGACCAGACACTGTGCTAAGCACTTTATTATTATTTTTTGATCCTTACAACAATCCTGGGAGTAGGTGCTATTATAATCTACTTTTACATATGAGAAAACTAAGGCAAACTAGTTAAATGACTTGCTTAGGGTCCTATTGCTATTCTCAGAGAATGGATTTTAACTTAGGCCTTCATGACTACAGACCCAGCACTCTATTGACTGAGCCACCTCCACAATGCCCTTACAGAAGATGAAAAGTAATGTCTTTGAGGAACAGTTGTAGTTTATACATATCATAATCTAATCTCAGTCTTCTGCCCTCTTCCTTTTCATCGAGTCCTTAATCACTGGATCTTTCCTTTTTTATTTTTAATTTTTTCCTGTCAAAATCAATCCTCTCTAGATTTGTTTGCTTATTTTGCATATGACCATCTTCTTTGTAGCTTTCTCTTCTTTTTCATCTCACTCTGCTCATGCTAGCCTAGTCCTTTGATTACCTACTCATATTTCTACCACTTTATTCTTTCTCTTAACATTTCCTTGTCTGGCTCATATAAGACTAAGGATCTTGAACTCCCCATTTCCTTCATTTCCATGCTCCCATTTGAATGATCTTTTCCCAGCATTTGTCAATTAAGAGAGATATTATATATTTTCCATCTCCTTCCTACTCCTGCACTGTTATATTTTACTTGACCTTTTTTTTTTTGGACACACCACTTGTAAAGTCAGTACTTCTTTATTCCATTGCTTGCCCTTAAGAATGTTGGAATTCCAAAGAGTAATAATTTCTTTTCCCTCTATCAGGATATAAAGTTCTTGACCAATGTTTAGTCATTTCACATTATTCATCATTTTCTTTTCTATGTTTCTCTTGTCTATTGAGTTTTGCTTTTAAATACATTGCCCAACTCGTGTTTTCAACAGGGATGCTTATGAGTTATATATCCTGTTAAAATTATATTCTTTTCCTTGGAGGATTATGTTCAGTTTTGCAGAGAAATTTGGTCTTGAACATAGTTCTATTTGTTTTATTTTTCATGTTCTTTCCCTCATAGTACTTCATGATGAGTAGGAGTTGTTCCTCTTCCCACCCCTATGCAAGGTTCTACCATATTTCACATCTTATGTTGTTCAGTTGTTTGACTCATTTCTGACACTTTGTGACCCCATTTGGAGTTTTCTAAGCAGAGACATTGGAGTGGTTTATAATTTCCTTCTCTGGTTCAATTTACAGATAAGGAAACTGAGGCCAATTGACATGTTCAAGGTCATATAGCTAGTAATAGCTATTTGAGGCCAGATTTGAACTTAAGTCTTCCTGACACCAGGCCCGTCACTGTGTCATTTGGTGACTAGAATGCTCCCCCTTTCCCACTGCTAAGAAAGATTCCACCATGTTTAACAGTCATAGCATTACCTTGACAATGGACAAAGTAATGCCTACAGAGAATCTCATCAACATTAGGCTGGCCTCTTTGTGGTGAATGCTTTTGCAATCCCAACATATTAAATAAAGAAGAAATATATCAAATTACTCTCAATCTGAAGTAATCCCCATCTGCTTCTGCTTTTATCAATAGCAGAGTGATGGGAAATGGGAGAGCTTAAGTAACATAGAGACTGTACACCATCTATGAAATTTAATTTAGCATCTGTTATTCTAAATATGAGGTCTATGATCAAGGAGTGGACATACTATGGGAGAAACTGAATTATAAACATCTTGACATTCTCATAGTAAAGAAAGATAGAAGAAATAAGGAAGTTGTAGTTAAGTGGAAGATGTGGAAAGGTAAACAAAGGTGTTGACCAAATTTATAACTAAAATGTTTATTAACCACTTATTCTGTATCAGGCACCGTGAAATTCAAATACAAGCAAAAGAAAGACAATTCCTACCTTCAAGGAGTTTACATAATTTTTTTACTGTTATTTATTTTGTAAAGGAGTTTATATTTCAATGGAAAAAAACAACATATAAAATGAAAATGAAAAATATGGGATTGGAGGAAGTTTCCACGTGGTGGTGGGGTATGGATGATAAAGTCTGTATAGTCAGGAATGGAACCTTTAGAGAAGCGAGCTGGGGCTCCACTGAATACTTCTTGAAATGAAGATCCTCAGCAGGACCTTACAACTTGTTTTTCTCAAGACAAGAAGAAGTCACACTTCTTTGTACGTAGATCATTTCATATCATAATGCTTATGATTAATATTTGCAAAAAAATACTACAATGAAATAATTGTACTATCCTTTGCAGAGAACATTGAAAAGTTAAATGAATAAGCAAATAAAATCCTTTAAATTAAATTAAGATATAATTGGATACATAGTGATTTCAATGTAATGTTATCTTCCACTTCAAATCTTATAGGGTCAATCATCATGACATCTCTTACACATATCTCTTTTTCTCCATTCACTTGTCTACCACTGTAGTCTCTGCTTTCAAATAATTTATACAGTAATTGAGATTACAACATGTAAAAAGAGGAATTTCAAATAAAATTTAATCAATGTAAATAAATTGCCATATCATTGAGACAATAAAAATTTTCTGAGTAGGTCAACACTTGACTTACTTAACAATCAGGGAGATGTGGTGGCCAAGGGCAGCACCAGGTTGTAAAATCTTATATTGAAGAATCATAGAGGATTATCACTTCATCAAGTACCGCAGCCAGACATAGCTGTCTTCAAACTAAGGAAGACCTATTTTTAATTGCAAAAATTAAAAAAATTAAAAAATCTCTGTGACACATATTAGTTTTATCTGGGCAAGTCATTAAGTAACCTCCCAGGGCTCCAGGCAGCTTTATAAAACTATAGTTACAAAGATGCCAATCAGCATTAGTAAAAGGAATTCCTCATCTAGCAATCCTTTTATAAATAAAATTATAGATTGTGTCCTAAAATTACCTTACCAAATAGAAAGAAGCTGAGCCATTTTGAAGAAAGCTTGACAAGAGATCCAACTATGTAGAGTTATCCCCAGGACTATTAAGAAAAAAAAAAGCAAAGTGTCATGACATAGAGAAAAAAATGTAAAAAGTCTGCAAAGATTTTTATAACAAACACTTTTTGTAATCATCAAGGAGAGGAAAAACTCCACAATTGACTTGGATGTCATTTCTAAGATATTGTTGAAGAGAAGGTAAAAATGGTCATCAAAAGAACAAAGATGGGGAAAAGTGGCAAAAATGGTTATGTAAAGAATTGATTCACAAAACATTTGAAGATGAATATGCTAAATCACTAGAAAATAATCTCAGAATTTGTTAAAAACAAAAAAAATAAGAATAACACCAACATTTATATATACCTACCAACAAGGCTTCCTTTCTATCAAAGTATCATTATAGGATTATATATATATATATATATATATATATATATATATATATATAAATAACTAGAAAGGACCTTAGAGGTCATCTAGGCCAACCCTTCATTTTACATATTAGGAAAAGAAGGCCAGAGATTTTATCATTTAGAAGAAAAGGGAGTTGTGCTAGATAATACAATTTTATGAGACTAATCTACATATGCAAGAAGGGCACTGTTAATGAGGTTTTTGTTTAATATTGGCACATATTTAAAGGTATTGTTCCATAGTGTGCTACGTCTTTATCAAAACTGACTGATGGAGAGAATATAGGTTCTTACTGTGCTTACTCTTATTGATTACTTAAAAACTACATTTGATTCTGTAGAACAAAATACAAACAATGCTGTCTTAACACATTTATCTCAACAAGATGTTTTCTATTCATACATTAAAATGATTCAAGATCACCTGAACAACAGAACTAGGAAAACATAGTACGCAGCAGCAGCAATATTGTAAAGATCATCAACTTTGAAAGACAGTTACTCTCATCAAGACAATGATCCAAATCAATTTCAAAAGACCCATCATGAAAAATGCTACCTTCAGAAAGAGAATTGAGTGCAAATTAAAGCATGCATTTTTCATTTTATTTTCCTTGCTTTTTTTTGCAACATGGCTAACATAGAATTATATTTTGTGTGACTTCAGATGCATAATTGATATTATATTTCTTTTCTTTGCATTGGGTGGGGGAAGTCAAATTTTTAGGGAATAAATGTTAAAATAGAAGTGTAATTATGAAATATTCAATAAAGTAAATAAAATAAAAATAAAATACTAGCAAAAATAAACATTGTTACAACAACCACAAAAGACTCCCTCAATGATATAAAAATTAAAATAATCTTGTTAGAATACTCTCTGGCCATTAATATCAGATGAGTCATAGAATGGGCAGGTATTTGCTTGCCAAAAATGTTCATTACTGTCGTGATGGAGAACCAGAATAAAATCAAAATGTTATAGGGATTACTTATAAATGGTAAGATCCACCAGATGACCCTATGTGTAGAAGAGAGTATTGATTGAAACAGACCCTGGAATATTGTAGAATCTCCTGGAAGAGATTTGTAACTACCCAAAGAGTTTGTTCCACAGTGCACTGCATCTTTATCAAAACTGACTGATGGAGAGAATATAAGTTCTTACTATGCTTATTGTTTTGAATTAGTCTCATAACTACAAATGTATAACCTGTATTGAATTGCTTGCCTTCTCAATGAGGGGCTTGGGGGGAGAGAAAGGGAGCAAAGTTGGAACTCAAAGTTTTAAAAATGAAGGCTAAAATAGTTTTTATGTGTAACAGGGGAAAATACATTACTAAATAAAAATAAATTTTAAAAAGAGTTCTAAGGCACCCCTCCCCTCCTTACACACTTTCAGTGTGGAAAACCCAGTGCTTAGCATGTAGCTTTCTGATCTTTAGTCAAATGATTTCATTCTTCAATTTTCAACTGGGAGTCAGCATCCATCCTCATAGGGTAGGGATTAAGGGGTGAGATTTAGGAACTTGGTGGATGGCCAAAGACCCTATGTTAATGTACTTATTTGTTACCATTTTTATGGGAATTACTTGGCTTGAATTTTTGTTCTGTTCTTTTGTTTTTGTTAAGGTTGTTATTCAGTTGTTTCATTCATGTCCAACTCTTTGTGACCCCATTTGGTGTTTTCTTACAAAGATATTTGTCATTTCCTTCTCTAGTACATTTCACAGGTGGGGAAACTGAGGCAAACAGGGTTAAGCCCAGGGTCACACAGCTAGAAAGGGTCTGAGACTGGATTTTAACCCATATCTTCCTGATTCTCGACTAGTCCTCTATCCACTGCACTACCTACTACCCCTATGTTCTTTCAGTTCATATATTACTATATTTACATAATATTTTTAGAGGTTGGTAGAAAGAGATATAATTGACTGAAATTTTTTGCTCCACTCCTTTAAACCAGAAGTCTACCTTTTCCCCCATAATTTCTGATACTGTACTATTCATGGTCACATTTTCCACAAATATATATTTCCCTTTAAGATTCACTCAACATTCTAAAAGCCTTGTTCTGGTTCTTTTAATATCCTAGTGGTACCTATACAACACAAGCCAATCATCCACTTTCCTTACTCTTACTCTTTACAATTTCATTTTTTCCTCATCATACATATCCTTGGCATGTCTTTGAAGAAATTTCAAATTATCATTACTAATATGCTGACATGACACTATTAGATCTAGTGTGTCAGCCAAAGAAAAAGGGCGACTATATTGACATCTAAGTTTAGCATGTCTGCCATACCTAAAGCACGATCAGTCTTCAGCAGGCCATCATATCTCCCATCATAATTCTGACATATCAAACTGATGAAAGGTCATATGAAATCTTAGCTCTAACCTTATCTGCTTTTCCCAGAGTGTTGGTGGTCATATATGAAGTATGATGTTTGCTAGTATACCCCATTCTGCAATGCATATGCCCAGACCAAGGATTTCATGGGGAGCATTGAGATTTGAAGTTCATCTCCATCTCTTTGGGGGGCATGATGTATGATTTTAGTATCCCAGGAACACGATGACATTCTATTTGTTGTAGGCATTATAATCAAAGTAGTTTATTCCTCTTTTGTCCTTTACATCCCAGCAACATTGAAGACAAAATCTTTTTATAAAAGACATTTTCCAATTCTTATCTTTTTCACCCCCACCATATCATCTCCAGCTAGGAGTCTCAGATTTTCTATCATTCTTGAACTGTTTTTCACAGGTCTCCAAGTAGGGACTTGCGTTTCTATGATATAATGCTCAAAATCTAATAGACAATTATAGAACTGGACCCTAACTAATTTCCCAAACAAGATTCTGTTATAAAAACATGGGTTACTAGACTACCACAAACATGTCTTTTTATTTTTCATCATGCCTTTAACTGTATTTTTTCCATAGCTTTTATTTATTTTGGCATTCGTTTTTAAACATTTTGAATTTCAAATTCCCTCCATCTCTCCTCCTCCACCCATTAAGAAGGCAAGCAATATGATAGTAAGATTATGCAAAAAAATATTTCCATATTAACTAAAACAGTTTTAAAAAATAAAGTACAGTTTTCATCTTTAGATAGTTCCTGAATTGATCCTACATACCATGGTGGTTTCTACCATCAATGCTTGAAGGACACAGAAGCAGAAATGACTTGTCATCAGAAACTTTTTTCTTGTATGACAAAGGTTTTTTAACTTGGAGACCCTGGAACTCGATGTATTTCATAGTATTTGTAATCTTAGATGGGAAAATATATTTTTACTTTATGCAATCTCTAAACGAAATTTAGGATTTCCTTCAATTATTTAGAAACTTAAGTCAGAGAGAGTCTATTGGCTTCACCAGAATGCCAAAGGGCCCATTATACATACATACATACATACATACGTACATACACACACACATACAATGTACCATTACTATGGACACTCTAGGAAATTGTCAAATGAGGTGATACACACCTTCTCAGTCAGGTGTTCAGCTCTGGAGCTTCCTGGTAGAAAGTATTCAACTTACCACATTTTCATCACATCATTCCGTCCTTATTGTAAGCTTTTTATGTTGAGCCAAAACTTTGTTCAACAAATGTTTGATATCTTCCATTTATTTGAATGGACAGAAAATATATGAGTTTGAGAGGTCCTGACCATATAGAACTACAGGGTTGACTTCTATAACTGATAGATGAAAAGGGCTTTGTGTCTTTGGAGACAATCAGGAAACTGAATCATCACTTGATAGACCTAAATGACTTTGTTTCAAAGGGGAGGAGAACTTGGTAGCTGTGTGTAACCAGGCTTGATAGACCTGAAGAACTTTGAGCCAAGGGAAGAACTTGGCAACTGTGTGAAATTAAAGCTTGATTGACTGGAAGATCTGGTTCCTAGGGAAGGATTTGGAATCTATGGGTGAGCACACTCCACCAAAGGATGTTGGATTCAATGGAAGAACTTGGGAGCTATTAGAATCTTGGTTTGATTAGTTTGGGTCCAAGGGGAGGAGTTTAGCACTGTGTGTAATCAGATTTTGTCTCAATTTGTCTCCTTATGCAAGACAAATAATTAACTGCTGATGGTTCATGCTTCCTTCCTCATGGATTTTGTCTAATCTTTTGTGTGGCCTCCTTCTAGCTTTGCAATTTCTTCTTCTGTTTCAATGCACTCTTACCTAGCCCACACACACTGATCATTTTTATGGACTCCTGGTTTTGAAATTGGAGTGGCTGGATTTCAGATCTGACCATGCCTTTATGACTTCAGGAGTCATCTTTCCTTCAGGATTTTTTTTGCTTCTATTCTCTGCTTCTATTCTCTGGCATGCACCTGCTTCCATTCACTCATTTAATCCCTCCTCCCCATTCACACTGCTGGGGATGGGTCTGGAAGGCAGAAAAGAAAATTTGGATACTAGTTTTGCTATTTCCTTTAACTCTAATATTTGTGGTTTAATCTCTTATAGTCGGAGAAGTCAGTACATGAGAGAAAATTTTAGCTACTACTGACCTAAGCCAGATTTAAAATGCTGTAAACAATTAATACTGTAAAAATATCCTTACCTATTCAGGCAGTTAACATTGACTGAGACATTTTATATTATATGTTTATAGTGAAATCCTACATTTTTCATGCAAACTAATAGAAATTTGTTATTAAATTGTGGCAAATGTGTAAGACTCAGCACACATACTTCACAATGCATATTTGAGGTTGAGGCTATTTTTTAAAAGATTGAAAACATAATGAATACATTCAAGATCCAACAAATGGTACCTAATGGACTATGTCTTCATTTGACAGCATGATCTAAAGGATGTTCAGACTATAATAGCAATGATATGCTTGATAAACTGGGATTTCAGCCTCACTACCAACGGTACAACAAAAGGTTGAGTTAGGCCAATTATGTGTTTCCCTTTAAATGAAGCTGACTATAAAACATTATATAGCATTATCACCACTAAGTCCTCCTCTTTCCCCCTTAATAACCAAACCTTCTTGCACCATTTAAAACTGTCTATCAAAGAAAACTGGTGACTCTTTAAGAGATTAGGAGTAAAGAAGGTTTCCATGAAATATATCACCATTGCCAGCTAGAAGATCTGACTTAGAAAACTTGAGACCTTATGATGAAATGGGGGATTACTGAATCTAAGAAATTATGTCTTTCCAGACAACTGGTTCTAAACCTGTGGGTTATGTTCAATTTGTAACAATGAAAACACATCCTGCATATCAGATATTTACATTATGATTCATAACAGTAGCAAAATTACAGTTATGAAGTAGCAACGAAAATAATTTTATGGTTGGGGCTCACCACAGCATTAGCAACTGTATTAAAGGGTTGTGGCATTAGGAAGGTTGAGAACCACTGTTCTATTCTGTAAGTAAGGGAAGAAGAGAGTTGGGACAGAAATTCATTGGGGATAGATTTTATTGAAAAGTCCTGTGGTGCAGTTTAAGGCAAAGTGTTCTTGCAAAGGAAAAAAAAAATCTGAGTTCAAATCTTAATTTTTTTTAGTGTTGCAATTTAGAGATCTCGGGTAAATCAGTTATCCAAAGACAACTCTTGTAGTATTTAATTCATTCACACTTTTGTGATGAGATGACATCTGTGATTTCAAAATTGTTTCCTTGCATTATCATTAGGTACAGCTAGATGATACAATGGACAGTGCCAGCCCTGAAGTCTAGAGGACCGGAATTCAAATTTGATCTCAGAAACTTACTAGTTGTTGCTTGTTGCTCTTTGTCCTTCATTCTTGAAGAGGACCATGACATCATTGTGGTGATGCTGTGATGTGCAATGAATTGGATTTAAATGAGGGAGGACTATCCAAAGTCACAAGCCTTACTTTCTCCTCCAGAACCATCTGGGTCCAGTAGCCAGATATTGATCATGACAATTAGAAATGGCCCAGGATATAGCCGGGGAGGGGGGGACGTTGGTCTTTTCAAGGTAAGGTCTTTAAGAGGTCTCAGTTTGATTGAGGCAATACCACTTAGTGATTAAGATTTAATAAAGAAATGAGACAAAAGTGAGACTTCAAGAAAAGACACTTAACCCTGTTTGACTCAGTTTTCTCATCTGTAAAATGAACTAGAGAAGGGAATGGCAAACCACTCCAGTATATCTGCCAAGAAAACCCCAAATGGAGTCAGAAGGGGGTGGACACAACTGAAAATACTGAACACAATAATTACTGGCATTAGAGGTTTCAATATCTAGCTGTATTGGAAACAATCACTGAATACTTTACATTTATCTGTATACACTTGAGGACTTTTTTTCTTGGCTCCTTTCTTATATCTTTTCTTCTGTAAATTATGGGGCATCTCTTTCTACCTACTTTGTAGCTAGAAAAGCAGCTTGGGGTGGTGGAGAGAACCTTAGTCTCAGTCAAAATGTCCTTGGTTCAAGTTTAGCCTCTAGGGCCTTCTGGCCTTTTGACCCCATCAAGTGATTTCATCTGTCAATGACATGGGCAGCTTCCCAATAACTCCAGGCATTTACAGAGTCCTTTAAGATGTTCAAAGTATTTTACAAATAGTACCTCATTTTATCCTCCCAGCAACGCTGGGAGGTAGGAGTCATCATGGTCTCCATTTTATAGATGAAGGAACTGAGAGAGGCAGAAGTTAGTAGATTCATTCAGGGTCACACAGTTAATAAGTGTCTAAGGCCTCATTTGAATTCAGGATTGCAGCCTATCCACTGGGCCCCCTAACTGCCTCCAACTTTTTAAGACCCTTAATTCCAGAGCAGGTATTAATCTTCATTAATAGAAGGTACTTCCTCATAGAGAATTCAATTTACAAATGAAATAGAGGACATAATACAAAGCATTAGAGATTCTTTCTATTATCTAGCTTGGGGATTGGAAGCTGAAAGTTTTCTCCTTCTCCTTTCATCTTCAAATAGATGTCACAGTGGATAAAAGCATTAGACTTGGAGTCAGATGGACCTCAGTTCAAATCCAACCTTTGACACTAGTTGTGTGATTCTGGTCAAGTCACAACCTCTGTTTTCTCATCTGTAAGACTGCATATCTTACAGGGGTTTTGTGAAGGAAAAAAAGAGACAATATTTATAGAGCACTTTGCAGACCTTAAATCAGTATGTAAATGTTTATCATTATTATTATTATTATTATTAGTTTAATTTAAAAGACAAGGCAGTAAGTATATATTATGTTCCAGGTACAAATATAAGCAATAAAAGAAAGATTAATAATAATAATAGCCAACATTTATATAGCACCTACTACATATCAACCCCTGCCCTCAAGGGGCTTGTATTCTAATGGGAGAAGATAACATGCAAAAAGATACCTAAAAATAAGGAAAGAGGAGATGAAGGTACTGAGTCTTGGGACATGGATTTGAAGTCTAGAAAGTCAGGAGTAGAGCTGAGTAGGGAAAGAAGCTTGCCCAGTCTGGGATTTTTCATTTTTACCAGTCTTTTTTTTTCATATCACTTGAGGAAAATGCTACATGTGTCACTAATGTCTTTTAGTTTCTTGACCCAAACTATCTAATGTGTAATCATGCTTTCTAGATTCCTTCTAGAAGTATTATTTGTCATTACAGGAATGGCCAGAAGGTGGTTTTCATCTTCAGTTCTGATAAATTTTGGAAGATTTTCCATTCCTTCATGGGTACATCCCTGAAAAAAACAACAAATACCATTGCTATCCTCAAGTCAATAAACAGCTGCCTCAGTACCTCCAGTGAGAAATGACGGCTAATAATAATAGAGTATTTTTATAGCACCTTAAGATTCATATTTATCATTTCATTTGAACCTCACCAAAATCAGGGAGGTAGGTACTATTATTATGCCCATTGTAGAGATGAGAAAAGTGAGACAAAGAGAAGATAAATCACTTGCCCAGCACCATGCCACCCAGATACCCTTTAAGTGACTCATCCAGGGTCAAACATTGAATAAGTTCCTGAGACTGGATTTGAATTCAGGTTGCTTTGACTCTAGACCCCATGCTGTATTCATATCACAGTCCTATATTCATTGCCTCTTTACTGGAATGAGCATCAATTTATCTGTCAAATCAAAGATT
The DNA here is from genome assembly GCA_028646575.1 of Pseudocheirus occidentalis. Taxonomy (NCBI): domain Eukaryota; kingdom Metazoa; phylum Chordata; class Mammalia; order Diprotodontia; family Pseudocheiridae; genus Pseudocheirus; species Pseudocheirus occidentalis. The sequence continues at coordinate 106,738,160 of CM053594.1, forward strand.
GTTAGAATCAGTGGTATCACTTTGAACTTAATACAATTTCTTTTTCAATTTTTTTAAGTTTTTGCTTTTTGGAGGGGGAGGGTAGGGCAATTGGGGTTAAGTGAATTGCCCAAGGTCACATGGCTACTATTAAAAGTCTGAAGCTGGATTTGAATTTGGGTCCTCCTGACTCCAGAATCGGTGCTCTATTCTGTGTGCCACTTAGCCACCCCTTAATATAATTTCTTTTAGGACATATAATACAAAAATATTACCTTACCCCATGGTAATTAAACTTTAGAACTTATTGCTATGAGATTAAAGCATACTATTTGCTCTCCCTCCTTTTTGTTTTCTTTTTTATTCTTTCTCACGGTTCATTCCATTGGTTATAATTCTTATTTGCAACATGACTAATGTGAAAATATGCTTAATGTGAATGTATATCTGGAGTCTATATCAGATTGCATGGTGTCTTGGGATGGGAGAGAGGGCAGAGAAGGGGAGAAAATTTAAAACTGAAAAACTTGTGGAACTGAAAGTTGTAAACTAAAAATAAAAATTTCTTTTAAAAAAGAGCTTATTACTGTGCAGAGGTGTTAATAGGACATGAAGTAACTTAAAGGTCAATTAGTCAGTCAACAAGCATTTAATAAGTGCCTCTTTGTAATAGGGACTGGACTAAGTGTTGGAGATACAAAAAAGAGCAAAAGATAGTTCCCACTCCCAAGGAGTTCAAAGGTTAATGCTGGAGATTACATGTAAAGAACGATGTAAAACAAGATATATATAGGATGAGAGAGAGACAATCAACAAGGGAATGGTTGCGAATGACAGGAGACACAAAGGATTATAGCTTGAGGGGCTAGTGTGTTCTAGTGAGCAGAGGGAGAGAGAGGGACAATTGGAGACAGAGGAAGGAGGTGACAGTAGAGAAAATATTCTGGAGAATGTGGAAGGAGATGAGAATAGGGATAAGTGTATAAAGTTTTGCTTTCCATATATTAAAATTATTCCTAGTTACACCTCTGTTTTTATCCAGTAGAATGTATATTCCTTGAAGACTGGATCTTAATTATTATTTTAGCTTATAAGAATATATAATATAACATTTAGGATGTAAAATATAGGCAGGATTCCATTCAACTGAACAAATGCCAATAGAAGAAAGCAAAATAAATTAATTTTAAGAAATTCTGACATGGATTATACTAAAGAGAAATCAGTTACATTTAGAAAGCAGCACACCCACCATGAATGGCCATTTCATCCTGAATGGGCACTCAGCTACGGAAAGACAGTTAAGACCTGGAGGAGATACCCAGTCAGTGAGAGTCAGTTAGTATTAAGGAGGAAGGTCCCAAGCAGAGGGAGTCAGCCAATGCTGAGAGGAAACTCTCATCCCAGGGGAGTTGACCAAGGCTAGGAAGAGACAAACAGATCAAGAACATTCTGCCAAGCTCAAGGGGGAGTATGGTATGGATAGCAAGTGAGAAAAGTACTTGGAAACCCTACACTGTGTTGAGAGCTCAAAGATGGGTCAGAACACAAGTTTGAGAAGATACTGCTACTAAAAATGTAGCACCATGTAAGGAAATGTGTTTGGGTAGCTGCTGCTGCATGCTTTAATCATAGAAACAGCTTGAAAGTGACCTTAGGTCATCTTATCCTTTTATTTCACGGCAGAGAAAACTATTGAGCTCAGAATAGCTAAGCTGACTTCTTAAAGGTCAGAGAGATGGCTAGTGAAAGACCCAAGACCAAGATCTGAACATGCAAAGTTTGAGTCCCCTCTATTTTCCAAAATATTATATACCCCATCTTTGCTTCAATACCAAATATAACAAGTTCCCGAGTGATTATATTAACTGGTATTTATATGTTACTCTAATGTTTACATAGAGTTTTATAAGTGTCAAATTATTTGAGCCTCAAAACAGTTCTGTGAGATAGTTGTGGATATCATTATCCCAAATTTATAATCATTCCAATTCACAGGAAAATGACAGAGAAAAATGATAATAGCTTTCTTTGGGTGAAACCAGGTAATAAGTGCTGATGGCAGAATTTGGTTTTTAAATTTTCATTCAATTTTAATGTATTTTTGGTTCTAAATTTTCTCTCTCCAGCCTCCACTTCCTCCCCCCCCCATTAAGAAGGCAAGGAAAAAAAAACCCTATCACAAATACATTTAGTCAAGGGAAACAGATTCCGTCATTAGCCATGTCCAAAAAAAAAAAATGACTCAGTCTGCACTAAGTCTAGACCTGAAGGTGGATAGTATGTTTCATCTTTACTGTTTTGGAATTGTGGTTGAACACTTACTTTAATGATCAGAGTTCTTTCAAGGTTGTGGGTTCATTTTGATTAATTTTTACATATTTTTGTATTAATTGTTCCCTGAATTCATTTTACTTTGCTTTACATTGTTTCATTAAAGTCATCCTGGGTTTTTATGAATTGGTCATGTAATATTCTGGAAAGTTCTATCATAATCAACTTAACTATATTTATATTCAGGTCCTTCATTTCCTTTTTTATTAGATTCATCTATGTCAGAAAAGGGCAAATTGAGGTCTTTCACCATTATAGATTTATTGTCTACTACTCCTTGTAACTCATTTACCTTTCTTTTTAAGAATTTAAATGCTTTGCCATTTTGTTAATATGTTTAATATTAATATTAATTCATTGTCTATGGTACTTCATGGCAAAATGTATCTTCCTTGTTTATCTCTTTTAATGAGGTATATTTTTGCTTTTCCTTTGCCTGAGGTCATGCTTGATACCCCTGACATTTTTATTTCGGTTGAAACATAATAAACTGTTCCAGACACTTATTTTAATGCTATATATCTTTCTGTTTCAAATATATTTCATGTAAAGTATTATTGGAGTCTGGTTTCTATTCAATCATGCTATCATCATTTGTTTTATTGGTGAATTAATCCCATTTACATTCCTGATTATGTTTGTGAATTATGTATTTCCCTCCATTCTATTCTCTTATAATTTTCTTTCTCTCTTTTCTCCAGCTTTTTAATGTTTGTTTCACTTTGGACTAGTCAATCCCTTAGTCTACCCCTCTCTTCTTATCTACTCTCTTCCCACCTAATGAACCTTTGTCTTAATTCTATTCCCTCCCAATGCCCAGTTGGGTGAAATATATTTCTGTCTTGAGTTGTGTGTTTATATGTATTCTTCTCTTCTTTAACTAGTTCAGATGAGAGGATCAAATGTTACCTTATCCACTCCATTCCTCCTTTATTTTTATATAAACTTCTACTTACTCATTACATTTTTAAGAAATAGTGTTCCTGCTTTCTTTCCTCTCCAAGCTCCAGCCCCGGCACTGCTAACATGGCTAAAAGAACCAAGAAGGTCGGAATTGTTGGTAAATATGGAACATGTTATGGTGCGTCTCTCAGAAAAATGGTGAAGAAAATTGAAATTAGCCAGCATGCCAAGTATACCTGCTCCTTCTGTGGCAAGACTGAAATGAAGAGACAGGCTGTGGGTATCTGGCATTGTGGATCCTGTAGGAAAACAGTAGCTGGTGGTACATGGACCTACAATACCATCTCTGCAGTCAGAGTCAAATCTGCCATCAGAAGACTGAAGGAATTGAAAGACCAGTAAAATCTTCTTATCAAATCTCTGTAGCCCACAGTCCAACAATAAATGGGTTAATTTATGGAATAAAAAAAAAGAAATAGTCTTCCTGAATGTATTCTTCTCCATGCTTTATATTCTTCTTTTAAAATAATCCAAACATAACAGAATCCCTCCCAGGTCCTTTGTCCAATTAAATTCCTTCCATCAACCTTGATGATAGAATTTTAGAATTTTAGGGGTTACATATATCGTCTCTTCATTCAAGAATGTAAGCAAGTTTACCTTGTTTAGTATTTTCTGATCACTTATTATGTTTACCTTGACTTTTACATTTGTATGTCAAATTTTCTACTTAATTTTGATCTTTTCATGAGGAATGTTTTGAAGTCCTGTATTTCATCAAAGATTCATTTTCTTCCATACATCATAATCAGTTTTATTGCATATATTTATTTTGCTTGTGATCCTAGATCTTTTGCTCTCTTTAATATCATATTTTGTCCTCTTCACTGCTTTATGGTGATGTCTAATAAATCTTGTGTGAT
>CM053594.1:106742798-106758067 GCA_028646575.1 Pseudocheirus occidentalis
GCTTTTGTTTCTCTTTTCTCATTGTTCACTCCATTGGCTATAAGACCTATACAACCAGAGTATTGTACAATGTGAAGGAATTTGCAGATCCTATACATGATTGTATACCACCATGGGGGAGGGTCGGGTGGGGGATGGGGAGGAAGGGGAGAAAAATCTATAACTGAAGTGACTATGGAACAGAATCTTGTAACCTAAAAGTGAACAAGTTAATTTAAAAATAATAATAATAAAATAAAATAAAAAATATGTAAGAGATTATCCTTACTTTAATGTACTTCACACTCAACTTTTGGGGCAGGGAACTTGACTGAGAGCCATATAGACCTAAAAAATTATGATAGCAAATAAGATTAGTACACAAGAAAAAAATGTATATATGTATACATACATATACATGCACACACCTATACCTGCCCCTCCAACACACGTATGGAGTTCTATTTAAACAACAAGAAGGAAAAGATGAATTCTGACTCAAGATTGAGGTTGGAGGTCAAGATAGAATGACCTGCCTCAGGAGGTGATGGCTCTCCTTTCTTGGAAGTCTTCAAGATGGAGCCTGATGACCACTCATCAGGTATATTGTAGTAAGTATTCCTTTTGGGTTTGGATTGGACTAGATGGACTAGATTGGACTAGATGGCCTTTAAAAATCCTTCAAATGGTGATGTTGTATAATTCCTTAGAAGTCCTGTGGCATATAGCATAAACTATTTCTTAATTGATAAATAAAGGATGAGGGTGTGAATCTATTTTTGAAATGTTTTCTTAGGAAAAAATGAGGGAAAGGGAAAAGAACAAACATTTACTAACTTCCTACTATGTTCTAAGGACCATGCTAAGGGCTTTACAAATATGATCTTATTTGATCCTCTGGAAAATACGTGTTATTGCTGTAACTATGCTACAGAAGAAGAAACTGAATCAGATACAGGTAAAGTGACTTGCTTAGGGTAACCCAGCCAACAAGAGCCTGATGCTGAATTTGAACTGACACTAGGTCTAGCACTTTATCCACTGCACTACCTAGGTGTCTAGAACTGTGATTCCACGAGGATAGCCAATTTTCTGGTAGGAAAACTCCCAGTATCAATGCAGATTGATACATTCATTAAATAACTTATAGTTTTAGAGAGGTCACTGTAGTACTTTAAGTGTAAGAGAGTTGCCCAGGGTTAGATAGCCACTGTATCAGAGGCAGCACTTGAACCCAGATCTTCCTGGCTTTGAAACCGTATCTCTAGCCACCATGCAACTATGTTTCTCTGACTTGTAGGCTGAGAATTTATACTGAAAATATTCTCTTTCTCTGAAATCAGTCTTTGGCCTTTGGAAGTGAACACCTTAAGTATGTGGCCAGTTTGAATGTCTTTGTATTATTACAATAGCTTGTTTCAATTTTCTGTGATGAAAGAAAACATGTTTCAAAAATCTATGTATGAGATGGAATTAAAAATTGTGTAACCATCAGTTCTCTCTCTCTCTCTCTCTCTCTCTCTCTCTCTCTCTCTCTGTCTCTGTCTCTCTCCCCCTACACACACACACACACACACACACACACACACACACACACACACATATACAGGCAAAGATATATATATATATATACATATACACACTTGATGAATGAATAAAAATCATGTCTTATTTATTAGTGTTTCATTACATTCAATTTTAATTCATTTATTCATAGTTTTAACCTCTGTAAGAACATTGGTTATTAAATTAATAGACAGGTAAACCATATCACCCAAACTGCAATGTTTAATGTAGGAGATAACTGACATGCATGAAATCATTGTATTAAAATATTAGTTTTCCTATTGTTTAGCACAGATGGTGCTAGTAATTAATATTATGCTATTCTTTCATCAGGGGTTCCCTGATCACAAAATTCACACAGTATATAATAAACTGCTACATTACACAGTATGAATAAGTGATTTACTTTTTTTTATATATTTATTAATGAGAAAAGCCTTACTCACCATGTAAATTATGCAATGCTCCAAATGGCCAATACATGACCAATTTCTATAAATTTCATTACTTGGACAATACGATCTGCTCTAGAAGGAAATTTTAATGGTTTATTTTATCATGGATTTTCCACAAATGTATCCTATGCCATCTGGGTTTTGAGAAAACAGACAAAAAATTATAAAACACACAAAAATATTGAAATGAATTTAAATTACAGAAGGCATCACCCTGCTGACCACGAGGGAATAGCATTTTTGAAAGAAGAAGACCTGTAACTTCTAACATACCAACAAGCAGGTTGAGGAAAACCAAAAACAGACACAAAATTGGTTTACTCTAAAAAGAGGGAAGGTCATGTCCAAAAAGTATTAAGTGATCCTGTTTATAGGTCAAGGTTTTTGTTTTGGAGGTTTTTAGGTGGGTAAGGATAGGTGGGAAAGAGAAAAAAATGTTTGTTAATGAAGAAGAACAATTTTTTAATATGTGTGGTAGGGAGGTAAAAAAAACTCCTTTAAAAACACAGAACTTTGTTTAACATAAACTCTCAAAGGATTTACTCACTAAACAGGAAGACCATTTAGTAGTACCTTGGAATAGAGGCTAGAGACATATAGCTGAGTATCCTTTCTTGAAGCTTATCTTTGAAATTCTCATTTTCCTTCCTCCCTCCCTCCCTTCCTCCCTTTCTCCCTTCCTTCCTTCCTTCCTTCCTTCCTTCCTTCCTTCCTAATTTTTTTTCTGGTAAGTTATTCTTCTTTGCAAACCTTTATCTTTTGCCTTTCGGAATATCCTATTCCTACCTTCCTTCTCTTTTATGGCAGCATCTGTCAAGTGTTGTGTGATTTTAACTGTATCTCATTGGTGCTAAAACTCTTTCTTTTGACTGTTTGCCGGACGATTTCTTTGACTATGAAGTTTTGATTTTTACTGTGTTATTCTGGAGAATCTTCATTTTGGGATTCCTTTCAGGAACTTATAGGTGGTGTCTTACTATTTTCACATTGATTGGAATAGGTGGGCAGTTTCTATTTGTGTTTTCTTGAAATATAGAAGCCAAGCCTTTTGGTTTTGGTCATAATTTTCAAGTAATCTAATTATTCTGAGGTTTTCTTTTTGACTTTATATTCTTCTGGTTGCTATAGGTAGGCCATACTTGATCATGAATTTAGTGGTTAATTAGGCCTTGCTTTCTGCAGGAAGCCTCTGGTCTAAACAAGCTATAGCTCAAGTTCAAGCTTCCTCAAAACTGAGGGAAAGGTTGACTGGGTATCCGTTTGGCTCTCTCTGCTTCTTTGAATGGGCCCATCAGATCCTGTGGACTGGGTTTGGATTTGACTTTGACTCCTATTTCAGATGGTTCCCTCGAATTGTCACACTATAGGCACTCATCTGAATATAACTTCTGCCTCTGATGGTCATTATTTAGACATTCTTCAATCCATGTTCTTATTTTCTTATTTATTCAAAAGAGCTACAATAAATGTTATATTTTATATGTATAATGGTGACTAATTTAAATTTGAAAACCACTTTTTGTTATGTCAAGTAGGAAGGTACTTAGCCCTTAGTAATTAATTAAACCTTTGTGGCTAAGAGACAGAGGGTGTGAACTCTGTCTCCTGTTGCTGAAAAAATAGGAAGGGTTTGGCTGAAACAGGAAGCCAATGCTTTGTGGGTATATAAGAAAAGTCCCAGAGAGAGACAGTCATAATTAGAATTTTTTCTCCTGGTGGGCTCCTGGTAGAGGAAGCAGAATTTTCCCAGCATCTGGAAGCTGGGCTTTTACTTGCTGGACTGAGAACTGAGTTGGAGTTTTCTGGAGACCAGCATCTGGTGAAGGCTGAAGTTGCTGCCCAGAAGGCTGCTTGGAAGGCTGAGATTTCTTCTAGGTACTAGAGCCAGCTGAAGTGCTGGAGGTCTGAAGAAGCATGACTGTGATAAGACTTTGTTTGTTTGTGACTTGGTTGACCCTTGAGTTCCTGGCAACAGAAGTTTTGAAAGTTTTGAGATGTGCTAAACCCTATGAACTTCAGGAACTGCCTAGAGGACTTGACAAGGACCTGGAAGCTGTCTGCCTCTGAATTCAGGTTTGGTGTTTGGTGGATTCAGGTAGGATCTGGGACCATGGAAGGGGATCCAGGGAATCTGAGAGACCACCCTGAGTTAAGATGAAGAAAAGACCTCTCCTTGGATATTAAATGTGGTGATGAAATTGAAGTGTACTAGACACCTAGGGGTGGAGGGTTTATGTAATTTTCTAATAATTGTATTTATTGTTTACTCTTACTTAATGACTGATTTGTAGATAAGTGAATGATTAAGTTACATGGGTGCCCCCTGAGTGGAAGAAAGACTTGTATCATGAAGTGATTGACTGATTAAGTAGGGAGGCAAACCTCCTTACAGACACCAGATGATTATTCTTTTGTTTTTTGTACTAAATACTGTGACCACTTTGGTGAAAAATATGTGGCCATTTCAATGTTAAGCTGTTGTGAACACTATATTGTGACTTTCTGTGATAAGATGTAATGTTGTGAATATTATATTGTTATTTGTTGTAAATGTTTGCCTTGGTTTGTTATGAAATAAATGGAGTGTTCACTATACTATGTAATCAGAATTTAAAAGCTGTTCACAGTAGCATTCTTTTGGGAAGCTACACGTGCATGGCATTCCAATGGTACAGTGTATAGACTTATGAGTTTGACATGAAGGAGTCCTTACTTCAAATATTACTTTTAATATTTATTAGCTATGTGAACCTGTGACAAATTTTCAACCTCTCTCTCCTTTAGTTTCTTCATCTATAAACTGAAGGTCCCATCTCACAGGGTTGTTGTGAGGATCTAATAAGATGATACATGTAGGGCTTTGCAAACCTTATACTATTATATAAGTTTTTACATTCTGAAAACAACTCCTGAAACTCCTCCAAACTCTCTAAATTGGAACTCCTCAAACCCCTCCTAAATTGCCTTCCAAACAGCTATGAAAAATGCCCCACAATGAATTTAGGGATAGGAAAGCAACTTACCAGCTCAGCAGGAGAGGATTGTTTCACTAAAGTGGGAGGGGAGAGTAATCAATGAGGAGCAGTAACAGGCCACAGCCCAGGCTGTAAGCCCTAGGGCAAGCCACATGAAAGGTCCTTCCCCCAGTGAAGGCCAGCAGCAAGCCCCCTTGCAAAGTACACGAGAAGTAAGAACTCATTCCAGAAGTGAGCCAGCACTATGGTCCCATCCACAGAACAGGGCAGCAGCAAGATCCTACCCCTAAGACAAACCAGCAGGAGAAAAAAACCACAGGAAAACACACATGGAGCTCCTGATACCAGTACAAGCTATTAGGGAGGCTCTCCCTGCAGTGTAAGCCAGCAGCTAGATCCCAAAGCCCAGCAAAAACCAGTAGCAAGATCCCAGCCCAACAGGACAGAAACAGGGACCAAGTTTTACAAAAAAGTACAAAATTATGAAATAGGAGGGAAAATTAGCAAAAAACAAAAGCAAAAGAAAAACTTGATCATAGTAATTTACTATGGTGACAGAGAGGATCAGTGCAGAAGCTTAGAAGAGAACAACAGTGTCAAAATGGCTACATGTAAAGCCTCAGAGAAAACTGTAAATTGTTCTCAGGGCCTAAAAGGTGTCCTGAAAGAGCTTAAAAAGCAAGGAAGTAAAAGAAAAATTGGGAAAAGAAATGATAGTAATGCAAGAGAATCATAGAAAAGAGTCAAATGCTTGGTAAAAAAAAAATTTAAAAATGGAAAAAATGTAGAAATTCACAGAAGGAAAAAAAATGAGAAAATAGAATTGGCCAAATGGAAAAGAAAATACAAAAGGTCACTGAAGAAAAAAAAAACTTAAAATGTAGAACTGGCCCATTGGAAAAGGAGGTAAAAAAAACTCACTGAAGAAGATAATTCATTAAAAATTAAAATTGGGCAAGTGAAAGCTAATGACCCCATGAGACACCTAGGAACAATATAACAAAATCAAAAGAACAAAAAAGAACTTAGAAAAAATTTGAAATTTTTCACTGGGAAAAAATCTGACTTAGGAAATAGATACAGGAGAGAGAATTTAAGAATTATTAGACTACCTTAAAGTCATGATAAAAAAAGATACTGAACATCATATTTCATAAAATTATCAAAGAAAACTGCCCTGATGTCTAAGAATCAGAGGTCAAAATAGAAACTGAAAGCATCCACTGATCACCACTGGAAAGTGATCCCAAAATAAAGTCTCCCAGGAACAGGAAAACCATAGCCAAATTCCAGAGCTCCAAGTTCAAGGAGAACATATTGGAAGCAGATTCAAAGAAACAATTCAAATTACATAGAATCACTGTCAGGATAACACAAGATTCAGCAGCTTCTAAATTAAAGAAATGGAAGGCTTGAAATATAATATTGCAAATGGCCACAGAGTTAGAATTACAACCAAAAATCACCTACCCAGAAAAACTGAGTATAATTCTTCAAGGGAAAATGGATATTTAATGATGTCAAGGAATTTTAAAACATTTATTAGTAAAAAAAAAACCAGAGCTGAATAATATATTTCTTCAAATGCAAGACTAAAGAGCAATATAAAAAGAGGAAAATGAAATAAGAAAGGAAAAATGAATAAGAGATTCAATAAGGTTAAACTCTTCATATTCCTACATGGCAAGATGATATTTATAATTCTTAAGAATTTTATCATGATAGGGAAAATTATAAGTATGCACAGAGAGTGGGGGAGTTGAATATAATGTGATAATATCTCCCCTCTCAAAAAATTAAATTAAGGGATCAGAAAAAATATTTCACTGGGAGATAGAATGGGATCTATCACATAAAAGATGTGTAAAAAAAGATATGACAGTGGAGGGGAGGATGGGGTGATGGTGGCAGGCAATGCTTGAACCTCACTTTCTCTGAAATTGGATCAAAGAGAGAATAACAAATACACTCAGCCAGATAAAGAAATCTAACCTATTGTGTGTTCATAAGCTGTTTTTATTATGTAATTTTGTGCTAAATTTGCTTTCTAAAGGACTAAACAAAGCAATACATTCACTGTAACGTTTTATATATTTAATTATTAAGTAAAAACTAAAATTTGCTTTATTTTGACTTGGGTATTTAAATATTTTAATTCCCAATACTTCTGTGTGGGGATGGCTTAGATACATGGTCTGTACTGATAAATAGATGTAATTATAGCCTTCCTGTTTGTTTATACAATAAGCTTTGAGAAAATAGATGGAGAGAGAGAGAGAGAGGGAGAGAGAGAGAGAGAGAGAGAGAGAGAGAGAGAGAGAGAGAGAGAGAGAGAGAGAAGGTGAGGGGCAACTGATAGAATGGAGGGTGTTTTGGGGGTGGTGATGATAAAAAATAAAACACTTGTAAGGAAGAACAGGATGAAAGGTAAGATAAAGAAGGATAAATTTGGGAAAATAGAATGGGGGAAAATACAGCAGTTATCATAAACATAAATATGATTGGGATGAATTCATCCATGAAACTAAAGTGGATAGCAGAATGAAATTAAAAAAACAAAGAAACAAACCAGAATCCTAAAATATGGAACTGACAAGAAATCTATTTGAAGCATAGAGAAATACACAGAATAAAGGCAAGGGCTGACACAGAATCTATGATGCTTCACCTGAAGTTAAAAAAAAAGCAGGAGTACTAATCATTATCTCAGAGAAAGCAAAAGCAAAAAATAGGTTTAATTAAAAGAGATAAAGAAAGAAACTATATCTTGCTAAAAAAAAAGTACCATGAACAATAAAGTAAAATCAATATCAAACAATGGTATAGCACCTAAATTTTTAAAGAAGTTGAATTAGTTACAGGAGGAAGTAGACAATAAAATTTTATTAGTGAGGGACCTCAAATTTCCCATCTCAAAACTAGATAAATCCAATTACAAAATAAATTGGGAAGATGTTTAAAAGGTTAATACAATTCTAGAAAAATTAGATATGACAGATCTCCCAAGAAAATTAAATAGGAATAGAAAGGACTACAATTTTCTCATCAATACATAACACCTACTAAATATCACCATATATTGGGGCATAAAACCTTCACAACCAAATGGAGAAAAGCAGATATATTAATTTAATCTTTTTCAGATCTCAATGAAAAAAAGTTACATTCAATGAAAGGAAGTGAAGATGGATTAAAATTAATTGGAAATGAAGTAATCTGATTTTAAAGAACATGTCAGTCATAGAATGAATTATAGAAACAATAAATAATTACATTAAAAAGAATGACAATAATGAGCCAATATGCTAAAATTTATGGGATTCAACTAAAGAAGTTCTTAGGGAATTTTTTTTATCTCTAAGATAAAATAGAGAAAGAGCAGATCAAAGAATTGAGCATGCAACAATAACAAAGAAAAAAAGTGAGAAGAGAGAAATTTTAAAATTCCCAGTTAAAAACCAAATTGGAAATTTTGAAAATCAAAGGAAAGATTAATAAAACAGAAAGAAAACCATTGAAACAATAAATAAACCTAGAAGCTGGTTTCATAATAAACCATTGTTGTTGTTTTTTTAAAGGGGACAATCAAATTACCAGTATCAAAAATTAAAAAGGTGAATTCACCACTGATGAAAGGGAAATTAAAAACAATCATTAGGGTGTTTTTTGCTCAATTATATGACAATACATTTGACAGTCTAGGTGAAATGGCAAAATATTTGCAAAATATTAACTTCCCAAATAAACAGAAGAGAAAATTTTGACCCAGTTTTAGAATTATTTGGAGGAATATTTGATTCAATCTTAGAAAAAGAAATTAAGCAAGCTATCAATGATCTCCCTAGGTAAAAATCTCCAGGATCAGGTGTATTCACAAGTGAATTTTTCAAACATTTGAAGAACAATTTCTGCCAATACTATGTAAACTCTATGAAAATATAATCAAAGTCCTATCAAATTCATATTATGTAACAAATATGGTGCTATACTTAAACTAGGAAGAGCAAAAACAAAAAAAAAGAAAACTATAGATCAATTTCCCTAATGAATATTAATGCAAAAAAATTAAATAGAATACTACCAAGGAGATCATAGCAATATGTCACAAGGATTGTACATTATGGTCAGGTGGAATTTATACCAGGAAAGCAGGGCTAGCTCAATATTAGGGACAATCATCCGCATAAGTTACCACATCAGTAACAAAGCCAATGGAAAACATGTGATTGTCTCAATAGATGCAGAAAATGCCTTTGACAAAATACAACACCCATTCTCATAAAAGAAAAGTAGGAAACATAGAAATAAATGAAACATACCTTTAAAATGATAAATAATATTTATCTAAAACCATCTGTAAGCATTGTATGTAATTATGATTGGCCTTCCCAATGAAATCAGAGATGAAGTAAGGATGCCCATTATCACTATTATTCAATATTGTACCAGAAATGCTAGTTATGGCAATTACAGACAAGAAAAATAAAATGAAGGAATTACTGTAGGCAATGGAAAAACAAAATCATCACTCTTTGCAGTCTGATGATATGATGAAATACATAGATAAACCTAGAAAATTAATTAAAAGCCAGTTGAAATAATTAATAACTTCAGTAAAGTTGCAGGATACAAAATAAATTCACATAAATTATCAGAACATATGTGTGTATTGCCAATAATGTCCATCAACAAGAAATAGAAATTAAAATTTCACATATAAACTCTTTACAATATAAAATATTTTGGAGTCTATCTGCGAAAACAAACCCGAGAACTCTTTGAACACAATTTATAAAACACTTTTCGTACAAGTAAAGTCAGATCTTAAAAAAAGAGAGAGAGCAATGCTAATTATTCATTAGTAGATTGAACCAATAGAATAAAAATGACAATTCTACCTAAATTAATTCACTTATTCAGTGCTATAACAATCAGACTAACAAAAAATAGTTTAAAGAGCTAGAAAAAAATAACAAAATTCATCTGGAAGAACAAAAGATCAATAATACCAAAGGAATCAACAAAAAATAATATGAAGGAAGATGACCTAGCCAGCCATACCAGATCTCAAATTGTATTATAGAGTGGTAATAACAAAAAACAACAACCTCATCATCAACAACAACAACAACAACAACAATCTGGTCCTGGCTAAGAAATAGAATGGTGGACCATTGGAATAGATTAGGTATATAATGCATTCTTTTAAATGACCATTGTAATTTATTGTTAGAAAAGATCAAAGATCCAAGTTTTTTGGACAAGACAAAAACTGTAAAATATTATGGCAGAAACTAGGTGTATCCTGACATCTTACACTATATACAAAGATGAAGTCAAAATGGTTACATGATTTAGACATAAAGGGTGATACCATAAGCAAATTAGGAGAACATAGAGTAGTTTACCCGTAGATTTATAGGTAATGGAAGAATTTAGGATCAAACAAGATACAAAGCCATTATGAAATATAAAAGTGATCATTTTGATTAAATAAAATTAATAAGTTTTTGTACAAATAAAAGCAACAAAACCAAAGTGAGAAGGAAAGTAGAAAAGTGCGGGAAAATCGTATAGCAAGTATCTCTAATAAAGGCATAATTTCTTATATAGAGAGAGAACTGAAATCAGTGCTCTTTATAGTCATTTGGAAAAATGCTCTAAATTACTATTGATTAGAGAAACACAAATTAAAATAATTCTGAGTTACCACCTCATACCCATCAGATTGATTAATATGAGAAAAAAGAAAATGCTAAATTTTGGAGGGTTATGTGGGAAAATCAGGACATTAATGCACTCTTGGTGGACTTGTGAACTGTTCTAAACATTCCAGAGAGCAATTTGAATCAATGCAGAAAGAACTATAAAACTGTGTATACCCTTTGATCCAGCAATATCATCACCAGTTCTGTATTCCCAGTTGTTTTAAGGGAAAAATAACCTTTGTACACAAGTTCTTTTTGTTGTTGTAGCTAATAATTGGAAGTTACAAGGAAGGGGAGATGCCTATGAATGTGAGAATGGTTGAATAAGTCATAGGATATGATTGTAATGGAATATAATTGTTCTATAACAAATGACAAGCAGGATGATTTCAGAAAAAACTGGAAAGACATATGGACTGATACAAAATGAAATGAGCAGAACCAGGAGAACATAGCACACAATAATAGAAATATTGCATGATGAACAGCTGAGAATGATTTACTTATTCTCAGTTATACAATGACCTAAGACAAGCACAAAAGATTCATTATGAAAAATACCGTCTACCTCCAGCGGGGGGTGGGGGGGCACCTGATGTCTGAATATACTGAAGCATACTGTTTTTCACTTTCTTTTTTTCCATTTTTGAGTTTTCTTGTACAAAATGATGAAAGTGGAAGTATCTTGCATGGTGGCACATGCATAACCAATATCTGATTGCTCTCAAGAAAGGGGGAGGAAAGAAAGAGAAAAATAGATAGAATTTGGAACTTTAAAAGAGCCAAAAACTTTAAAAAGCCTCTAAAAGCAAGCAACAGACATTAAAATTTGTTTTCACATATAATTGACATGAAAAATATTATTTAAAAAACTGGAATGATCACTAGTTGCCCTCCAACAATAATCCTAGCATCTTAAAAGTTGTATGTTTTTTGAACCCTGGGGTAGGTAGCCTCATATTTAGGACACATAATAGAGGGCATCAGGGCTATATAGAAATATAGATAGATAGATAGATAGATAGATAGATAGATAGATAGATAGATAGATAGATGGATGGATAGATAGATAGCTATAGATAACTATAATTATATACATAGATATATATATAAATGTATATATGCATATATACATATATATTTGTATATAAAATGGCTTTTGCATGTATTTACACATATGGTTGTAGCTATAGTCCAGTCAGGAGATTCCTTGATTAAATACTAACTTTTCTCCCTATGATCTCAGACAAGTTCCTTAATCTCATTTCCTCATCTCTCAAATAATAATAACAACAATATTAACATACATTGATGTGATGCTTTCATACTTTCAAAAATGCTTTACATGCATACTAGGGCTCACTCCATGAAACATGTATGTCAATGGACCTGTTCTGTACACTTTTCAGCAGGCCATATGTCTTTTAGCTGGAAGCCAAGGTATATGTGGCCTACCAAAAAGGATCAGTGTTCCCAAGACATACATATTTTTTCCTTTCAGTCACATAACCATTATTAGGAATTATTAATTAATTAATAGAATTACTATTAAGTAATAGGAATTATTCCCATTTTATAGATGACAAAACTGCAAATCAAAGGGATTAAATCACTGGCTATGATCCATATAGGGTTAGCAATAGGTGAACAACAGAACTCTGAATAGCACCAGCAAAAAGTTTAGAATGCAGGATGGCCATGTCTTCCTATGGAAAGAGGCATCTGAATTTCCTCTCCATGTATACAGTCGTCTCATTTTGTTTTGTGATCTTCTAGAGGTCTGGCATAGGAATCACCCCCTGGAAGCCACCACCAGGGCCATGCTTGGCTAGTTCCCTTGGATTGGTGTGGGCAATAAGAAATTGGACACTTTGAGGCATGGCCTGCCCTCTCCTAGCATGACTGCACAGGGTGAAACTACACTCTTTTGCTCCCCTCCATCAAAAGAATTTTCAGCAGGCCAGTTATAATAATGCTGACCTCTAAGGTTCCTTGGAGGACTTATTACTATAATGAATATTTGATGACATACTGATGAATATTTCTGTCTGTCATCTTTTTTTCTGACCTTATACCTAATATATCTCTCTACCATGGAGTAGATATGATCTTCTTTAGTTCTTACAGATTAGAATCCTCAAAGTCATGATGTTGAAGAATTCTATGCAGGGTAGTTTCATTAAGATACCTTTATGCAAAAATGTTAATGGTATATTTAAAAGTTACTATCTAGGGTCTTCCTAGATGTGAGATTGAAAACTCCAATAGAAACTAGCTAAATAGAATCCCATTCAGTAGTGGCACTATTGACCTCTTCAACTTTGCTGCTAAATTTTATAAAGCAACATAGAATATTATGTCTCCACAAGGCAGGGGTTCTTCTGCTCCATCATTTTCTCTGGAGGAGGGGACCCATATACATTGATGGTTTCAAAACTTGACTTTGCCACATAGTGTCTATGTCTAAAATTCTCTCCCCAAATTCTCAAAATGAAATTAACCCACACCATTTCTATAGAAGCAAAATTTCTCCCTTCAGTCCACACTTTATACTTTTTAGTCTATTTTATTATTAATCCTTTATTATTAGTGTACTGGGCTCCTGGCATTGTTGGTTTTTGCAAATAAGCAAATGCAGATGATTCTTTAAAATCCCTTGTTTTGGAATGCTACTAATGCATGGAATTTCAGGCAAAGGTATTAAAATGTAGATAGGATGAAGACCTAAAATCTTTTGGGGGAGAAATACACTATTTCAGAAATACTAATACCCCATGTAACATTTATGTTTTATGACTTAAGAAAAAAATTTCTCAGTACAGTTTTCTAGGAAGCAATTAATATAACTTGTTAACTTTTTAATGGAGAGATATTATGAGAGTTGTTATAAGAGATACTAGCACCAACTTATAAACTCTATTTCAGTCCTCTATTGAATTTGGTAATATAATGGAAACATGCTCATATTTTCACCTGATACCCTTTATGGAAATGGAGTAACAATAAAACCTACAATCAATGTGAGACTTGTTCAAAAAATAAAGAGAATCTCACAATTTGAAGCATATATTTTCCTGACATGGTTTTTTCACCAGTCAACTATTTCCAATAGATGCTTTAGAATGGATTGAATTATAGAATATTAAACTTAGAGCTGGGAGGGACTTCAAAAATAATAAAATCAGAAAATTGTAGGTTGCAACTAGAAACATAGATTCACAGATTTAAAAGTAGAATGTCTAATATGAGACAGAGTGGAAAGTAAATAATTTAATTTGACCTCAGAATTCATCAGTGCAACTTCCTCATTTCTCAGAGGAGAAAAGTGAGATTAATAAAAGTGAAATGACATACCTAAGGCCTCACTGATAGTAAGTACCACAATCAAGATTTGAACTTGGGTACTGTAACTTCAAATTTAGCACTCTCTCCCCTCCATTTCTAGCACCAACCAAAATGATTCTTGTTTTAGTTTTTATTTTTAAATATTTTAATGATATCTTTGGTCTTGATATCCAATTTATCTCTGAATATAATCCTCCTCTGTCCCCCATCCAGTGAGTTACTACTTAAATTTAAATAGGAAGAAAAAAATAGTTCAGTAAAACTAACCAACACAGAGACTAAATTATAATTACACAGCATTTACTTTCAAAATCCACAGTCCCTCACCACTGAGAAGAAAGGAAAGAACTGAAATTTCATATTTCTTCCTGGGTGCTTGGATCCTGTATTACAATTACATAGCATTCTGTTTTGTTTGGTTGTTTTTGTTTTTAACAATATTTACATAATAACAGTACATATTATTTCACTAATCTTGTTTACTTCATTTTGTGTCAATCTATATATCCTACATGCTTCTTTGTATTCTTATATTCATCTAACACGAAGTTGTTTAGCTTTACAATCAATAGAAAACTATTTTATTTCTCTCACTTACATTTTGTTGTTTTTGGCTGAAGTGTCAAACATGAAGCCTATGAGCTATATGCCATGAATGCTGCCTGATCCAGATTAAAATTTAATTGAGAAATATTTAATAAAATATAAAAAATGTTACAACATATAGATAACAACATATTTTAAAACCAAATCAATACATGGTCTGCAGGGATCCTTTTGTATGGATCAGTGGACTCTGTTTCTATTTGGTTTGACAACATTGGTTTGTGGGACTTTTCTTTTTATAATTGATCTCTCTAGAGTATGTGCCTAAAAGTAGGATAATTAACTAGCTTGAGAATTATTTTTTTTATTTTTTTAAATGTGAACAACACAGAAGAACAATTCCACACACACAACAGAACGAAAAAGATAATTTTATGTGAAACTATAAATCTCTATTTCACCTTACTTGCCTTGAGAAAATGTTTATAATACATTTTTTGAAATTCTATTTTATTTTTAATTTTTTTTCTTGTTTACATCATTCATTTTCATGAAATTTTTGAATTACAAATTTTCTCCCCATCTTTCCCCTACCCCAACCCCAAAACAACAATCCCACTGTAAAACCCCTCCCCTGATCTGCTCTCTTACTTTCTGGTAGGGCAGGGAGGGTCTCCCTATCCCAGCAACTATAT
>CM053594.1:106758567-106788698 GCA_028646575.1 Pseudocheirus occidentalis
AAGATATACAGGGGCTGGGATAGGGAGACCCTCCCTGCCCTACCAGAAAATAAGAGAGCAGAGCAGGGGAGGGGATTTACAGTGGGATTGCTGTTTTAAGATTGGGACAGGGGCAAGACAGGGAGAAAATATGTAATCCAAAAATGTAATGAAAATGAATAATGTAAACAAGAAAACAAATAAAAAATAAATTAAAAAAAGGAACTGGTTTCATAAAATGTGCTGAATAATAGTCTCATTTAAAAACAATCACCTGTGTATAAGATTGTTTTCAATAATTTACTTGCTTGAATACTAACTTCTCTATGACCTTCCACAATCACACTGACCCATAGTGATTTCTTTCTCCTCCAAACTCTTATTTCAGCACTTATTTTTGGTTCCTTTTGTTTGGCAATTGATATTTTAATTATTACTAATCTTTACTTTGCCTTATTGTTCTTTATCATTTTTCCCTATGCACATTGTCCTCTAATAGTTTATAAACTCTTTGAATAACAGGCAGTAGCTTTTGTCCAGAAAAAAGATCTAAAGATTTTAATAGATTATAAGTTCACTATGGATCAGCAGCATGCTATAGCCCCTGAAAAATTAGTGAGATCTTGGGTTCTACCAAGAGGAGTGGCTTCTAGGGATGTAAAATGATTTTTGGGTTTGGTCCTGGTTAGAATAGATCAAGAGTATCTTATTGAGTTCTAGATGCCATATTTTAAGTAGAGTTTTTATAAAGTACAGAATATCTAAAAATAGGCAATCAGGATAGTGAAGGATTTTGAGGCTCTATCCAATGAGGATCAGTTAAATGAAGTGGTGATGTTTCTGCCAGGAGAAGAGAACACACAGATACACAGTATCTGCCTTTAAGTGTTTGAAAGACTATCATGAGTAAGGGGGATTAGTCATGATCTGTGAGATCCTAGAGGGCAGAACCAAAAATAAAGAGAGAAAGGTATAAAGAGGCCTATATTTGTTTTATGTTAGGAAAAGCTTCCTAACAATTAGATTTGAGTGATACAGGCTATCTTAGGAGGTAGTAACATCCCCCTCCTCAGTGGTCTTCAGTCAGAGTCTAGTTGCCCACTTGTCTGTATAACCCCAATGTGATATTCACACCACCCACAGCAGCTATGAACATGCTGTTCTGTATCACAAGATGTAACAGACTTTCCACATGGAAGACAGAACCAAAACATTTATTCAAATACCAGAAAGCCAAATCCCAACACTAGAAAGTCTAATCCATCATAGCAACCAAGAATTTGGTACACATAATCAATGCAATGAATACTGAACATCCCCAAGTTTTCTCTCCATCAGTCCTTCAAAATAAATTAGGTTCCATTAAGTAAAAATGCACCTCTCTCACTCATGCTGGCTTCTCAGCCTCCATCCTTCTTGTCTTCAGCCCTGCTCCTGCTCTCCTCTCCTCCTTCCTGCTTCACCCTTTCAGCAAGCTCCTCCCACTGTGTGCTCCATGTGATTATATTTGACCTATTAAGGGGAAGGGAAGATCTTCAAATTCCCATTATCATGATATTCAGTCCCAAGATCTTTCATGTACCTTACATAGGTCAATGGAGTTTAGGGGTAACTGATGTCAACAGAACTTTACAGCAATATAACAGGGATAACACACAATAAACACAGAAGACATTATCTTAGAGTGGAGCTTGAGCATAAGCACCCTATCATTCCCTCTTGAAGAAATGGAATCCAGAATCTTGGAGTAAGGAGCGAAGGTCTCTTCTTCTATGGCTACTTCCTATTGAAATTGGACATAAAACTGTCACTGTCCCAAGAGGTCCCATTTGAGAAATCAGTTCTTTAGCTGGCATCTACAGTGTGGTTGATGCCAGGTTCAGGGGTGACATGTCACAGTTGTGGACAGGGGGTGACATCTGGCTTAAGTGATCAGGCATTTACAGGTGAAGGGTACTAAGCCTGCAGGAAACAAATCTAACAAACAAGGTGAACAGACAAAAAACCCCAAAAAGAAACAAGGAGACAATAATCAGAAACAGGGTAGCTATAGGGTCAAATGTACTTCTGGAGTCCACATAACCACTATTATAGCCTCACTTACAGTAGAATATATGAGTTAAGGGTACAATCTGGTAATCATCCTCATCTGAATAAGCAACAGTTACAGTATTATACTTCCCATGTCCTATAATTTCCGCAGCCTTTGGAAGACAATCTGCTTTCCTTTTTACCCATACTTTAGCTCCCAATTTTATTCTCAGCAGAACCAAACCCTTCAGTTCCTATGATACTTATTTCATGAGGAGGGCAAGTTTTTACAAGTGATATTGTTTCACAAGGAATAAAAAACACTTGAATTATTCTATCATTTTTACAAAACTGAATTGGTTCTTAACGTAAATTTTTGAATGTCACAATAATTTCTCCTTGATAATTGGAATCTATTACTCCAGTCAATACATGTATTCCTCAAGCTGGTAATCCTGATTGAAGTAATTTCCATCCAAAACAATTTTGAAGGATCCTCATATATATTCCAGGGGAGATTTTTCTAATTTTTTTCTATACAACCTGAAATCCTCTAAATAATGCAAATCATATCCTGTCAAACTAGATGTTCCTGGATATGGTGCTGGGATGTCTGATCTCACAGTCCAGGACTCTATATTTGGGACCTTATGTGTTTGTTGTTTTTTAATTTGCAGATTTAGGGGTATTATTCTGGCTAGAGGTATACTTCCCCCCAATGGTCTATTATTCAAATTTTGTAAAGCAATGAAGAAATTATCCTTCCAACGTTGATATGAATTATTAGAGCTTAACTTCCTTAACTGTTCTTTCAACAATCCATTTATTCTTTCAATTAATTCAAATGCTTCTGGATATATATATATATTTGTTTTATGTTAGAAAAATAAACTTGCTAACAATTAGATATGAGTGGTATATGCTATCTTAGGATGTAGTCACTCCCCCTTTCTTGGTGGTCTTCAGTCAGTGGCTCGTGGCCTCCTTCTCTGGAATGTTACAACAGGATGATCATTCCATTCATTTTTTTTAGATTACACAGTTACTGAGTTCTCTTCCAACTCAAAGTCTAGGATGTGATTTTTTTATACCTCTTTCAATTCATGTCATGCCATATAGTGCCTTATTACTTGGTAGGTGCTTTAATTGTAGATAGGAAATGATAATATCCATGCTGTTGAGGCCAAATTTATTTCTTCCCTCATTCTGGCAAATGCAGGATTTCCTGTAATGCTGCAGGGAACAGGATGTTTGAAATAAAAGAAAGAGCCCATTTTGAAAATGGCTCCCTTTGAATTCAGATTGCTCATCTACTGAATGGAGATTCTTGAGGAATAATTCTAAAAATTCTCTTTGTGGCTTGAATCCAGCTCTCAAGTTGTTTTTTCTTTCACCTGTTCAGAAAGAGGCTGAAAAAATAAGCTCACTGAATATGGGGTCAATAAGTATCAAGATATCCCACATGAGTACTTTTTTAGTTTCATAAAACTATTAGGAAGACGGTTATCGCTATTCAGTGATCAGCTATTAGGTTGGAATTCGAGTCCCATTTTCCCAGTTATTCACATAATATGCTTTGCACAGATCTTTTAATTGCATCATGGTGTTCTGAGATGGTGTTTGACTGTAGCATTTTTTTTCTTAAGTATACAATATTTCCCTATGACAAGTATAACCAGAGGTTTTGTTTTTGTTTTTAGTGCAGTTGTTTTTTTTATGTTACACAAAAAATATGTTTCCTATTCATATAACTAAAATATGAGATATGATTAAAGGCTAGTAGAATTTCTAGGACTGGAAAGCATCTTATAGATCAAGCCTGTATAACCTGTTGCCTGCAGGCCTCTTTCAACATGCCAAATGATTTTGGGTGGCCTGTGAAAAATGTAGAGGAAAACATCTTTTGTATGTAGAGGAAATCATTTGGTTGGCTACAGGCTGTTCAGACCTGTATAGATCATCTAATTGGTAAGTTTTTAACATTTTGGGGTTATCATTGATTCCTTTGGCAACCTGGTGAAGGATATGGACCCATTCTCAAAGTAATGTTTTTTTTAAAATTATAATTTAAGGAAATACTAAATTTTTGTCACCTCACAATGAAAATAAAGTTACAATATTTTCCCATCCAAATCTTCAAACACCTTGGAGTCCTTGGACCCTAGGTTCAAAACTCAAGACCTATTTCAACATTCCTACATTTTAGAGAAGAAAAATGATCCCAAACAGCAAAACATACATTTTCATGATTAGTCACCAGGACATGTATAATGTCTTTTCAAAACATATAATCACAAAAAGGAATATTTTAACAGACTACTTGGGGGGAAGACAGAGGCAACAGTTTCCTTTCTTTTATCATAGCAAGGGCAAAATCAGGGTACAACATTTAGTAAATACCAATCAAATCATGTAGGGAAATGCAATGAGTTATTATAGTTAAACAAAAATGGAAAATTTCAGACCTGAAGAACCATATTAATAAGCACAGTGCATGTTAATATTAGCATCTAAATACTGTAGATTATAAGAAAACATAATGCAAAGCAATGTTTGCTGAAGGCACATTGCCTGAATTTTTATGTCGACAGCAAGAAGAATTTTACTACATGAATATCATCCTAACTGGACCATCATCTAAGTCAACTTAAAAAAAAGTGTAAGATAAGAAGTGGATGCTTTGCTTGCATCCTTTAGAATCTTTAGCTTCATTTTGTCAGAGGTTTTACTTTGCTTCCCACACCATACGCTGCTCAGTATCCCTATGAAAAGCTATAAAACATATTTGATTTAGGGGCCAGGAAGTGATAATACCCAATGCCCTGGTTGTAAAACCGTTTACATGGATTTTTATAGACTTTTACAGGGAAACGAGAGGTTGTTTACTAGGGAATTTCAGGTATTTTGTTGGATGACTCTCCTTGGTGTCAGGAAGGTGTCGAAGCTCCTTTACTATTAATTTATTTCTGCTTAACTCTCCACTACAAGTGGAAATCATCTGGATTGAATTAATAAAAGTTTTAAGTCTCATTTTCCAGTAACGGCCTTACCCCTAAAATCCACATAAAAGATTGACAAAGTAGAGGTTTCACCATTTGGTGACATAAGAAGTTGTCTTATCAAAGAAATGTCATCTAATAACAATTAATAACATACCCGACAACTATTATTTACATGTTTGAGAGTCAAACACATTGTTAAAGATATCTTTATAATTCAATTATTCTTTAATATGCCAAGAGATTGATTTGTAGCCTTATCAATATGGGTTTTCCCTCCTAAGATACAAATCAAAACTCACCTGTGCCTGTCCAAACTCTCTGATTTTCATTCATATGTCCATATAAATTTGTCACCTGATGTGTTTGTGCCTTCCTCATAATCTCTTGGCATTTTCTGAGTACAAGTGCAGAGTTCCAAGGCTATTCATTTCTTGTCTCTCCTTCTTCCTACTTAGTCAGTCCACCATTTTCCCCAGTCATTTATTTCTCTGATCATAATGAATCATTTTCCTTAATAAGTAAACATCTTTTTTTCATGTGCAACTTAGTATATTATACTAAAGAGTAATATAGCCTAAATGACTTCAATTCTTTGATATAGAACATGCCTGTCAATAGGTGAGAATTGAGAATTCATTTTTATTTTTCTTTTATAGAATTCTAATTTGAGTAATTCTATTTCTTGCCTTCCATATTACACCAGATTGTAAGCAGTCTCACAGAATCATATAATGAAAACACTTGCTTTTCTCTTTTAGTAGACTAGGATATCCTTACTATGAAAAATGGGGACTCTTTAAATTGTCTAGCTTCATGGCCGTTGAGTCCTCTTCAAGAATACTACCTTTCCCTTTACCAAAAATATGTCTTTCATGACAAATCAAACTTCCTTGTTTAGTCTGTTATTTTCCTTATCGACACTGTTTATCAGGGAGAAGATTTAAATCCTCATCTACCCCTCACAGTCATGCTTCTGCCACCATGAGTCAAGTCTCCTTGTGCTAGAAAGAGCTGTTGGAGTACAGTCATGAACTTTAGGACCTAGAGGTAAAATAAGTCATTCTTTGAGATTCACTGGGCTCTATTACAATGTTGGTTTGGCATTAAAGGGAAGGTTGTATGTTGAAAAAAAAAAGTACAACTAACTAATGGGTGGATAAAGCATTAGACCTTCAGGCAGGAATATGAATACTAACAATAGCCTTTAATATGTGTATAGCCTTTACTATATGCCAGACACTGTGTTAAGAACCTTACAATTAGTATCTCATTTGGTTCTCGAAACAACCCTCGGAGGTGGATGTTTTATTATCTCCATTTTATAGATGGGAAAAAATGAGGCAAATAGCAGTTAAGTGACTTACCAGGGTCACTGTTGGAGGCCATATTCTTCTCAGCTTAGGTTTCCCTGACTCTCTGTCACCACTCTATCCATTGTACCACCAGCTGTATGCACCAACTGGAATTCAGATTTGACATCAGACACTTTCTAGCTGTATAATCCTTGGAAAATCACTTGACCTCTGTTTGCCTCAGTTCTCTCATCTATAAAATCAGGACAATAATAGCATCAACCTCCCAAGGTTCTTGTGATGATCAAATGAGAAAATACTTGTAAAGAATTCTGCAAAAGTTCAAGTACTCTCTTAATGTTAGCTATTACTATTCAGGAAATTACTTGCTTTCTGTCTAGGAGTCTTTCCTAAGAAGTTATTTATGAGAATGTTTGCTTCATAAAACCATGGGTACCAAGTTTCCAAGAACAAAATTTGGATACCAATTTTTTAAATCTATATATTGAATGGGGTCAACTGATCCATGCCATTATAACTAGTAAATTACACCCTAGACATCCAGAGGTAGCATCTTCTACTCCCCTCCACAACCTTGCCCTACCAAAGACATGGTAGAAGTACATAGCATCCACTTATGGAATAGATGGCCTCTGAGGTACATTTCAGCTCTGTGATTACAGAGACTTTTTCTTGCCACATCTGGATTTCTCTGAATGCCTGAAGCTATGATTACATCAGTGTATGGAACTCTCATGATGGAACTATCCACATGTGCAAATCAGGGGCTCAACTTCTTTGTTGCTTAATCTTAGAAATTTCCCTGGGAGTAATATTTGTATAGAAAGTAAGACTTGAACACAATGTCAAGTCTGAATTTCCACCTACTTAACCATGCTATAACTCCATTTCGTCATGTATAGTACATATTTAATCAATGCTATGGAGGATTTTTGTTTTGTTTTGATGAATGAATGAAGAAAAAAAGTGATATTTTTGTGTGGTTGTTTTTACTCCAAGAGATAAAAAAAGGCAGAGGGTAAATTGTCATCAGTTGTTTGTCTAGATTTTCTGGATCATTTTTTATTTTTATTAAAGGAATCATTGAAGGCGGTGGGATTGTAGGATGAAGCAGTGCATAAGAAGCTAAATTGTAGTCATTTGTTATGGTCAGTTTAAATCCCTGGCCTGACCTGAATCCCAACCTTGCCATTTGCCACCTCTGTGGCTGATGGTGAGTCACTTGTAAAACTCTTCTGTGTTGGCCCTCAACTTGTACTTATGGGTTATGTCCTTGGGGAATGCCTGCCCCAGGTTCAAGGTCCTGTGGGGTCCACAACATGAACTATTTATCATAAGTCCCCACTGTTGTGTTCATCTTGATCTAATTAACTAGAGACTACAACCACTTCAAATGAAAGGTATTTGCTGAAATGGTACAATAAGTTTAGCAGTTAGCTAAATATATTTCCTATAAAACTGGAGAACATTCTACCACAAATATATACTGCATCAATAGGACACACATAGAAGTCACAAGCAGAATGGGCCACACATTCAAGGAATCCATTTAGCCAAGCCATTTGTGAAGCAGGTCAATGCCTACCCCTGATGCTATAGGCTTGTAGAGTGACTGATGTTCTTGCACTCTTCCTATTAACCCCGGGCTTACACACACTGGCAGATATTTCACTGATCATTATCATCTACAACTCTGTCGGATGTTGCTTCATGGCTTGGTTACAATGTCCACTGTCTCCAGCTTCAGTCTCAGAAGAAATCTTGACCTAGATTACTGCCACGCCATTTCATAAAGAGTCAAAATCCATATCTAACAACCAGTAAGAATCTCAGGTATTAGGTCTCCTAAGCTGCAGGCACTGGACTCTCAATGCCTTTCACCAACTTGACTCCACATCTGGAGTCCCCCTATTAGACACTATCTTGAGATTTTGCTGCAAAATGCCATTTCCAGTTGGGAAGAGTGGGATAAGAAATACCCTCCTCTCTCATGCTATGCTCTCCCAGAGACAAAAGGTAAAGAATAATTTCTTTTCTCAGAGTTGCCTTTTGCTTTAAAAAAGCAAGTATCTAATCATCAGCCAATCACCTTCATTGATAGCCACAGCATGGTAGTGTTATCACTCTGTTCATAGTCTGCTTTCAGGTTGTTTAGGCAAACCATCTACACCCTAGGAAAACTCCTTAAAACCTCTTAACACACTTAACTATTCTGAGTTTCTTTTTTTCTCACCTGTAAGATGAAGAATTTGGGGTAGATGATATCTAAAGTCCCTTCTCACTCTGAATCTCCAGACTTATTTCCCTATGCAGCTTTCCAGATTAAAATAACCAACCATTGTTCCTCTCCAGCTCTCTCCTGTCCCATTTCCATTGCAGTTTCAATGTATAATATAGAAATATCAGTTCATTTATGCTATTAGATCAGCCTCATAGTGCTCAGCACCAGCATTCAGGAAGTGAAAATAGCCATTGAATAACTTAGTATGAGTAACTCACTGTGCATGAACAGTAATCATTTGATTATTTATGCTTCCTAACACAGAACTTAATCCACTGATCTTTACTGGCATCTATGTGGTAATTAATCTATAAAACACAGCAAATTTAAGTGCCTGGGATCTCTAAGAAGGTGTAATTATTTTGCATTCCTTAGCTACTGTGTGATTATTTGGGGATGGCTGAACTGCCAGTTGCTCTGAGGCTCAGTCTGCAGAGCATCCAGAAATCCTCGATGAATTTCATTTTGTCTTTCTGAATTTTCTCCTGCCTGTCAGATTACCTGGACAACATGCCTGAAAAGGTGTTTTGTTTTGTTTTAATTTTCTGAGAGATGGGAAAAGTCTTGGGTAATATGTTTAAGGATCATTATAAGTTTGGTTTGATATTAATCCTCACAGAGGGAAAAGATTTGAGGCCAGAGTGGCTTTTCACAGAAAGTTGGCTTGTCCCTGTCACCGTGTATGGTTTATTGCTTTATAAAATCCACTTCATACTAGGTTTGTTTATCCTGACTGCTACCCTAGATCCTCCTGGTAACAGTGCTCTTCTGTAATGAGCATCACCATTGTTGCTGAGAGTAATGTAGGGGGAACCCACATTCGGGTCCCCAGTGGTTTTTAACATGTTGATGGGGAGCCAGGTGTCTCCTTTCCGACCAAAATTTATAGGATTTGAAAGCAGAAAAGCATCACTGATCACAGTGCCTCACATTAAGCAGTATCAGAAGGAAGAGCTAAACCTAAAGAGAAATTAAAGGTTTCAGAGCCATTTTATTAACATGAAATATCCATCCCTTCATGTGATTCAATTAAAAAAACATCAATAAAAATCTAATTTCAAAAGTCACAAATGGAGTATCCCCATCTCGCACATGCCACAGATAGGAAACTGCTCAGCCACCTCCAACTCATCGCCAGCTTTAATAAGTATTCAGAAATTATACTGAGACTTCAAAAGAAATTGTAAGGAATTGTTAGCAGGTTTATTAATGTTTTATGTTTTATTAAAAGTTGGGGTGTACATTTCACAATGAGCAACATCAAAAATCAGACTTTCTGCCTGTAATTCTGCTTTCCTCCTGTCTTTCTGCCTTTGGGATTCACTCCTCTCCTTTCATCGGCTGCCATTTGCAGCAGCATGCAGTAATTTCATGGCTCATTGCTAGCGCTGAAAACCTTTGAAACCACAAATGCTAACCTACCTGGCCTGCAGCCATTTAGGAAGAGATTAATTTAGCAAACAGAAGCAAAACACTTTCTACTTCTAGCCTGTGCATAATTTCACTTCTATCTATATTTATTTTACAGTGAGCAGCGTAATGACAATTTCAGTAATTGCAACTCTATAAAAATTTGCCTACCTAGCTTATCTCCCTATCACAAGACTATGAGTCAGTCAGATTGGGGGTGGTGGGGGGGGAGCATGTAGTGGAATGGTTCAGGTTACTTTCCAAAAATATGGACCTTGTGTAAAAACTTAAGCAAAGCCTGAACCTATTTGTGCTCTTATCTATTGGACAACCAAGTCTCTCTGATGTTTTGATTGGGGCACATGTGTGCCTCTTTAATTCTCTGTGATGGATGGGGGCCCTGTCCATGCAAAACAGGCACTTGGAAGACTGAAGGTGCCAGCCCATTCCTGCTGACTTTGTGGTGAAATGGCTGTTAGGGTGCTGTCGAGCAATCTGAACAGCATAGAAAGGCCATCTGGGGCAAATTTCAGTGATTGGGCTTGGAAAGATGTCAAGGTCTAAATTAGCCTGCAAACTGTTAGCAAAAAATAAAAAGTTTTATTGTTTTCCTTCTCCCTTAAGAACTACAATATTGAAATAAACACCAATTTTACCTGTTGTCTATGGGCCAGTGTCCTCTCCCTGAAGGGATTTTTTTTTGTCATTGTTGTTTGTTGTCGTCTGTGTCTTTTATTCATTTGTGCAGGCCTAAAGAAAAATTGCTGGGCAGAAAATGAACCTAGGGAGAAATAATGATTCCAGCCCAATACTATTTAAGAATTAAGAGAAACTGTAATGAAAGTTGACATCATCTAATAGATCAGACAAAATCATTTAAGTAATTCAACCAATAAGAGTCATTCTACAAATAAAATCTTGGAAGGCATTCAGCCTGAAGTTGCTTCTGTTAGTCATGGTTGGGTCAGCTATGCATTTGGGAGATTGGGGGGAGAAGATTTGTATAGAGATGGTAAGAATTAAGACAAGAGTTTCATCTCCCTAGGTGACTCCTTTCTCGGGTCAGTAGACAGGTTAATCCTTCCTTGTAAGGAAATATAATGTTTTGTGTCCCAAGTTAAAATTTAAGAATCTGCATGAGGCTGGTTTGATATTGGAGGCTTCAATTTTAGTTCTCTTCAGGGTTACCTTTCTGTAGGAAGAACAGCATTTGGGTGTCATTGAACGACCTTGTCATGCATGGCAGTTGTATCAGTCACTAGGAAAAGGATTGGATAGCAGGATTATGCAGTAGTCTTGCTCACCATCATGGGCTCTAAGAACAAATGATTTGAGTGGAACTGGATGGTTTAGTGAAAAAGAGAAGCCAAAGCTATGCATAAGGTATTTCTGTTTGGATGCTATGCCTTTTTCAATTTTATATGTTACTTGTTCCGAAACAATTGCAACTGAACATAATTCTTTACTTGCTTTGCACAGATTTGAATACTTTGTACCCTATAAAGGAAAGTCTGTGACATTAAACTTGTTTATGCACTGTTTTTATATTAGCTGATTCATCTAAGCATACAGATACACAGACGGCAGTGGGATGACTGGCCAACCCACACAGATGTACCCCTCCAATCTGGCATCCCCTAACATTCATAAAATATGTCAACACAGCCTGGATTTTTTCCACGGTTTATGTTATACTATTGGTGTTCATACCACACTGGCAAAATATTTCATGTTGAAATTTGTCCCTGGTTGTAAAAAAGAAGAAGTGAATTCCCTCTACATTTTTTGGCCATTTGTAACAGTATTTGGGCAGTATTGTCACAAAATAATATGCACTCAAATCAACAGAAACAGAACATGAAATCATATTCATGGATCTGGATTTTCTGTTATAAATGACTGTTATTTCCTTCTATAATTGACAACTACACTGTTTAAATGGTCCTCTTCTTTAACAGTAAGACTTTTTCACTCCCCCAATATTACCCAAAGAACCATAGCAAAGATCTCCTAATATGGGTGTGATCAATGTTGTAGATAGTCTACTAGAATAATTATGAAGAAGAGGAAGGATATTTTAGTAAATGGTTATACCAGGAGCATGCCATTGTTCTGGAGGAAAATAATTCAATAAATGTCTGGCTGAGTTATTCCCTTTGGGGAAAAAAAAATAATGGCTAGCCAGGCCAAAATCCTTAGGTCTCAGGAGGCCACAGGAAGAAGGATAACTAGGAATTCTTGTCTCTGGAGGAAATTATTTTTTTCCTTAGGGTTCTCGAGGGAGCATAGCTCACCCAGTTTACCCATACATACAGCATAGTCTAAATCCCTCAGTCCTTCAATTTCCAGGAGCAGGTAGAATTTTGATGTAGGCTGTGGGAGAGGGGCATTGTGTCAATGGGATTTAGATGACATTGAATTTTGAGGGGATTTGGAAGTTGTTGAATGACTGGAACCAAGATGGAGTGACAGAAAACATCTCTAGTGGGCTGTCATAAGGCTCTGTGCTTGGTGACATTCATGCCTGAATTTTTATCAATGACTTGAATAAATGGATTGATAGCATGATTATCAAATTTGCAGATTATATGAAAAATGCTAATGGGCTAAATGACAGAATTAAGATATTAAGGTATAATAATGGGTCAAATCTTATAAGATGAAATTTCATAGAGTCTCAATATCATTGAATCACAGAATTCCAAAGTTGGAAGAGATCCTAGAGGCTATTTTGTTCAACCCATAACTGAAAAAAGAATCTCTTCTACAACATACCTGACAAGAGGTCATCAAGACTTTGTTTAGAATGTTTCATTGAATGGTAACCTTTTTCTCAAGAGGCAGTCTCTTCCACTTTGGGATAGGAAAGTGTTCCTTAGATCAATAGAAATTTGCTTCTTTGCCACATCCACCCATTGCTCCCAGTTCTGCCCAATAGGTTCCAAAAATTAAGTCTAATTTCTCTTCCTTGGGTCAGTCCTTCAGATATCTGATGAGAGCTAATAGGTCTCTCTTCAGTCTTTTCCTGACTGAGCAACCCCAGTTTCAACTACCTATTCATATTGCCATTTTGTTTACTCTCCAGTATTTAACTGTAATGCCCCCCAAAAGAGCACTGTATTTTAGATGTGTTCTGACCAGGGGAAAGTATAGCAGTACTTCCTTCTTTGTAGGAATTATGCCTCATGTAATGCAGTTCATGATCATATTTTTCCTGCCATATCATATCATGCAATTTAAGAGACAAATGAAAATTCTTATAAATGGCTTTAAAAGATCACCTATGCAAGTACAAAATTGGGAAGACAAAGAAAGAAAGGACTGCCTTTAGTTAATACAAAGCAATTCATATGAAAGAAAGAAAAAAAAAGAAAAACTAGGAGAATAGACATTGGATGTCTATTCATGAGTCAGTCATGTAATTGGCATGCATAAAGCCAATGCAGTCCTGGTCTTCATTATTATGAGTCTATTACATACAAAAGGAAGTTATACTACACTGCTATACTGTTTAAATGGTCCTCTTCTTTAACAGTAAGAATTTTCACTCCTCCCCCCAATATTACCCAAAGAACCAAAGCAAAGATCTCCTAATATGGGCGTGATCATATGGGTGTAGATAGTCTACTAGAATAATTATGAAGAAGAGGAAGGATATTTTGGTAAATGATGATACCAGAAGAATGCGATTGTGCTGGAAGAAAATAATTCAATAAATGTCTGGCTGAGTTATTCCCTTTGGAGAAAAATAATGGCTAGCCAGTCCAAATTCCTTAGGTTATACTATATACTCTGCCCTATACTCTATACTCTGCCCTAGTGAGAGTATATCTAAATTAACATGTTTAATTTGAGCATTAAAATCTAAGATGGGATTTGACAAGCTGAAGAAAGTCCAGATGAGGTTGACTTAGATGGAGAAAAGATTCAAAAGTTTACATATAATAATTCATTGAAGGAACTGGGACTATTTTATGTGTAGAAAACAATGCTTAGGAAAACACAACTTCCTTTGAGTATTTAAAAAATTTTCATATAAAAAATAAATCGTATTTTTTTTTACTCATCCCCAAAGGGCAAAACTAGGATAAATGGCAATATACAGAGGAAGATTATTGTTAACACAAGGAAATATTTCCTAATGGTTACTATTGCCCCCAAAGTGGAAAGGGATGAATGTCG
Organism: Pseudocheirus occidentalis; assembly: GCA_028646575.1. Classification (NCBI taxonomy): domain Eukaryota; kingdom Metazoa; phylum Chordata; class Mammalia; order Diprotodontia; family Pseudocheiridae; genus Pseudocheirus; species Pseudocheirus occidentalis. The sequence continues at coordinate 106,772,766 of CM053594.1, forward strand.
GAAGATTACTTGATACTTTAGAGATGATACCTACTCAGATATAGGTTGTATTAGATGTCCTCTGAAGTCCATTTAAACTCTAAGATACTGTGACTATCTTTGATCTCTTTCTTTCTATATCTCTTTGTCTCTGTGTGTATCTGTTTCTCTGTCTGTGTGTCTATTTCTGTCTCTGGTTCTCTCTGTTTCTTTCTGTATCACTCTGTCTCTCTTTGCATTTCTCTATTTCTCTTTCTCTGCCTTCCTCTGCCTCTGTCTTTGTCCATCTCTGTCTTTGTCTTTGTCTCTGTCTATCTCTGTCTCTCCAAATAATTTTCAGATCTCTATAATCCTATACAAGCCTTCCTTTAAAACTTCAACCACTTGCTTTTCCTGACTTCATGGCATAATTCAACCAACCAACTTTGAAAATCTGAGATTATCTTTGACTTGTACCACCCTTTCACTTGTGATCACATCAATGTGGGTAATACTTTAATCAGTGCAAATCACAACTAATCCAAATCTTCTCATTCTTTTTACATACTTTCCCATGGATTCTAGATGTGGTATTCTACCCAATGTGCTGGAAATTCTACTCTAGATCTTTTATATTTTGTGTATACCCATGTAGCCTTATACCTATTCCCATCTCTCACCATTTACTCCATTATTGACTGACCTCATTTTCTGATTGTATATTTCATGAATAATACTTCTTGCACTAATTCTTCCATGTAGGTAATCATAAACAACAGTTAGTCAGTTTCTCATATACAACATGAATCCCTTTATGGCTCCTTTCAAGTCTGACTTTTAGCAGTACCTTTTTCAAGAAACCTTTCTAAATCCTGCTTAGCACTATTGTCTTCCCTTTAAGATTAGTTTCAATTCTCTCTCTCTCTCTCTCTCTCTCTCTCTCTCTCTCTCTCTCTCTCTCTCTCTCCTCCTTTTTGTCTCACACATACACATGCACTCACACGCAGGATCTGCAATATGTATGCATGCATAATGTGGTTTCCCTCATTAAACTGTGAGTTCCTTGAGTACAGGAGCTGTTTCTTACCTTTTGTAAAAAAATTTTTTATATTGTTGGCCCTTTAGCACAGTGGCTCAATAAATGTTGATTGACTCACTGACTAAGTTATAACTTCTAGGACATAACTTTGAATCTTCATAAATTATGTTATTCCAAGATTGATAATCATATAGTAACAACAAGACAATATTGTTGTAAAGTGAACTTTTGTGCTGAGGACCAATTTGGATCATTTAAAACACTATAGGATTTTACCAATGCAGTTCAGCCTAGTTTCTTCCTCCTATTCAATTCTGGGCTCAACTCATTGTTTATCCAAAATGTCCATTTGAGGTTGTGATTAGGTAAGGGATGTCTGGGCCATTTTAGGAGGCTACACCTGAAGACACTTCCTGAATCAATGCATGTTTTATTTTTAGAATAGGGATTCCTAACCTGAGGGTCCTTGTATAGATTTCAGATCAAGAAAATATGTCTTTATTTTTTGCTAATCTTTGATAGCAATTCAGCATTTTTCCATTAATTTTATGAATTTAAAAGCATTATTCTCTAAAAGGGCACACAGAGCTCACCCAACAGCCAAAAGGTCTATGACACATAAAAGATCATGAAGTAGAGTCAAAATGGGACTTCAGGCCCAGTCTTCCATCTTCTACATTCTCTAATACTTATGCACTGATATATTAATTCAGTAAATCGACCTTCCAATATGTAATTAATTTTCTTCCATTTAGTCATTCCTATGTGAATTGTTAGCTTTATCTCTTTTGAGTGATCATGAATTCAATTGAAGATAACTTCAATGCTGTGAATTTTGAAGTGATCAGAACAATTTAATCCAAAACAGACAAATACAAAAGACCTCATCATCTATGGTCAATCTCTCTTCCATTTGGCCTGTGCACAGAACATCCAGTGTCACTGTGGTGAACATCTTTGGCAAGCATATATCTGCCTGTTTTATGCCTCACTTGACATTAATAATCAGAGGCTTGTTGAACAATTCTCTGTGGTTACACTTATCAAAGAATCATATAAATTTTATATGCACACGAGCAACTCCTTGTTTAAGGAGAAACATTAAACCTGCATTTTGTTCAACCTGTTTTATCATTTGGAGGAGTTTGTGTATTTTATAATGAGCAAAAATAATACACAGCAGGATCTGTGTTCTTTGGAACTTTCAGGCAATTATGTGAGTATAAAGATATGTAATCTGTAGAAAAAATTGAAAGATTATATTTTGAATCAAAGTGTCATATTCTACTTACTTAAAATACATAATTTCAAATTGATTTTGAGAATGATTGGAGCAATTGCCAGATCCACTGAAAGTGTTCCCATATACATGACATCCCATAGCCTCCTGCCCAAACATTAGCTACTCCTGTCTTTTGTCCTCTTAGTCAATTTACTAGATTTGAGGTAAAACCTCAGAGTTGTTTTAATTTTTATTCATCATGTTATTGGTAATTCATAACATTTCATATGGTTGTTAACTGCCAGAATCCTTTTGCTAAATATTCACATTCTTAGACCAGGAAGATGTCAGGGTCTTCTATATGTGCCTTAATTGCTCTTAGTATTACATATTTGCATTAATTTCCTACTTTTCTGTTTCTTTTTTCTCCCTACAGCCAAGCTTGATAATCTCATTGGCTGCTTTGGGTTCAATTCTTATCTTTATGTGGATAATTCCCAAATAGATTTTTATTTCCCCAACTGCTTTCCTTCCAATACTGTATCATAAATTGCCATTTGTATATATCAAATTTGATGTCCCATGGACATTTCAACATCAACTGGTTCAAAACAGAGCTGCTTATCTCTTCCCCAAACCTTTCACCACCACCACCTTTCCCAACTTCTCTACTGCTGTTGAGGACATCATAATCCTCCTAGTCACCCTCCCCACAACTTTGATGTCTTCCTTGGGTCCATATAAGCTAAAGATTGTCATTTCCCTCTTAATAGAAGCTCTCATATGTTCCCTTCTTTTAACTCACTTCAACCACAACCCTCCTTTAGTCTTCTATCATTTCCTGCTTGATTGTAGGATCTCTGCCCAAATTCACCCCCGATTTTGGTGCCAAAGTCATTTTTGAAAGTATATATCTGACCATATTACATTCTGTTCAATGAACTCCAGTGGCTACAATTATCTCAATGACCAAATATAAATTACTTTGTTTGACATTTCAAGTTTTTCACACCCTGATCTCTTCCTATCTTTCTGGTTTTCTTCTTCTCTATTCCTCTTCATGAAAACTATATCACACTAACATATTTACTACCCAAGCACAATGCTTTACCTCTTGTCTCTGTGCTTTCTCAGTGCCTATTCCCCATGCCTGGAATACTACCTCCTTATCTCTGACTGTTCATTTTGAACCAGATTCAGTTTAAATCTTACCTGCCTCAGGAGGTCATTCCTGGTCCTCCCAAATGACTTCATTCCTTCTCAAAGCTCCTTGTATCTACTCTATGTGTGTGTGCACATACATACATACAAATGTAAATCTACATATCTCTACATATTTATATCCATATATAGACATAAGCACATATAGAAAAAGATTGAGAAAGATCAAGAGAAAGTGAAAGATTGAGAAAAGATAGAGACAACAAGAGAGAAAGAAAAGAGACAACATACACACAGAAAGACAGAGAAGGGGGAGAGAAAGAAAGGGACAGAGAGAGAGAGAGAGAGAGAGAGAGAGAGAGAGAGAGAGAGAGAGAGAGAGAATTTGCTTAACTATATTACAAGCTATCCCCCCATTAGTATGCTTGCTCATTAAGGTCAATGAGTAGGTTTTCACCTCTCTTTGTGACCCCAGAGTTTAGCTTACCCAGAACAAAATGAGCTCTTAATAACTGTTTGTTGACTTCTTGACTTGACCTGACTCAACTTGTGTCAGGGTTCTAGTCCCATAATTTCCTGAGTGTAGGGATTCTTCCCCAACATTGTAGATGAGAAATTGTGCTGACATTTGTAGTCTAAAAGATGTCTAGTATGGGCACTGAGCGGTTAAATGAGCTGTCCAGGCTCACATAGTCAATATGTATGAGAGGTAGGCCTTCAGAACTGTGAGACCAATCAGCTCTTTAGTCACCAGTACTTGCTGCTTCCCCAATTTCTTTCTTACTTTTATTCTAGGAATTTTGAGTTACATTTGAGTTTGGTATTAAAGTATAAAGAAATATGTCTGTTTTGACTGCATCAAAACATACCTAACTCTACTTAAAATGTTCTGAAGGCCAGGGTCAGGTTTGCCATAAAATTCTCTTTTTGTTTTGTCTTTTGCATCAGTCATTGGGGTATGTATGTTGCTGATGTCTGAACAGGTATTTTCAAGCAGCTGGAGAAGATGACATTTAATTTCAATAAGAAATCCATTAAAATTGTTTAGGGCTTAAGGGTTTTGGTCAAAACTGTGGCCATGGAGGGAGTTATCCCTGTTCTTATTTACCTTTCCAGAAACTAAAATAGGCACCTCCTTTCTCATTAGTTGTACTCAAGGCATGCACCACTATAGCATAGCCCTGGAAAATGCAGGCTGTCACTACCTGAAATGACTCCTCTGGCTGCTGCCATTAGACATGTCTATAAGGCTCCTCAAACAACTGCTTCTGAAGTTGGTCTAATAACATTGATTTCCTCTGCAAAAAAAAATATCCTGCTGGGTGCAGTTATCCAGAGAAGGAAAACTGAGATTGACTATACTTATGGCCTGAACTCCTACTCTTTCCCCATATTAGGTGGGCAGAATAGATACTAAAGTGGTCTGCTCAGTTGCAATTACAATTGCCAATTCTCACTCTGTCTTGTCCAAATGCTAGATGACCTCCTCGTTATTGCCTGCTCTTGATTTGTGGTGGATGGCCTGTTATTCTGAATTATGTTCCTGTCTCCAGGGGAGAATATGTCCCTTAATCTATAAAACAGGGCCCTGAGCTTTACAGACACATTGAAAGGATATAGGTACTTCTGAATAATATTTCTTTTAAGCATTTCAATAGGAAATTGTGATGGCAGTTTGTTTCTAACTACTGAGTATTTAAATTTGTCTGTCTTCTTCTAAATATTGATGTTGATTGCCCAGAAAAAGTAGTAATTCAAATTTTTCTTACTCAAGACTATATATGTATATATATATATATGTGTGTGTGTGTGTGTGTGTGTGTTTGTGTGTGTGTATACACATGCATATATACACACATCCATGCATATATATGTCCGTACATATGTTTGTATATGATATATACAGATGAATACATATGTACTACATAGCAACAGAGACCAGAGTAAAAATGTTCTTTTGTTTCGCAATATGATCCTTAAACAATGGCAAAAGCAATTAAGGCGAGCCTGTCTTTGACAGACAGAAAACCATATGGCCAGTTTCAGGCAGGAGGACATTGTTAAGACCAAGTTATAAACTTCTGAAAAACAGGAATTATAATGGAATTGCTGATACAACCTTAAGTCTAACGGTGTGAACGGTGCTGCTATTATTTACTATGGTAACATAATAAAAGACAGCACTGTTTGGGCCATTATCCTTACTGCTCTCTTTTCAGTATAAATCATTATATTTATTATCTGTCTTCTTGTATAGAGGGTCATGAGAAAGGCCAATCGAAAGCTGAAGAAACCTACTTTTCTAAAAGAAATTGGACCTATTTCTAATTCTTTTTCTTTATCAAATACAAGAGAACAGAGACTTTTTTGTGGAAAAATTGTTTCATGTAAGATTAAAGTGCAGATTATTGGTGAGAAAATGACATTCACTTCTAGACATCTTGTCGATCCCTGGGAGATATTGCCAGTTTCCCTCTGATATTTTTACCTTTCTTCCTTGGAGGATTTGTTTCCTGGAAGGTTTTGAGCAGTAGATGCTAAAGCTTTTATTCAGTACTAGGGGACATGTGTTATTATTTATTTATTGGTGACTGAAGCTATGATCTTAGTGAAATAACTCCTTTTGAGTGAATTTTATTAAAACTCAGAAATGTCTCTTGCCTTGTTTGCCAACTTCTTTTCCTTTTCCCCTTTTAGAGTAGGCCTTTAAAAAGTGACTTGATTTTCTATTTTGGATAGTTCTTTAGCAATGTTAGTTGAAATATTTAGTCATAGATATTTTGCGATGACTCCAAAAAATATAAATTGTCAACTGGAGAGCGTTTATTACTTTTAAATTTAACATCACATGAAACAACCCTTCTCTCCCATCTTCCATATTGAATATTTTTGGACAATGTGTGTTTATACAATAACAGAGGCTTCAATTTGTAATAAGCTGGAGTGTGATTATCCCATAGAAAAGAACCTGCCAAAGGGGTTGTTAAGCTAAAATACAGTAGGACAATTATGAATTGGTTAAGGCAAATATGGGAATTGCAGGAGACCTTCTGCCCCTTTTTACCTGGCAGGGGAAATGAAGAATTGGCTTCAAAATTATGTCAGATCATTTCTACAGACAGAATTCTGCCCCCAATATGGATTACTTAAAACCCAAATTGAGCCTAAACACTGTACATCAGCAAAAAGCTAAAGATTTATTGGAAAAGGTAATGTGACATAATTAGGAGCAAAGGGACCTGAATATGGCACTTGATTAAAGACAAATCTCTTAAAATATCTGAACTTCAGATTTATTTGTAAAATTGGAATGATGAGAGTAATATTTTTACCTTCTAATTCATACTTGTAAGTACTTTATAATCAACAATTTGGGGAGAAAGTTGCGTTTTAAAATGCAAAACATTTCATACCAATGCATTACCATTTCCTCAAATAACAATAATTCAATTCAATATGCCAAACATGCTTTCAATACCTACTAGAAGCCAGACATTGTGCCAGAGACTGAGAATACAAAGTCAGAAACAAATAATTTCTGCTTTTATTCATTCCACTGAAGAGATACAGGAGCAGTGCGCTATGATGAAATGAGTCCTAAATTCAGTCATAGGGCTTTGATGTGTTTCCTAGTTTGGCCACTTACTCATTATCCATGTGACTAGGGAAGACACTTAAATTTTCTGGGCCTCATCTTCCTCAACTGTAAGATGAGAGAGATGGAACAGATAAATTCTAAGCTCCAGACCAGCTCTAACTCCATAATCCTATGATCCTATGACACAGGATACAAGCATAAGGCAAAAAAATATGAGGGAGAGATCACTAGCAACAGGTGAAATCAGGGAAGGTGCCATAGAGGAAGGAACAGCACCTGAACTGAGCCTTAAAGAAAGAGAAGTTGTAGGGAATGAAGGAGCATGTTCTAGGTATGGGAACAATCCATCTACATTCACAGGAACTGGAAATGGAGCATAAAGTTTGGAGGACAGTTCCTGGTTGAGTTTGACTGGAGTTTGTGATGGAGAGTAGTATGAAATAAGTCTGAAATGGTCATTGGAACCCATACTGTAGTGCATTGTAAATTCCAACATGCATTACTTCTTAGAAGCAACGGGAGTTTTGAGAAGTGCTTTGGTATAGATGCAACTGTGCCTTAGGAAGATAATTTTGGCACTTGTGTGGATAATGAATTGAAAAGGAAACAGAATGGAAGTATACCTTGTCTCTCTCTTCCCCAGAACTCTATCTTTTCTGCCCCTTTTCCCATTGGCAAATTGACCTCAGAACTTTGGTTTTGTGGTAGGGCCCAAACCAGTTATCTTTATCATGTTATCTTGTCTTATCATCCAGTTATCTTACCAGTTATCTTACCATCCATCTGTTTTCTTCTTCTAACCCAATAGCTCCCTTCTCCCACTGGTTTAGTTCTTCCCAGATCCTCCACTTTGGGAAGGGTCTGAACCAGTTCATTCTCCAGATTTCACCACTATCCCCTCTCTACAGTTCTTTTCATCTTTATTTTATAGGTTTTCTTCTCTTATTAAAATGTCAGTTATTTGAGAGAGGAGACTATCTCTTTTTGTTTGTATTTGTTTGACCAGCACTCATTTGCTATTAGTAGACTTGACCTAAAGGAACAAAGGCTAAATGTGGATGATGGTGACATGAGGAAAGAGAAAAGAGACAGTTGCAAATCACATGGTGGAGGAAGAAAATATAGACAATGAATTGAATATGTGTGATAATGGGGTATGGAGAGAGGATTACTTTTAAGTAGCAAACATAGGTGACTGAGAGAATGGATGGTGGCACCCTTGAGAAAAAAAAGGTAATTTGGAAAGGGGGTTAGAATTTTGGATGGGATAAGGTAGTCAGTTCTTTTTTATACCTGAACTTAGGAAGTACCAGAGGAGAAAGCAGTCTAAAGAGATTAATTCTCAAGAGCATCTCCTACTTAGTGGAAATCAGGAATAGCAGGTAAGAGCCAGAATGTTGTTAGACTTCAATGTTAGCTTATATTTTATCCTATAAGCAATGGGAGCTTTCAGTGGTGTTTTCATATAGTCATATCTGTGCCTTAGGAAAGTAATTTTGGCAGCTGTATGAAAATTGAATTGAAAATGGTAAGAGGCTGGAAGGAGACCAATGAAACTATGCTTATAATAGTCCAGGTGAAACAATGCTACATCAGTATCGTGTATTACCCTGTTGAGAATTATACTTTTACTGACCTACAGCAACTTCAGAGACATTCTATTTTGGGGGTTGCAGTGGGGGGAAAAGAGATACCAGTAAATCAAGTGACTTCCCTGTGGTCCTTTGGCTAGTATGTCTGAGAGGCAGGCCTCAAACTCAGGTTCATCCTTATTATACATTACTGGATTTACTGATTCCAAGGCCAACTTACTATCCACCTTGCCACATTACTTTTTACCATTTCTGTATATGTGATAAATGTCCTTTCTTTATAAAACTGCTGTATGTTTGTACAGAGATTTGAAAATCCAAGACCTTTCTGAATACATTACTATATCTTCTTTTGTACTCAAATATTCTATGAATCTACAAAAAGGAAACCTTGAACTAGGTGATCTGGAAGGCCATTTCTGTCAATTCATTTCAAAGTAATTTAGGAAGCATTAATTAAGAGACTGCTATATGTCTAGTGGACATATGTCTTGCAGACACAAAGGAAAAACAAAATTGTCTCAGTTCTGAAGGAGCTTTGCTGTTGTTCCGTCATTTTCCATCATGTCTGATTCTTCTTGACCCTGTTGGGAGTTTCCTTGACTAAGATGCTGGAATGGTTTGCCATTTCCTTCTCCAACTCATTTTACAGGTGAAGAAACTAAGTCAAACAGGATTAAGCGACTTACCCAAGGTCATACAGCTAGTAAGTGTCAGAGGACAAATTTGAACTCAGGAAGATGAGTCTTCCTGACTCCAGGCCCAACACTCTATCTACTGACCCATTTAGCCGCTCCTCATGAGCTTACTTTCTATTTAATATAGTTGCACAGATAAGTATATATATATGTGTGTGTGTGTGTGTGTGTGTGTGTGTATACATATATATGTGTATATATATGTGTATGTGTGTATATATATATACATATATATATATATATTCGGCTTATACATTTTACTTTCAAGTCTAGCTGTTCATCTATGGCCAATAAAGGTTATGGTCAATTGTTAGCAGCCTTCAGAAAAAGTGAACAGTGGTACAGAAGTCCAATTTATATGTGAGTTTCTTGATTTCTCCTGGAAATAGCTTCCAGAAGGAAACTTTAGCTCCACAGATGTTTCCATATAAAGAACAACACCAAGATTATTCTACTCTTACGTGAACTACATCAACAGTATATTCTGCTTTCCTGAGGTAAGATGTAATTTGTTTAAAACTATTTTGGAACTATAATGAGTCAATATTAATGCTGATGACACAATGTCATTATCATTTTGACAACTTTGCTTAATTCAGTAAATATTTCCTGGCATGGTAAACATTGGCCACTGTACCTGTTGTTAATACAAAGTAGGCAGATTGATTGACAATAGAATATGTTTAGAGATTCAGGGCTCTTGGATTTTCTAGATCATAGTTAACTGATAAGTAGAAGAAAACTGTAATTTCCTTGCCAATAGTTAAGTCAATTATAAAAATGTTTCTTGATTAAATTATGTTTCCTCCATTAAAAAAAAAGGCGCTCACTTGTAGTAAGTTAGCTAAGAGATGTCTGACAGAGTGAAAGGGAGAAGGTGGGAGAGGGTTCTGACCTAAAAATGAATAAAAAAAACCCAAAAAGGTTTGATTATTCTATATAAAATTTAAATATGTTTGTTTATTATGAAGGAAGGCCCTGAATATTAGGGCTAAGTAACTGATTTTTTTTTCAGCCTATCTATTGCTATCTAAAAATGGGTCAATTCTACCAAAGGACAGATGTGAAATGTTCATTCACAGACAATGGAACCAAATCAATTGTTTACAATTTCTTCCCAATGTTTTAATGTTTGAATAAAAAGAATATTTTTATGGGTCCTTTTATTGATGCTATTCATAGCTAAGCCTCTCTTTTAAGTCTTTTTGTATAGATAGAGTTTTGAGATTGAGAAGAATGGTCTAGTAACTGACATGGATGGTGTATTTGTGCTCAAATCAAGCATTAACATTTTTATTTTGATAATCTGTCATCTGCCTTCAAATTATTCCTGTTCTTGCTTCATTTATTTCTTTGGATTTTTTAAAAAATAAGTACCTAAAAAAATAAGTTTGATATTTTAATTCCATTTTCTTATTTCCAAAACTATGATGTAGAGATTGGGGTTCATTGACTGGTCTTTTTCAAGTACCAACCCCACAGTTAATTAAAGTCCATTGCAATCACATGCAAGTATAAAAATGATATATTTCAGTTGCATTTTATCTGCATATTCTTAGGCCCATCTGCTAAGTTATTGTCTTAATTTAATTTCACAAAGGCACATAAACATGATTTCAAACAAGGCAAACAGTGTAACGGATCTGATCAGGGATTGCTGCTTGGAAGAACACAAATGGTCATCATACGTCTGTTTTCAGAAAACAATATTTTATATAATATCTTTTCACTTTATACATTAATATCATAATAGTAAGAAGGGAAGTGTGAATTTCAGAAATTCCACTCTGTGCAGAGACAATACGGATCGTTCAAAACTGGGCAATGGAAAGGGAATTATAGCTTCATTGTAAAGCAAATTTTTAAAAGAGAAAGATACACAATATTATCATTATTACTGGTACAAATAACACTATATTAATACACTGGTGATTTTACAACACTTCACAGGATTTATTAGTATTGTTTTATTAATCGTAAGAAAATAGATAGGTATCATTTAGGGAGAACAAATCAAGCAGAAGGAAACACACGTGTTGAGACTTAAAGGTAACAAACCCTTGGTTAAAAGTCAAGGAGGCATGGTGATTTGAATGCTAGGCTTAGAGTCAAGAATATCTGAATTCAAATTCTCCTCTTACATTGTGTGGTTTTAGGCAAATCACTTAACATCTCAGAACCTTCATCAATAAGTCTATAAATTACAAATTATTTTTGACCTCTAAATGCAAGGAGTTTCATTATATGGGAGCAATTTTTTGAGAATTACAAAGAGAGTTGATGATTAGCATGGAGTGTGGATCTGGTTCTTCCATTTCTCCCCAGGGAAGTTATAGTAGGAACTCAAGTAATTCATGGATTCATGAATGAAATTCCAATTGAATTCCAAATCCACTGAATTGAAATCATAGGTCAGTGGACCTGAGGATGTGGATAGTTTGCCTGGACCATCAACAAGGAGAAGGACAGAAAAGAGGGAGGAGGGTGCCAGCCAGTGCTTTCCAAAAGATCATATAGAGAAAAAAAATCAGATGATGGAGAGCTTTCCACATTCCCTACCTGATAGAATTTAGGAATATTTTAAGCATAACATTATCCTGATTCAATTCTAGTGATCTCTATGAAATCAGAAAAGATCAGAAAAATTTAAACCAAAGAAATATAAGTAATCTGAACTGGTCTTTCAGAGGACTGAATAGTGTAGGGTAACAATATGAATATTAGTGTGTTTGCATGTATGAGAGTCATTAAACACTTAGTAATATTATTATCTTTGCTCTGATTTAGGGACCTCACTACTAATCTGTCAATACTTAGTGTAGTTCCTTGGGTTGAAATTGCTGTGGAAGTTAACTTGTGCATTTCATTCACTATTGTCATGCCTCCCAGGAATGTTTGTAAGATCCCTGCATGGTTCCCAACAGCCATACTTCACCATGAAAGACAGAGAGGAAATGTGCAGATGTATGTGAAACTGTTGCCTCAATAGGAGCCCTAGGAAGTTGAACAAAATGGAGCATGACATAGAAATAGGTTTGATTCTGGAAATCTAAATCTCTCCATCATGACTTAGCATTTCATGGTAGCATACACAGCAGACTAACACTATAGTAAAGCTCCATGTGATACTTGAGAAATTCCTGTAGGGGATTTGATTTTCCTTTTTCTTTCAATTTCAGTTATTGCCCAAGTTGGTTTATATCAATAGCCACAGTTAGAAATTAGCAAGCCCTAAAGCATTACCATGTTTATTTCAAGTACTTTCCTTGATAATTCAGGACTATATCTTTTAATTATATAGATGTTTTGAGATTAAAAAAATTCTCATTAAAAAGACTCATTTAGTGAAACTCACTTCTTTTGTATTTTCGCTATGCATTCGCATTATTCACTAGTTGCTTCTTTAATCAGTGTAACAGTGTTGTTCTCCCTGTGTTTATTAGTAGAACTTATAAAAAGAAAACTCCTCTGACTTGTTTGGTCCAGATTTCAGATGTCATTGGCATGGAGAAATTCCAGAAAGGAAACAGATAGGCACCTGTTCTTCAACTTAGAGTCTTTTAGAGTCTCCTGGGCACTGAGATGAGTAACAGAGACAACACCTGAACCCAGATGTACTGACTTTAATATTAGCTATTTATTTGCTATGTGATTCTAGCTCTCCTGGTTACTTATACAAACTGAATACTTAACAAATGTGTGGTGTATTTGGAAGTTTTCAATATGTCTTTGGTAAAGTAAGATTGCTTATAGAAGATTTTCCTCATTCTCCTCCCTCGAAACTCTAGTATCACTCAGTCTTTCTGCTGTCCTCTGGAATACTTGCTTGATCTGTTATAAACTTCTTCTCATCTTAAGTCTTTTCTTCTCCATTTCCTTCCATCTTTTGTCTCTTACTTAAATACAGCTTCCCCTAATGACACAGCCTTCCCAGTTACTCTTTCTAGGACTAGCTGTACCTTCACATATTGTCCTCAGCTCACTGTTCCCCATGACCACTTCTAGATTTTCCTTTTCCTCCATCCTTCAGTAACCTCTCCTCCCTTGAGGTTCATGATGTTCACATCTACCACCCATTCAAAGTCCTAGTAGTTGCTATCTGCAGACACCCAAGGTACTCCCCTTCTTTCCTGAATGAGTTTAGTACTATGCTCACAGTTTCTCTCTCCTCCCCAACTCCTCTTATCATACTGTGTTAGTTCAATATTAATATGGATTCTCCCTCAAATACCCTACCCACTCAGTTCTTCAACCTACTAACTTCCCATGAGTTAGTCTTCCAACTGTTGTACCCAAACTGAAATCCCAGGTCACTATACACCACCTGATTTGTGGTCCACTGTTAAGCCCCTTTTATATTTCTGTCTTTGTCTCTATCCTATATACTGTAATAGCTTGAAACTGCTTAAGGAATGTCTGGGCATTGCTCAAGGCACACCCCCTCCTTCCTCAAATCAGCATTCTATATATTCTCTTTGAATCAGCATAAGTGTACAAGGCTTAACTCAGTGTTATGGTATAATGTAGAGACCACCCTGTCCTGTTCTGCTGACCAAGCAGGGTCCCCATATCCTTCACCCAGAACATGACCCTGGCCAGTTCTGAGGAATTCCAGTCCCCCTTACCTCATGACCCTCCACCCTGTTCTGGAAAGTGCTGACTATGATCCTTCATCCTGTGCCCTCCACCCTGTTCTAGGAGGGACCCCTAAGTCACAGGAAGATTGCACCCTTGTACCCTTGCACCATATTCCCAAATTAGCCCTGAGCTATAGATCTAACCAATAGCTTTTCTTGGCTTCTATATGTCATGTCTTCTGCTAGCTCCACTCCATGATTGTGGTTTTTGTGGTTTTGGCCTTCATAACCAAAGCCTGTACCCCCAGTGGATTACTACCAATTTGAATTTACACTCCAGTAGTTGCATGCTTGCTTAATAAATCCACATCGAAATTTTACCTTGAACCCAGGTCTCAGCTCACTCTTATTTTCTGCACAACACAACCCACCTCATTCACACACAAAAATGATACTACCTTTGATCTTTCCAATACCCCAAAATGTATTTTCAAGAAATCTCTTATCTAATCATTATATATTGACTTTTCACCTCTCCCTCTGTTTCCCCTTACAAAACTCTACCAGTCATTTGCACTGTGACCTCCAGTCTCTTGGCAACTCAGTTCTCTCCCAGGTCATCTCCCTTCTCTTCTGCCTGTCTTGACTTCTTGCTGAATCAATTTACCTCAACTCTATTCTTTTCTCTTAAAAGACCCCTAGACCCCTTTTTGTAGTTCTGATTACACTCAGCCAATACCCAGCCTTGTATAATTTCCACCATTCATTGCCTTTGCTCTTGCACATATACTATGGAATGAAGGTAGAGAAAAATTCTGACTGGATTCACTACAGATTTATATTACACAACCTCAAGTGGGTCATCACTGCTATTCACAGTCTTACTATAACTCCCTTTTCAACTCACTATCCCATTCTCTATAGTTACCCTTCCAAACTTTTTCATCCCTCCTCAAATCTCTCATGTCTTCCTCTTCCTCTCCCCCACCTTCAGTTGAGACTTTTGCCATGTATTTTATAGAAAAAGAGGCCATTTCTCTCTCCTTTCTTCCTCATATCCTTTCACTTAGATGTCTTTCGCCTCATTCTCCTCTTTCACTCCTGTCTCACATGATAAAATGGTTTATTCCTTGCCAAGGTTAACCCATCTACTTGTTTAAGTGATCTCATTCCATCTTGCTTCTTCCAACAGAAAGCGCCTTCTGTCATCCACACTCTTTCCTTTATTTTCAATCTGTCTTTGTCTACTGATACATTTCTTAAAGGCAGAAGCAAGCCAATGTCTTCACCATCATGAAAAAAACCACACTTGATCTTTCAATCTCTTCTATTGTCCTACATATCTTTATAGCTAAACTCCTCAGAAAGAATATCTACAATACATGCCTCTACTTTTCCTCTTTTCCCTCTCTTCTTAACCTTTTATAATCTTGCTTCTTTTCTAAAAATTAATTTGTTTACTTTTAGTTTACAAAAGTCAGTTCCACAATCCCTTGAGTTTCAAATTTTCTCCCCCTTTCCCCCCATGGTAGCATGCAATCAAATATAGGAACTGCCAATACCTTCACATTAAACATTAGTCAGGTTGTAAAGAAGGATTATAACCAATGGAATGAACAATGGGAAAGAGGAAACAAAACAAAACAAGAAAAAGAAAGAGAGCAGGTAGCTTGCTTCAATCTGTGTTGAAACTCTTTAGTTCTTTCTTTGGATGTGGACATCTATTTCCATCATGAGTCTTTTGGAGTTGTCTCATAACCTTTCATTGATAAGAAGAACCCAGTCTATCAAAGTTGGTTATCACACATATGTTATTTATGTAATTGTGTACAGATTTCTCCTGGTTCTGCTTTTCTCACTCAACATCAATTTGTATAAGTGTAATGGTAATCAATTTGTTTAATATTTAGGGCTAAGTGGATAGTATACTTGGGGCTGAGTAGATTGGATACTTAGGGCTAAGTAGGTCAGATACTTAGGGCTAAGTAGATCAGATACTTAGGGCTAAGTATAGAACTCTGTCCATTGGTGAGAAGGTGTGAACTCCCCTGTTGACTTGGGAGAAGGCCAGTGCTTATAAGCAGGAGA
>CM053594.1:106789198-106808913 GCA_028646575.1 Pseudocheirus occidentalis
TTGTATATAATATTGTGAATTGTTGAAACTGTGAACATTGTACTGAATCTAGATTTGTAGTGGAATAAACAGAGTGTTCACTAATACTGTGTAACCCGAATCTTAAAAGCTGTTCACAGTAGCATTCTCTCAGGAATCTACTGTTGATTGGCTTTATAATAAGTCTCTTCAGGTAGCATTCTCTCAGGAATCTACTGTTGATTGGCTTTACAATAAGTCTCTCCAGGTTATTACAAAGTCTGTCTGCTCTTCATTTCTCATAGCACAATAGTATTGTATTACATTCAGATACCACAACTTCTTTAGTCATTTCCTAGTTGATGGGCATCCCTTTGATTTCCAATTCTTTTCCACCACTTTAATCTTGCTTCTAATCTTATCATTTCACTGAAATTGCTCTCTTCAAAGTCACAAATTATCTGTTAGTTTCCAAATATGAGGGCCTTTTTTCTCTTTGATCTCTCTCAGCCTTTGACACTGTTGTTCACTCTCCTTTCTATACTTTTCTTCTCCCTAGATCTTTGGCACACCACTCACTCCTGATTCTCCTCTTACCTGACTGATTTTTGTTTCTTTTGCAGGTTCGTTTTCTATCTCATGCCCTCTAATTATAGGTGTCCCTCAGGGTTCTATTCTGGATCCTCTTCTCTCTCTTTACTACACCTGGTGATCTCATCATCAGCCTGTACTTAATTACCATCTTTAAACTGATGATGCTCAAACTGATCTATCCTGCCCTAGACTCTTTGCTGACTGCTAATCTTGCATTTCCAACTTCCTTTTAGACATATTGAACTTTAAATCCAGTAGAAATTTTAAACTCAATATGTCCAAAACAGAATTGTAAAGGTAATTAATTTAGCAGGTACTTAGTCATTAGTAACTAAGAGCTAAGTACTTCTGTGAAAGAAACAGAGGGTGTGAATTCTGTCTTTTTTTGCTGACATGGCAGGAGGGGGTTGGCTGAGACAGGAAGCTAATGTGTGACTGTGTGTATATAAGAAGAGTTCCAGGAACAGAGAAACAGAATCAAGAATTTTCCTCCTGGTGGCTCCTGGTGGAGAGAGCAGAATTTTCACGACATCTGGAAGCTGGGCTGCTGGACTGAGAACTGAGTTGAAGTTTTCTATGAGACCAGAATCTGGTGAAGGCTAAAATTGTTGCCAAAGAGACAGCCTGGAAGGCTGAGATTTCTTCTGGTTCCTAGGGACAGCTGAACTGCTGTAGGACTGAAGAAGAATGACTGCAATAAGCCTTTTTTTGTTGTCTTGGCTGATCCTTGAGTTACCAGCAACAAAAGTGGTGAAGGTTTTGAGATGTGTTGAACACTGTGAACTTCAGTGTGTAACAAGAACTGCTGGAGGATTGGATGAGAATCTGGGATCTGTCTGCCTCTGAATACGGGTGACTGTTTGGTGGATTCAGGTGGGAGCTGGGACCATGGAAGGGAATCCATGGAATCTGAGAGACCACCCCAAGTCAAGATGAAGAGAAGCTCTCTCCTTGGATATTGAGCATGTGATGAAATTCAAGTTTACTAGACACTGAGGGGTGAAGCTTTTGTGTAATTTCCTAATGATTCTATTTAGTGATTAATGATACTTAGTAATTGTGAATCTGGATAAGTGACTGATTAAGTTAATCTATAATTGCCCCATGAGTAGAAGATTGATTATTGTATTGTGAGATGACTGAATGACTGAGTGAGGGGGCAAACTTCATTAGGGAAACCAGATGATTATTCTTTTGTTCTTTGTTCTTAATACTATGACCACTTTGGTGAAAACTATGTGGCCATTCTAATGTTAAGCTGTTGTGAACAATATATTGTTATTTTCTGTGATAAGATGTAATGTTGTGCATATTATGTTGTGATTTGTTGTGAATGTTTGCCTTCATTTGTAATGGAATAAATGGAGTGTTCACTATACTGTGTAATCAGAACCTTAAAAGCTCTTCACAGTAGCATTCTTTTGGGAAGCTGCTCATCATGCATCATGCTACAAGAACTTATTATCCTTCCCCCTAAAATGGACCCCCTCCTACCTTCCCAGTTTACTACAGAGGGCAATAACATCATCCCACTGCTTCAAATGTTCAAAGGAGCAGTTATCCTGGATTGCTCCCTATCTCTCATGCCATATACTCAATCTATTGCCAAGGACTGTTGATTTCACCTTTGTATCATCTCTTGAGTATCCGCCCTTCTCTCCTTGGACATTGCTCCCACTCTAATACAGGCTTTCATCACTTTACACCTGGATCATTGCAACAGCATACTGATGGATTTGCTGCCTCAAGTCTCTCCTCACTCCATTTCATCCTCCATTCTATTTTAAAGTGCTTTTCCTTAAGTGCATGTCCAATCATGTCACCTTCCTACTTAATAAACACTTCCTATTATATTCAGGAGGAAATACAAAATGATTTGTTTGGCATTAAAAGCCCTTAATATCCAACTCCCTTCCTACTTTTCTAGGCTTCTCAGACCTTACTCATCAACATGTACTCTTTGATCCAGGGACACTGGCCTTCTGACTATTCTATGAGCAAGACATTCTGTCTCTCTCAAGGGTATTTCTGTATCTCCCATATTCCTGGAATACCCACCATCCCCCACAGACTACTGACCTCCTTAGCTTTCTTTAAGTGCCAACTAAAATCTCACTTTCTACAGGAATCTTTTCCCAAATCCTAAAAGGATTAAATGAAAATTTCCATTTCCTTCACTTTGTTAATTATCTTCTATTTATTCTATAAACAGCTTGCTTTGTACATATTTGTTTACATGCTTCTCCACCTCACCCTGCCACCCCCCCCCCATTAGACTGTAAGCTCCTTGAGGGAAGGATTTTTGCCTCTTTTTCTGTCATCAGCTCTTAGCACTATGCTGGCACACATTATTGTTATTGTTGTTGAGTCATTTCAATCTTGTCCATCTCTTCCTGACCCCATTTGGGGTTTTCCTGGCAAAGATACTGGAACAGTCTGCCATTTTCTTCTCCAGTTCATTTTACAGATGAAAGACCAAGGGTCCCCATAATTTGCCTGGGGTCACACAGACAGTAAGTGACTGAGGTTGAATTTGAATACCTATCTTCCTGACTCTATCCCTGGTGCTCTTTCCATTGCACCATCTAGCTGCCCACTGCCAAATAGTAGGCACTTAACAAATGTTTATCAATCGATGCCATTGATTACTGATATAGAAAAGTCACCCATAACTAGAACCAAGTTAACTTTTTTCTTTGCAACTCATTCATAAAAGAAAGAGGTCAATTATAAGAAATAAGCAGATGCTGCAGACTCTAAATAAATAGTGCCTTGCAGGTTATATGATGAGGAAAATACAGATTTAGACCCATCTCCTCTACCCTCACTGTTCACAAGTGAGGGCCATGGTGACAGCTTACATTTATATGGTGTATCTCAGTTACAAAGTACTTTGTAGGGGAGGGTGAGGACATGTGTATGCAGTGCTGCAATTCCAATAATTTGTAGAATTCTTGCTATGGAAAACTACTTAGCAATTAATTCATAGTTAGAGAGCTGCCCAGGACACAGAGAGGATACCTGACTTACCTTTGGTGTCCCAGTTTATTTATATCAAAGGCAGAGCTCAAATTCAGCTCTTTTTAATACCAAGTCTAGTTGTTTACTCACTCTGCCAAATGGTCTTGCATGTAGTATTTAATGAAGTTCTGCACTGCAATGGATGCAGTACTTGACTTGGAGTCAAGAAAACATAAGTTCCAATCCTACCTCAGGTATTCGTTAGCTATGTGATCCTGGGCAAGTCACTTAAATATTCTCTGCCTCAGTTTTCTCATCTGTAAAAAGACCTACTTCACAGGGTTTTGTGGCAACCAGTTGATGTGTTAAGGGAAACATAAAATGTTGAGGTATAGGGTTAGGGGTGCTTGAGATCCCAAAATACCAACATGTTAGGTCCCACCAAATGAATTCAACTCAAGTCCTCTCTCAGCCAAAGAAAAGCAAAGTTTATTAAAGATTCACCATCTTGGGTAGACTCTTATGTAGCCTCACTATTCTGCACTGGACAAGCAGGCCAGAATGATCTGACAGAGTGAATCTGTGCTAGATCATTCTCAGGCTTCTTATACCCCATGGAGGCAAGATGGGGTCTTATATAGAGAAAGGTTGTGGGAGGAATCTAGGGGTTGGTCTAGGGGAGGAGGTTGGGGAGGGTCTTCAGGAGGAGTCAAATAAGGTCAGACTCCAGTGATGCAAGATTAAGGGTGGGAGGAAGCTGGAGGCTACCTAGAGATGAGACAATGGAGGGTCTGGGAGGATCCAGGGCAGGAGTTAGCTGGACAAAGGAGGGCTAGGCTAGTAACAGAGGTTTAGTTAGTCACAATGAAAGTCTTACGGCCTCAGGCAAATGCCTCATCAAATGGAAAGATTCAATCAGAGCTCTAGGGGGTTCCCAGAGCCTCATCAAGTGATTGTACAACCTGTAAAATATGTAAAATACTTTGTAAACCTTAAAGTGTTATATAAATATTAGTTGATATTTTTTTTCTCATTTTCACCTCACAACAAAATATTTTATAGTGTTTGTGGAAAGATTCTCTTCATTTTGTAGAAGAAGAAGTACAGGCTAGGAAGTGATAGAAGGATAATTCAAAACTAGGTATGGGAACTCAAGCCACTGTACTATTGCATCTGGTACTAGGAATGAAGATCTTGAACCATCAGATGAAGATTCAATTCTATGCAATATGGTATTAGTTACTTTGAAAAATATTTGCATTAATAAATCGAAAAATGAAATTTCATCTTTAACCTTCAGTTAGCCAGTCAATGAAAATCACTAGGAACAGTTCATGAACTGTTCCAATTAATTGGGGATTTTCAACTAATAAGAATGAAATGTCACAGACCCATGAAGTATGACTGATCTTTCTGTTTATACTGATCCCCAGAAACATTAACTATTCCCTATGCAATATAGACTATTAACACTTAGTGTGAGGATGGATGAAAGAATCTAGACAAAATGTAACCATTTGCCAATCAAATTTGGTTCTGGAACCACTACATTCAAAAGTGGGTTAAAAGTAAAGTTCTGGAAATTAAAAAAATACTACTTTTGATAAATTTTGGAGTGGTTTAAGATGCACATAGACTTGTTCTAAAAAATGCACACAATGAAATTTTATTTGAAAGCAGCAGCAGTGTATTTACTGTTACAGAGAGTACAATTCTTATTTATTTATTTATTTACTTACTTACTTACTTTTAGTTTACAACATTCAGTTCCACAATATCTTGAGTTTCAAATTTTCTCCCCCTCCCTGTTCTCTGCCCCCCCCAAGGTGCATGCAATCAAATATAGGTTCTACAAATACCTTCACATTAAACATGACTCAAGTTATGAAGAAGGATTATAATCAATGGAGTGAACAAAGAGAAAGATAGAAGGAAATAAAACAATACAAAAGAGAGAGAGGGAGAGTAAGTAGTTTGCTTCAATCTATATTGAGACTCTGTAGTTCTTTCTCTGGATGTGGATATCCCTTTCCATTGGGAGTCTTTTGGACTTTGGTCTTTTGTCTTATAATGTCACGTTGCTGAGAGTAGTCCAGTCTATCAAAGTTTGTCATCACAGATATGAGGTGTACAAAACTCTCTTGGTTATACTCTCCTCATTCAACATCAGTTTACATAAGTCTCTCCAGGTCATTTTGAAGTCTGTCTGCTCCTCATTTCTTATAGCACAATAGTATTCCATTACAAACATATACCATAACTTATTTAACCATTCCCCAATTGATGAGCATCCCCTTGATTTTCAATTCTTTTCCACCACAGAAAGAGCTGTTATAAATATTTTTGTACATACAGGTCTTCCTTCCACTTGTATAATCTCTTTTGGGATACAGCCATAGAAGTGGTATTGCTAGGACAAAAGGCATGCACTTTTTTATAGCCCTTTTGGCATAGCTCTGGATTGCTCTCCAGAGTGGTTGGATTAGTTCACATCACGAGCAAAGCATTAGTGTTCCAATTTTTGCACATTCTTTCAGCATTTATCATTTTCTGGAGTACAATTCTTAATCCCCTTATTAAAAATTCATTGTGAAAACTCTGATCTTTGGATGGCAACTCTATTCCCATATCCACACACACCAAAAAGCATAGGACTAACTGAATTCTAGATCGGCAACATTCTGTATCATTTTATCAGGTAACTGGTACAGGTACCCACTTTAGGAAAGATCAGCCAATTCTATGAGAGCATCCAGTCTGAGAGAAATATAATTGACATTACACACGTTGTGCATAAACTGCACAATTGCTTCATAATTCATCAGAAATACATAAAAAAAAAACATTTGGCTCTGCCTCTAGCCAGAGACTTTGAAAGATAATGACATTCAGCATCATTAGAATAGATAACAGGAGAACAAATCCCTGCCAGTGGTGCTTATGGACCTTTGGAAACCTTTGTCCAATCCCTCAAAGTACTTAAGGGATAAATTCCCTTCTCCATTCAGAAGCATTGCTGCTGGCAGTGAGATACCTGTACTATCCCTTTTCTGTCATTAAGGAAGTCAGTTTTGTTATCTCAGGAACCTACATCTTTCTTTAGAACCTGCAAACCATGCATTCTAAGAGCCTGATATCTTCCAATGGTTCCATTGTCCAGTCATCTCTTTGCCATTATGTAGATTTGATCTCTAAAAGTGGAAATAGATATCTCTAATTATATGATCTCAGTCAGTAATTTAATTTGTTTTTCTGCACTTCTCTGTGATACTCACTACCTACCTAATATATGAAGATGTTATGATTATTGAAATGACACTGAAATGTCTTCTTAAGCTCCTTGTGAATGAGACCCAATGTTACACAAATATACATCATTTGGTGATTTTTGAATGCATTGATATTCTGGAGTTTGGCAACCTCACAACTGTATTCCCTCTAAGGATGCAGAATACAAACAATTCATACCTACACAATCTATATGAGTCTTGGTCATGTCCTTTCGTAAATATTCCCAAGATCCATCCAAAATAAGACTCAGTTTTTGGACACTGTGTGGATACAAATGAAAAAAAAATTGAACTGTTGGCTTACCAATCTTTATTCTTGCTATGTAACCACCAAAGTGGCATATAAATTCTTTCCAAAAGTTTTTCATGTGGTCAACTGTACAATGATCTAAGACAATTCTGAAGGTCTCATGATGAAAAATACTACCTTCAGAAAAATAACTTACTGAGTCTGAATGCTGATTTCTTTTTTTTGTTTTTGTTTTTTTGTTTTTCATCTCTGTTTTCTTTCACAGCATGACTGATATAGAAATACATTTTGCATGACTGTGTGCATATAATGTATGTCAAATTGCTTGCTTTCTCAATGAGGGGAGACAGGAGAAAGCTATGGAAAGAATTTGGAAGTCAAAACTTTTAAAAGATGAATGATAAAATAGCTTTTGCATCCAATCTGGTTTAAATAAAAAAGAGGAAAAAAGAAAAAAAGTTTATCATGGTAACCCATGCATTTTAAATCTTTAATATGTTTAACAATTATTAAATTAAATAATTTTATGAAGTAATTTAAATTTTAATAATTACCATTAATTTCAACATATTTAATGTATTTAATTTGTTAATATTTCAAGATATTAATCTTTGTCCTGAGGAAGCTATCAGAAAGGTTAATAATTAACAAAAATACTGTTAACAGCATCAATAATAGTAGAAATAGGGACAGCTAGATGGCACAGTGAATAGAGCAGCAGCCCTAGCGTCAGGAGGACCTGAGTTCAAATCTGACCTCAGACACTTAAGACTTACTAGCTGTATGACCTTGGGCAAGTCACTTAACCCTAATTGCCCTGCCTTTCCCCCCTCAAAAAAAATAAAAAGGAAATAATGGCATAAATAATAATACTTACTTAGATCTGTGATATTGTACTTAAATAGAAATTGGTACCATTGAACTACACATAAGAATCCATGTAGGTCACATATTGGCGTAGAAAACCACTATTAATCTCATCTATGTTCTATTATATTTTTATTTTCTTTTTGAAACATTTCCCAGTTATGTCTTTGTCTTGTTAAGACAACACTCCAGAGGGTTGCCAGTCACAATTCAGGCAGTGGGCTGTATGTTTGATACCTCTGATTTAGGGACCACTTTGGGTCTAACAAAGGACTAACAATCACATCATCTGATCTTCACAACATAGCAAGATATTTATTATTATTATCCCTATTTAACAGATGAAGAAAATGAAGCTTGGAGATAAAATAGAATTCCCACTCAGGTTTTGTGACTCCCAACCCAGCGATCTATTCACTAAGCTATGATGTGTCCAAATAACTTACTAAGTATTTCTCATCTATTATGTTCTTGCTCAAAGATTAACTATTCTTTTCAGCATAATGTCATTCTACCTTCCTGAATTAGCATTTCAGAAATGTCCAGAATTGCTACTCAGGTTTTGCTGACTCCTAATCCAGCTCTCTATCCCCTAAACTAAGCCATGCCCACGTGACTTGTTAAGTGTTTAACATCAAGTAAGTATCAATATGAGATCTTCTATCTGATATTTTCTTATTAAATGATCATTCTTTTTTACATAGTGTTATGCTAGCTTTCAGAATGGGTATTTCAGAAATGTCCAGTATAATTTGGTAAAATGCCTGATTCCTGATTGTCTTTCTAAATTCTTCTTCATTTATCTCAGTAGGTAATAACTATGGTGGTAAAGTACTTCTCCATCTTCTTACCTGCTCAAAGGTGTCTATATGTATGAGCGCATGTATTTGTGCGAGCTTAACAATCATACAAGAGTCTAACAGCATATACCCAACAATTTTCCTTATGGCCTAAAGATGCCTTTCATGCCTTTCTATTTGCATCTTCCCTTTACCCTGAACCTATCCAGAGGTTCATTCAGTGAAATAAAATTGCATTACAATTATTTCTACTTAGAGAAATATGACAGCTAGAATTTTTATGTTAATTAATCTTTGGTTTTTTTATTATTGTGTGACTGCCGACCGTAAATTTCCTTGCAATCCAGCTTTAGTGCACTCTATAAATTATTTTAGTTTATTTCAGCTCTTCACTTGATTTGCAAATGGTTAACTTTACACAGATCCTCTCATTTACCCTCAGACCTAGTCAGTGCTGTCAGTGCTCCTGGGAAGATATGGAGTATATCCAGGAATCATCATGATCACAAGGATCAACCATGACTCTCTAATCTACGGTCCAGCAATACTCTTTTCACCAGGTGAGATTTTTTTGAACATAAATGAGCATACATTAAACATGATCAACATTAATACCAAACATGGGGCTATTTTCTGAGGATGAAACATAAATGAACAAGAAGGTCACTGCTATTCTTGTTGCACATCCCACAGCCAAATGGGGAAGTTACTGCTTCCTTACCTGCATACCCAGTTAAGCACCATCTGTTTCCTGTTTTAATGCGATATCTGGCATAGTTTTTTCAAAACCTTTCACATCAGTAAGCACAATCCTAATAGACAGTTAATATGAATTAAAAATCATGGTTTCACTAAAACTGAGTTTTACCAATTTTTTTTTCATTTTCTGAAATAGGTAACACTACGCTGACTGCTCCTAGCCCACTTCAGTAGCATGAAATGCTCACAGATTAATAAAACTTATTTAGAATATATTTACTTGATGCTGATATTTAGGCTCTGGTTGGTAGGCAGTGCAAGGGCACATGATTCTAACTGAAAAGTTGAAATAAAATTTGAAGCAAGAGAATGTCTCCTACCTCATCTTGCTAATGATATTTAATAGGATCATAGATTTAGTGCTTAAAAGAAAGACCTTAGAGGTCATATTATTCAACTCCCTGATTTTACCAATGAAGAAATGGAGAAAGTGGTTTTCAAGTGACTTACCCAAAGTCATAACAAAGTTAGTGTAATGATCTGGTTTGAACTTAGGTCTTTTGACTTCCAATTCAGTGTTCTTTAAATTGTACTAGACTGCTTATTTAGTTTGTGTTCAGAAATTAATTTTAATGAGACTTGGGCCCATTTGAAGATTTTGTTTCTGCTTTCTATTCTAACTTTCTGAGTGCTGTCACATTGAACAACTGAAAGAAAATTACATAATTTGTACCTCAGATTCCCATGGAATTTTAAATGTCAATTCTTATTTCCTTTAGGAAATAGTCCCAAGTCCCATAAATTAAAAATAATGGAGTCATTTTGGAGGATACTATATCCTTCAGAAATGTGCATCCTTTATGCAAAAAAAAATGCTACAGATATCATTTGGCCTCATTGACCAAAATAATATTCCAATTAATTGAACGTAAATGAGAGAGAAGCAGCCATTGGTTAGAAAGATTTAAATGTGGAGAGGATGTTGGAGGTCATAACGATAATTACTAACATTTAAATAGACTTTTGGCAAATTACCTCTTGGGTTCCTCATAGCAACCCTGTGGGATAACCATGACAGGTACTTCTTGTCATCATTTGATAGATGAGAAAAATTGAGGCTGAGAGAGGTTAAATGTCCACAGTCGCAGAGCTAAGGTTTTAACTTTCTCTGACTCCACAACTGGGACTCTATTCATTATGCCCCACAATGTACAACCTAGTCCCACTCTCTTATTTTATATATGAGGAAACCCATATCCAGAGATGTTGTTATTGAATCCCAGAATCTCAGAGTTAGAAGAGCTCTCAAAAGTCATGTAGTTCAGAACACACAGTAAACCCTTTTTAAATACTAATTGACTCATTGGCTGACAGTATTTGTAACCAGGCCTTCTCATTCCAAATACATCCTTCTTTCTATCCTTGGTTAGATAGAGTTCTTATCTCTCTGAGTTCTTATAACTCTTGCTCACATAGTGTTCCTATCCAGGGGAATAGTAGCCATTTTCATCCAAATATTCAAATAACTTGGTTCTGGCCTTCCTTCTCTTATAAACTTATCCATTTAAATATTCTAAGTGGATTTCCTTTTAGGCATCTTGTTGTAAGAAATAGAGTGAAAGAGACTCTTCTAGTACATGAGAAAGTGAATTGTTTATCAGGGTGGGCCATCTCCAGTAATTCTGATGAATATCTGGCCACTGGACCCAGATGACTCTGAAGGAGAAAGTGAGACTAGTGACTTTGCACAGCCCTCCCAAATCAAAGTTAACTGCAAGTCATGTCATCATTTCACTATGTCACCTCCTCTTCAAAAATGAAGGACAAACATAGCCTGTGAGTAGTCCAAGCTGCCTGAATGAGGACCCAGACAGTTGGATAACTCTGCTCATCCTCTCTGTCGTCCTCTCTGTCCCTCATTCTTTTCTCCAAAGGAAGTTAAATTTTGGTGGCTGGAAACTGCCTACTTAGCTTGGGGTTTACTGGCTAAATCCTTCCTTCCTTCCTTCCTTCCTCCCTCCTTTCTTTCTTTCTCTCTCTTTCTCTCTTTCTTTCTTTCTTCCTTCCTTCCTTCCTTTTTCTCTAAGACAAAACCTTAAACTCAGTCCACTCTGAAACTCATAGATTGGACCACAATAGGTCCCTGCCCAAAGTTCACTTAATGGCAATATTTGGGCCTTCCTGGTTTAGAGTAAATATCAATTGTAACTGTGTCTCTAGTAACAGCAACCATGAGGGTTTTCCCTCCAAGATCAGATTATTTTTTCCTCATTAAAGGAGTCATACCTTGACTCACTTCCTAAAGAGGCCTGTTTACTGAATGGGCATTACCTCACTCAAAGTGAGAACCTGAAAAAGCATTAGCCTAAAAGGGTCAGCATCCTCTATTGCATCCTGGGCCATCTTCAGTCATCCTGATGAATAACTGACCACTGGACCCAGATGACTCTGGAGAAGAAAGTGAGGCTGGTGACCTTGCATAGCCCATGCTCACTCAAATCAAAGTCAACTGCAAGTCACATCATCATCTCCCTGATGTCATGGTCCTCTTCTGAAAGGAAGGACAAACACAACAGCCAACAGACTTTTCATCAGAGCCAAACCCTGATAATAATCAAAGAGAGGAAACAATGTGGGATCAGTATGTCCAGGATCTGTTAGGAGTAAATGCTAAGTATAGTAGACCAGCAGAAGAGGAAGGAAAGGTGATGGAAAAAAGGAAGTAAGTTTTCATAGTCAAATGTTCTAGTAAAAAGAGTAACTCAGACCCTTAAAAGTATGTGATTTAGACAATACCTAGAGGTGATTCTTACCTATCAAAATGTAGATTATTCCCTTCAGGGATTTCCTGAAGCAAAGTTTTAATTCCAGGCTATATTTTCCTTCCCTCCTCCTCAGCTTGATTCTGGGCAACCTCTTCTCCATCCCTCTTTTTCC
This sequence comes from Pseudocheirus occidentalis, assembly GCA_028646575.1. Taxonomy (NCBI): domain Eukaryota; kingdom Metazoa; phylum Chordata; class Mammalia; order Diprotodontia; family Pseudocheiridae; genus Pseudocheirus; species Pseudocheirus occidentalis. Next base: position 106,801,555 of record CM053594.1, read on the forward strand.
ATCAGTCAGTGTGTACTCAGGAAATGGAAACTAATTTTAATGGAAACTAATTTTAATATGTGCCTAAGTGAAGCAACATTGGGAAGGTAAATTAGCTTTAAAAAAAGCCCACAAACAATCCACGAAAAAATATGATGTCTATGAAGCCAAATATGAAAGAATTTTGGATTATCTATGTCACTATTACCTTCCATTAGCATAAATAATCTAGTTTTGATCATATATTTATTTCTAAAGTAATAAAAGCTATAATACCTTACATGGGTGTAGCAATTTTTAATATGAAAGTGAAATGAATACAATATACTTCCAGCATTTGCTGCATCCTCAGCACATTCACCTTGGGCAACACAGGCATTCTTAGTCCTGTTCTACAAATAAGTAAAGAGGAGAGGGAGAGAGAGGGAGAGAGAGAGAGAGAGAGAGAGAGAGAGAGAGAGAGAGAGACAGAGACAGAGACAGAGACACAGAGAGACAGAGAGACAGAGACAGAAAGATAGAGACAGAAAGATAGAGACAGAGACAGAGATACAGAGAGACAGATAGACAGACGGACAGAGAGACAGACGGACAGAGAGACAGACAGAGACAGAGACAGACAGAAAGACAGAGAGAGACAGAGAGTCTACAGTGCCTTCCCTAAAGTGATCCAGCAAAGAAGTGACAGAGAAAGAACAAGAACCCAGATCTATACTCTAAGTTCATAACTCTTTCCACTGAAATACATATCTTCTATATTAAATGAGTCCATGCAAATGTCCAAATCATTGGTTCAGTCCTGCACTGCACTCAGTAAACATTTCAGAGGTCTTACAATGTGCAAGGCCCTGTGCTTGAGACTGCTCAGCATTCCAGTATTGGCTGTGGAGTACTACCTGTAACCTCAGTTCCACTAATCATTCAATTTAAGTAAAAAATAATCTACTCTTTTCACTGAAATGTCATACAATTCTGCACCATATCTACACCTTCAAATTAAAAGAAAATCACTACAAAGTAGCTATGTGGCACAGTGGATATAGTGCCAGGCCAGGCATCAAGAAGACTCATCTTCTTTAGTTCAAATCTTGCTTAGAAATTTATTAGTTGTGTGACCTTGGGCAAGTCACTTAACCCTGTTTGCCTCAGTTTCTTCACCTGTAAAATGAGCTAAAGAAGGAAATGGCCAACCCCTCTACTATCTTTGCCAAGAAAACACCATATGAAGTCACAAAAAGTTGAATATGACTAACAGTGGCTGAACAATAACAACAATTATAACATAGTTTGAATTATGGTACTGGTAAGGACTACTCTTTCCAATTTTTTTCATTGTTTCACTTTAGATTTTGAAGTTTTGTTCTCAAAATTAATTTTGTTATTATTTTACCTAGATATATAAGATAACACATTGGAAATTTGCTTGGCATGATAGTTCATTGATTTCTATGATTCTAGTGTTTTTATTACGTATGTTGTATTTTATCAAATTGTTCTGATAAAATATCATCCAGTTTTTGTTTAAAAATCCATTGAAAGATAACATATTACATCCTCAGGCAAACCATTTCTTTTAGGTAAAACTTTAATTGTTACAAGTATTACTTACATTGTGCTTAAATTCACTTTTATGTAACTTCATCCTCTCTTCTTTGTTTTGTCCCATGTAATGGTAATGTAATTTGAATTTGAAGATCCCTTTGGTTGGCAAAGGTATCAGGTACTTAGCACTTAAAAACTGATCAGGTCTCTATTGGGGAAAGAGAAGGTATGAACTCCTGTCTCCTATTGCAGACATAACAGGAAAGGGTTGGCTGAAACAGGAAGTTAATGCTGTGTATATATAAGGAAAAGCCCCAGAGAGGAACATTCAGAATTTTTTAGGACAGGGATCTGTAGGCAGAAGCTGTTGCCACTGGAGAAAGAGAATTTCTCTCAGCAGCATCTGGAGGCTGGACTGCTACTCTGCTGGACTTAATTTTTTTTTACTTGAATTGAGAAGAAAAATGAGAATTGGTAACTGAGAAAGATCTTCTTGAAGTAAACTCCATGAAGGCAGAAACCATTGCTTGGAGAGGCTAAAGAGGAAAGCCCCTCCCAGGCTGAGAGAATGATTTTGATTTTGAAAACCTGGATGGAGTGATTTTGATTCCAGGAGCCAGAAGAGTCTTCTTTTGGGTCCAAGGGCTAACCAGAGCTGCCAGGGGACTGAGGAAGCATGACTGTGATGCTGGTACCCTGTTTTTGGCTTTGTTAAACCTTGTCTTCCCAGGAGCAGATTGTGAAGGATTTCTGAGCAAGGACCTGGGAGCTGTCTGCCTTTGAACCTAGGTGATAGTTTGGTGAATCCAGGTAGGATCTGGGACCATGGATGGGAATCCAGGGAATCAGAGAAACCACCCTGTGTCAAGCTGAAAGAAAGCTTTACTTGGATACTGTGTATTGACTGAGAAACTATAAATTTACTAGTGACCTAGGGGTGGAGAGTCTGTGTAGTTTCTTATTATTGAATAGTGAATAATGAAGGATGATTGATTGACTAAATGATTGTACTTAGTGATTGATGTCTGAATAAGTAATTGATTTGTAACCTAGTATGCCCCATGAGTGGAATATTTTGACTATTGTACTTTGTGATTGAATTAAGGATTTTGTGAATGCTTGAGTTAGTAGAGGATTGTTCTTTGTTCAAAACTTTGTGACCACTGTATTGGCAACTATGAGACCATTTTCTGTGATAAGTTATTTTGAGAGCTGTATTTTGATTATCTGTGATAAGTTGTAATATTGTAAATGCTGTACTTTGATTAACTGTGAATGTTTTGCTTTGATTTGTTATGGAATAGAGTGTTCACTATACTGTGTAATCAGAACCTTAAAAACTGTTCACAGTAGCATTCTTCTGGAAAGCTGCTAGTGCATGGCATTATATCCCCTGAGTACAGGTAGGACAAATTTTATCCTTCTGTCCCCTGGCCATACTTCAAATACTACAAGACAGCTATCATAACCTCCTTTAGCCTTCTCCAAGTGATACCCCTACATCTTTTAACTAATTCTCATATATCAGGACTCAAAGCTGATCGCCACTGTCCTTGACTTTTTCTGTACTCTACTTATCTAATTAACATCATTCCAAAATGTGGTACATAACTGAACAAAACATTTCATATACATTATGACTTGGAACAGAATATGGTGAAACCATCATTCTCCTTATTTCTGGGACACTATTCTCTCATAATTCAACCCATCATTCCATTACCTTTCTGAACTATGATATTACACAATTAATTGAGTATGCAGTTCAATAAAAGACCTAGATCTCATTCCCTGTCAATACTGGAGCACTGAGCAGTCTCAAATACGGGGCCTTACACCCTCATCTTACACTTGGAATTTTTTCTCTTTTATGTTGAAGGAGTGGTAAAATTCTTCACCTAACAAATATTATAAAACAAAGTTTTCTGTAGAGAAAGTTGAAAAGAGACTCATGTGAAACTATAAATCTATGTTATGTAGAACTTCCTTTTATATACATATGTATATACAAATTTAACGTTATTTTGAAAGCTGTTCTGATTGTCTTTTGTCTTTCTGGACTTCTTTCTGTCTTCTGTGATTTTCTTTTCAGTGCATTAATGATCTTTTTTTGGCAACATTATAACTCCTCTCCTAAATCCCACTGTGCCCCATTGGAAAAGAAAAATAATACTTGCAAAAAAGTGTAGTCACATAAAATGTAACCTCATGCAGGCAATGTCTGAAAATGCCACATCTCAGTTTGTATCCTGAGTCAATCACCTCTGTTAGGAGGTGATTATCTTATTCATCATTGGTACTCCAGAGTTAGGGTTGGTTGTTTTATTGATCAGAGTTCTTTGAAGTCTTTCAAACTTCATTCTACATCAGTTCATACAAATCTTCCCAGTTTCTTTAATCTTTTCCTTTCTATGATGTATTATAGTGAAATGATATTCCATTATATTTATATAGCATAATGTGTTCAGCCATTTCCCATGATGGGGAAATTTCTTTGATAAGACAAAAAGAGATGCTATAGAAAGGGTTGTTTTCTGTTTTTTTTTCTGTTTTGTTTTGTTTACATATGGCTCCTTTTTTTTCATTGACCTCTGAGCATTTTTATATGATTGAGTGCTTAGATTTCTTCCTTTAATTAACTGCCTCTTCATACTCTTTAATAATTTATCTGTTGGAAAATAGCTATCTGTCTTATGCATTTGAATCAGTTCTTTATAATTCTTAGATATCAAGCCTTTATCAGAAAACTTGCTACAAAGATATCCGTCTTTTTTTCCCTCCCCAGAGAGCTATGTCCCATTTGATTTTAGTTGCTTTGTTTTTGCTTGTTTAAAAGATGTTTCCAGTTTATATAATCAGAATTATTCATTTTTATTTTCTGTAACCCTTTCGTTCTCTTCCTTAGTTGTGGACTCTTCTATCTATAGTTGCAAAAGATTTTTCTTTCCTTTCTCCATTTATTTGTTCATAATGTGACTTTTTATATCTAGATCATGCATCTATTTGTAGCTTATCTTGATCTATAGTGTGAAATGTTGGTCTGAATGTAGATCTGAACCTAATTTCTGCCAAACTGTTTTGTTGTTACCCCAGCAGTTTCCACTAGTGAATCCCTACCCTGATAGTTGAGGTCTTTTGCTTATTGAACATTAAGCTTCTATATACACTGGAAGTTGATGTTTTAAACCTGAATGTAAATTTTTTCATTTGCTCTATTAAATTTCACCTCACTAGATTTGGACAAATGCTCTTCTGTGTCACAACTTTTTAATCCTAATTCAGTGACTATTTGCCTATTCAGTAAATTTAAAATATTTTTTAAAATTAGTTTTACTTTACAATATTTAATTCCACAAGCTTCTGAGTCTTAAATTTCTCCCCCTCCCCAAGATTTCATGCAATCTGATAGGGGCTCTGCATATACATTCGTATTAAATGTATTTTCACATAAGTCACATTGTAAAGAAGAAATATATCCAACAAAATAAAACATGAGAAAGAAGAAGCAAAACAAAGTAAAAAAAAAGAGAGAGTAGTATGCTTCAATCTGCATTCAGACTCTGTGATACTTTCTATGGATGTGGATAGCCTTTTCCATCAAAGAGTTGTCTTATACCCTTGCATTACTTAGATAAGCCCAGTCTATCAAAGTTTGTCATCACAGGTAAATGTGCCTTTAATTGTGTATAATGTTCTCCTGGTTCTCCTCCCCTCACTTAGTATCAGTTTATATATGTCTCTCCAGTTTATTATTAAGTCCATCTGCTCCTCTTTTTCTATAGCACAATAGTATTCCATTACATTCATATACCACTTTGTTTAGCCATTCTCCATTTAATGGGCATCCATATGATTTCCAATTCTTTGGCACCACAAAAAGAACTGCTATATATATTTTTGTACATATGGGTCCTTTTACCACTTGTATGATCTTTTGGGACACAGTCTTAGAAGTGGTATTGCTGGGTCAAAGGTCATACACCTGTTTATACCCCTTTGGGAATAGTTCCAAATTACTCTCCAGAATGGTTAGATTAGTTCACAACTCCACCAACAATGCATTAGTGTGCCAATTTTCCTACATCTTCTCCAGCATTTATCATTTTCCTCTTTTGTCACATTGACCAATCTGACTTTTGAAATTTGGTACCTAAGGGGGTGGAGCTAAGATGGTGGAAAGGAAGCAGTCACCTTTCCATGATCCTCCAACAATCCTGTTGCTAAAGGCTAAAAAGTTAATTTGAATGAATTTAAGAGTGACAGAAACCATTGTGAGACTGAACGTGGCAGACTCCCAGCCCAGGAAAATGCCTACTCAGGATGGGGTAAGGAGAATGCTGAGCCCAGGGGTCCCTGACCTGAGTGGAGCTGAGAGCAGAGTACAGCAGACCAAGAAGAAGCCCAAGCCAGCCAGCAGACTCACCCAGCCTGAGAGGTTTGCAGCTATCTCACCACAGGACAGAAGATCATAGAACCAGGAAGGAAAAAACTCGGGGCCCACAGCAGGGTCATCAGGTTCTGCGGGGGCAATCTGGATGTTTAAGCTTACACACTCATACTTCCAGAAGCCAAAATGAAGGCATAAAGTCTGGTTTCTCTGACCGCCCCATACCTGACCCAGAAAAGTCCAGAGTTAAATACCCCACCCAGAGTAAAATTTTCAATTAGTGGAAACAGCCTCAGGCTTGGGCACAGCTGAGGAAAGTGAAAAGAAGACAGTACAGAGTCTAATCCCAGGAGGGTGGAGCCAGCAAGCCCTCCCAAGAAAAGCCCAGGTGTTTAGCACCACCAGGCCAATCAGCAAACAACAGCTCTGCCTCAGGCCTTCAGCTGTAGCTGGCTTGAAACCTGCCTGAGCTGTGGCTCAGAGACACAGACTCTGAAACCTGAAGGAGCTAGACCACTAAACCCCCACAGGTTACTCTGTAAGCCTCAGGGTAACTCAGGGGAATCCGTGAGAGTCTTGGTCTTGGCCTTGGGTTACACACTCAGAGCTTACAGTTATCAAACCCCTACCTCCCAGCCTGAGAATCTCAAGACTCAGGCCCCCAGAAGCAGAGATCCACTCCAAAAATCCAGGACATAGGCACACACAATGAGGAAGAAGAACACTGTAAAGGCTAGGACCATCAAATCTTTTTATAGTGAGCAAGAACAAACAAATTCAGAAGGCAACACGGACTTTATACTCACACTGGAGACCATAGATTCACAGAAGTAAATGGGTCTCAAGCCCAAAGAACCTTCTTGGAGGATCACAAAAGAGATTTTAAAAACGAAATTAGACAGGTAGGAGATAAATTCAAATCTACAGTGACCAAACCGGAAAAAAAAATCTCACTGAAGAAATCAAATCCTTAAAAAGTAAAATTAGAGATCTAGGACAGGAGGTTCAAAATGTAACTGGAGAAAATACCTCCCTAAAGATGAAAAATGAACATAGGGAAAAGGAACTCCAAAAGGTAATTGAGGAAAATAATTTACTAAAAATTAGAATCAGACAAATTGAAGATAAGGACTCTATGATGCAACAAGAGTCAGTCAAACAAAACACAAAGATTGAAAAATTAGAAGAAAGTGCAAAATATCTCACTCAAAAAACAACTGACCTGGACAACAGATCCAGGAGAGATAACCTAAGAATTATCAGCCTACCAGAAAGCCATGATGAAAAAAAATAGCCTGGTCAACATCCTCCAAGAGATTGTCAAAGAAAACTGTCCTGAGGTCCTAGAATCAGAAGGAGAAGTGGTTATTGAAAGAATTCACCAATCTCCTCCTGAAAGAGATCCTGAATTGAAAACTCCAAGAAATATAGTAGCCAAATTCCAGAGCTAC